>BPLS01000384.1:585762-682535 GCA_019656275.1 Rhododendron kiyosumense | reverse complement strand
CCCCACAACAAAATAAAAAAATAAAAAATAAAAAATAAAAAAATCCATTCCTTCCAGAAATCATTCCAGCCATCCAAACCGCACCTAAATTCTCTATGAGCCTCCCTCTGATATGTGCGTGCTTGGGTGTGAGAGACAGAGATCCAGCTGCAGGAAGAGATAGACCACACTAATGCATCAGACATGACATAGTTACATGTGTGGAAGAGAGGGAATGGAGGAGAAGAAATTGAGGAGCTATTTTAAGTACTGCGATACTGATTAAGAATCAAGAGACCAAAAATTGCCACAAAATATGATACATAACACGCAACATCCCCTCTGCATCTCTGAATACATGATCACCTCC
Source organism: Rhododendron kiyosumense (assembly GCA_019656275.1). Lineage (NCBI taxonomy): Eukaryota > Viridiplantae > Streptophyta > Magnoliopsida > Ericales > Ericaceae > Rhododendron > Rhododendron kiyosumense. The sequence goes on along the minus strand of BPLS01000384.1, from coordinate 682,186 downwards.
GCTTATGTGACATGACTCTGCTTGCAATAGGTATCTTTTCTTCCTTGAATGGTTGAGTCGAGGCATCAGAGAGACTCGGTAACCTTGAAACACTACCCTTCCCTTTCCTGGCATTTGGTCCAATCTCCTCTATCATATATTTCCAGCCATCAATAGGCCTCCTCCGGCTAAAGATATGAGTCTTGATAAAACTTGCAATCTGCATTCCAGTTTACAGAAACAAACATATTATATGAAACTACCATGACTAGATCAGAAAACTGCATACATTTCCATGGAATAATTTGTAAAGTTTTGCGGACAAGGACTCAAGGAGGAGTATTGCAAAATCTGAATGCAGACGCTCATTAAAAATGAGGATCAAGTTTTAAAATCTTCTCACATGCTAATCATGATCCTTTACTGAATCCCTTTTTACTTTTCTTACATTTAGACTACATTAAAGAATTTCAGGTGACATTAGACCCTTCGCTCTTTGATTTCTGTTTACTTTCTCAATCTTCCCTATATGGAGCACATCTGCGGGCTCAAATCAATCTCTTTCTAGGGCTAAAGCTTCGGCTAATCTTCCGGATTTTCAAGAATACATTCTGAAGCCAATGCCTCCTTTCTTTTCAACCACTTGGTGGCAGCATCGTTGAAGAAGTTCGGAAATTTGAGTGCTTTGGATTATGGTCTTTTATTCATGATGCTGCACTAGCAACCTTCTTCCATGTGCTTACGTTTTACTTTTTGTTTATGTTCATCGTTCTTGTATGCTCTTGGACCCTTGTCTTGTTTGTAAGCTCTTTCTTTTATTTTCAGACTGGAAACTGAACACTCTTATGTATCCTTTTCATTTAGTTTTAAGTCATCTTTAAGAATTGGTAGATTTTCGTTGTGTATATATCTCTATTATCAATTCTGTAGATGTTTGTGGAAAAGAGTTCACAAGTAAAACTTCAACTGGGTTTTATGCTAAAAGTATCAAGTAAATTGATCAAAGTCCAAACAACAATTCCAAGTGCCACATACCAACAGACATGCTAGGATGACTAGGTCTATCATTTCAGTTTACTTGATTGTGACATTGACCAATGACTCAATGCAGTTAATAATTCGGGGAACCTGAATTGCAGACTGTATCCTTCTTCATCGCATGCTTATCAACATTGCAAGTTTTTATCATACAAGGAACTATGTGCTTCTATGGACATGTGCATATGGCAATGAGATGCAAATGACTGACAAACCTGGAATTTGCTGAATGCAATCCGACGCTCAAATTCTTGGATAAGAATGTCTTCTTCCCTTTGCGACATCTCCCAGACACTCCCATCTTGAGCTTTTGCTGTTGTCTCCCAACCATCAGGCTTGTTTTTGAACTCAGAAGGACTTGGGATTTTTGTGTTGTTCAAGTCATTGTTAGGAGAGTCAAAAATTCTGCATTTTTTATCAAGCAAGAAATAGAGGTTATTAAAAATAAACAAAGGGAAAAAGCAAGAAAGAATACAAACCATTTAGCTAATTATATAACTAGGATACCTACTGGTTTCAAAAGAATGTTACCGGTTGGAAAAGGATGTTAAGACATGATTACCAGGCATCTGAATCTACACATGATTACAGGCTTGCATCACATTATGATGTACATAAAGCTACATGAATCGGAATTCGGAACTCTTGTGGCATACATATACACAATTAATAATGCAGGACATCAGGACATCTTACTAGGCATCTGAACCTACACATGAATAAGGGCATGCATCACATTATGATGTACATAAAGTTGCATGAATCGGGATTCGGAACTCTTGTGACACACATAGAGCTGATTAATGACGCAGGACATTAGGACATCTTACCAGGCATCTGAAATGACACGAAGTTTAATCAATTTATCTTGTTTGAGACACCAACTAAGGCACCTTTGTACAATGGCGGACCCAGAAATTTCATATACTGAGGGCACCTATTATTTACAATTTTAAAAAATATTTCACTGTATGTATACCACTAAATTATCACTCAACCATTGAATATTGATCACTCATTCTATTCCACAACCCATTTTTGACAATCTTTATGGCTGAAAATACTCTTTCAACTGTCGCGGTGACAACCGTAAAATTACCAATTAGTCAAGAGAAAGTAAACTAAAGAATATAGTAATTTAATAAATTTGATTTTCATAATATTTTGGATTGGGAGGAAAACACAAAGAGATTGGACAAAAATGGAGAAATAAAGGAAAGAGGTGGAATAAGAATGGAGAAATAAAGGAAAGAGGTAGAACGAAAATGGAAAAAAAAAAAAAACAGAGAATGGAGCCTTTGGGATTCGAACCCAGGCACCTAGAACTTATGTCAGCGCCCAAAGCCACAACACCAAGGTAACGTATTGTACAAGTGTAGGAAACTTTTATAAATTTATATCAAAAACAAATTTTTTTACTCCTTTCGTCCCATTTTCATTGTCCATTATTCCTTTTTCACTTTTTTGTCTCTTGCGTATATCTTTCAATCTATAATATTTTTCATGATTTTGACATCTTTGTATTATAGAACAAATTAAAATCTATCAAATAAGATCCATATTGCATATTTTTGGAGATTCACATTGAAAGATATAAGCGATTGAAAACTGCACGAACATCAAAAAAGGACAATGAAAATGGGACGGAGGGAGTACTTTTTTTTTAAAAAAAAAGGCATGGGGGCACGTGACCCCACGTGCCTCAACATGGGTCCGCCCCTGCCTCTGTACCACCAATACTATTTGAGTTATTGTCCAAGCATTTGAAACGATAGCCCTATGCTCCCAGTACGTGTTCATGGCATAATAACAGCAACCTTGTTCATATTCTCCTAGGTCATGTGTAGGAAAGCTGAGAATATGTTAATGGTTCATTCACACATCACACAACTAAGTACCAATAAAGATAAACAAAAACTGAAATGATATCCATTTGTCTATAGGAAGCAGAAGGAATCTATCATACAAAAATTAATTGCACTAACAAACAGTATCTGTTACTATTTGTGACATTCAGGTATTTCTTAGCCAAAGATACAAGAACTCCACGTTTCATGTGATACTTGAACCACACACGAACTTGGAGCAAGAAAAGGAATGCATGTGAGAGCAAAGATAGACACAAGGTGGCATGGCTGGAAGCAACCCCTACCCCAAACTTGACAAAAACACATTCTTAGGGCAATATCAGTTGTCAATATTTTCTAACTTTTGGCTTGCCCACTAAGATTCTTCCAAAGTTTGATGCCCGCCCCTACCTACGCTTATTTACAAGTTGTATTGGTTTTATGTACATCTTCCACGGTCGAGCTATAATCCAGCCTACATCCTTGTTTGGGACGTGTGGGACGTGGTTCTTTTTTTCTTCTCTTTTTGTTTTTCTGTACTTTTTGTCCGCATAACTCGCAGGTGCTGCAGCTAGTAGATAAAACTAATGACTGTCAGCATACTTATAGGGTGTACCTTCCAAAATGTGAACCCATCAAAGGCCTTTGAATAGAATCACCTATGACTTATTGCCTTTGGTTAAACATATCATGACTATACTTGCACTATAACATGTGAGCTGTAGTGCTGTACTTCAAAAATCCATATAGCAGAAGGTCGAACATTATATGCATTAGAGCTTCTCCAGCCCTTGACTCAGAACCAACATCCGTCCAAAAATCTCCTCAAACTCACTCCAATCCTCTTTTTCCATAGAACAGACAGTACTCTATCATACGCAAATTACTTGCACTAACAATATCTCCCACTATACGTGAAATCAATGCATTTTCTTAGCCTAGGATACAAGACTCCACGTTTCATGTGATACTTTAACTACACATGAATTTGGCATAAGAAAGTGAGAACATAATCATAGATAGACACAAGGGGGCATGGCTGGAAGCAACCCCCACCCCAAACTTGAAAATAACAAAACACATTATTATGGCAATATCAGTTGTGAATGTTTTCAAATTTTTTGTTTGCATGCTAAGTTTCTTCAAAAGATTGATGCCAGCCCCTTCCTACACCCATTTACAAACTATTTTGGTTATATGTACATCTTCCACCGTCAAGTTATAATCCTGCCTCCATCCTTGTTTGGGAATGTGTGGACGTGGTTCCTATTTTCCTCTCTATCTTTTTTCCTTTTTGTCGATAGCTTAAACTTTTTCCGCATAGCTCACTGTGCTGCAGCTACTAGATAAAACTGATGGTTGTCACTTTATTTACAAGGTATACCTTCCAAAATGACAATTTATTGAAGGGCTTGCAATTGAATTACCGATGATTTATTGTTAAACATATCATGACTATACTTGCACCATATTTTGAGAGCTTTACTTCGAAAATCCATGTAACACAAAGTCCAACAATATATGGATTACAACATCTCCAGCCCTTGACTCAAAACAAAAATCCGAGTAAAAATCTCCCAAACTCACTCCAATCCTTAAGAGTTAAATCAATATCAGAACAAGATTCACTCAAGTTTTTAAGCAAATTTCTACTCAAATCAAGTAAGACTCGAAACTTCTATTTGAAATCTTACCTCCTCCTCAAATTTACAACTATGCCTAGTCTCCATTGGAAACCTTCATACCAAATGAAGTTTCTACTCGCCGAGTCTCCATTGGTGTGCTTCATACCAAATGTAAGTTTCTACTCATTTTTTTCTCATAATTTTTCAAATTTACTCCTCTGCCTTTGCTCCATTAAAGTGCTTCATCCAAAAAGTTTATACTCAGGGGACACGGCTGGGACATGCGTGGGACACGTTTGGGGATATGGCAGGAGTATGTGTAATTATTTTTTAATTTTTGGGGGGTTAAGTATGTTATCACTCTAAACATTGGGGCTGATAGTGTAATTAAGTTCATAAAGATATCTTGTTTTAGAGCATTGAAACCCTAGATCTGTCGATCTTCAGGTTCCACTCTCTTCCCCGATCATCTGGTTGTATATATTGGTTATACTTTGTATGCAATCAGTATATAACAGCATCTACCTTTATATTTCAGTATATATATGTCTTCTATATTTCAGTATATATATAGGGCCGTGTCCCCCGTCAAGTCCATGTCCCCCGCCGTGTCTGTGTCCCCATTTTTTTAGAATTCCTGCATTCCGTGTCCGTGCTACATAGCCTTCTGGTTTCAAAAGCATGTTATCGATTGGAAAAGGAGGTTAATACATTATTACAAGGCATCTGAACCTACAAATGATTAAGGTGCATCACATTATGAGGTACATAGAGCTACATGAATCGGAATTCAGAACTCTTGTGACATTCTTGTACCCAATTAATAATGCAGGACATCAGGACATCTTACTAGATATCTAAACCTATACATAAATAAGGTCATGCATCACATTATGATGTACATAAAGTTACATGAAATAATATATGACTACAGATACATGAAATAAGAAATGATAACCATTTGCATATAGGAAGCCGAAGGAATCTATCAAACACAAATTAATTGTACTAAAAAACAGAATCTGTTGCTATATGTGAAATACGGGTATTTTCTTAGCCGAAGACACAAGACTTCGCGTTTGATGCGATACTTGAACCACACATGAATTTGGATCAAGAAAAGGAATGCATGTTAGACACACAAGGGGGCATGGCTGGAAGCAACCCCACCCCAAACTTGACAAAAACACATAAGTTATGAATATTTTGAATCTTCTGGTTTGCCCGCCAAGATTCTTCAAAAGTTTGAAAAAATAGTCCTGCCTCCGTCCTTGTTTAGCACGCATGGACGCGGGTTTTTTTTTTCCCTCTTGATAGCTCAAACTATTTTTGCATAACTCGCTGGTGCTGCAGCTATTGATGGGCTTTCTTGAATTACTACCTATTCGCAACAAGACGAAACCCACATCATCCAGAATTACTACCCTATCCACAACCCCACCTTCAACAGAATCTATTTGCTGTGAGAAGAAAAGGCCATCCAATTGTATTTCCGTGGTTTCCGACCCCAAATGGAATTGTTGGTTCGATGTGATTTGTCTTCATATTCCCAAGCCAATATCATCCTGTGGAACCCTGCCAAAGCTCAAATACTAAATGAGTAAATGTATGAGCAGGGATGGGTAGGATCATGCATCCTATACCATTTAAAGTGGCAAGAACGCCCAGCTCCCCATTCCAATTGATTACATTGTTCCAACCTATAGCTCGATCTAACATAGCATCCAGTGGGGTCAATTCCTCGAACACCTCATCCAAGGTATCAAAGCGAAAGATAAGATGCCCTCTGGTACCTAAGAAGCACGGATACTGATACGGGATACGGATACGATACGATACGGATACGGGGATACGTGATTTTTTCAAAAAGAAGGATACGATACGTTGGCGGATACGTTGAATATAAAAGTAAATAAAAATATATTATATATAATTTTTAATTCCTAAAATTTCATTAATGATTAAAGTTTTTCATTATACATGTTCACCATTTCACATGCCGAGAGAGATATATTCACGTATAGTTATATATAGAATTGTGTCTATATAGTTATGTATATATTTACATACACACAACGAGAGAGAGACGAGAGAGAGATGAGAGACTTACAAGGTTGTCGAGAGAGGATATTGTCGGTGTGTTTTTGGTGTCGATTGGTGGGGGAAAAAGAAAAATATAGTCCTACTTGCAATTTTAACCCATATATTTTAAGTAATAACATATTTACCCTTGCACGTATCCGAAACATATCCATGCATATCCAAAATATATCGGATACGTATCCGGAGTGTATCCGAGAGTATCCGCGCGTATCTGAAACGTATCCGGATACCCAAAAATAATTCTAAAATCAGGATACTTTAAAAAGCGTATCGGATACGTATCCGGAGAGTATCCGAGAGTATCGGTATCCGATACGGATACGATACGTGATACGAAGGCCAAAATAGAGTATCCGTGCTTCATAGTCTGGTACCATACACAAACCAGTGAGGTTCTTCATTGACAAATGTGCAAGGCTCACGGTACACGGACTCAAAGGGAACCTCAGCCCAAATTGTTCACCAAGAATCCGTAGTTAGAAAGTACACCTGCACTCGAGGACAAATCTTACAATCCTTTTTAAACATCAAAACTCGTATACAATTTTGTAATCATTTTGTAGCAGAACCATATGTGATCAGAATCCAAAAGATTGTCGAGTTTGATCGTCGGGACTGGGTATGTTCCTGACCTCTGCAGTGGCAGGGTTCCATAGGATGCTATTGTTGGTACAGGGCTTGGAAATATGAAAACAAACCAGACTGTTAATGGAAACAACTATTTCCATTTGGGGTCAAAAACCACGGAAATCCTTCTTCTCGCAGCAAATAGATTCTGTTGAAGGTGTGGTCGTGGATAGGGTAGTAATTCGGGACAATGTGGGTTTCGTCTTGGTCGGGGAAATTAAGGTTGAGAGTAGTACAATTGACATGTGATTTAATGAATCCCGAATGATGTGTTGATCCTTTGCATGGTATTCTTACCAACTTAAATGGGCAGGTTGCAGGATTTGGTAGACTAGGTGAGTTTTGGGTAGACGAAGTAAACCTTCCAAAATGTCGACCTATCGAATGCATTTCAACTAAATTACCTATGATTTATCAGTTCAACACATCATGACTATACTTGCACCATAAAAGGTGAGCTATAATTAAAAAAATGTTAACACAAAGTCCATCATTATACGTGTTAGAGTATCTCCATCTTTAACTTAAAACCATAATCTTAGTAAAAATTTCCCAAAACTCTTAACTCATTCTAGTCCTTGACTCAAATCTATATCAAATTGAGTTGTCTAACATTATTAAGTAAATTTTCACTCAAATAAAGGGGACTCAAATTTACAACTATGCCTAGTCTCCATTGATCATACCAAATGAAGTCTTTACTCGCCTAGTCTCCATTGGCGTGCTCCATACCAAATTAAGTTTCTACTCATTTTTTTCTTATTGCTCCTCAAATTCACAACTTTGCCTATGCTCCATTGGAGTGCTTCATACCAAAAAGATTATACTCGCCAGAAATGCACTTAGAACATACATAGCCATGAATATGGGGGCATTTTTGCTAAACCAAATGGACAACAGCCCATGTTTTCACGGATATCTAGGCATGTCATTCTCCTCACATACATCTACTACACTTGAATATTCCCTTAGCTGTAGACTGTAGTCCAATAATTAGGGGTATAAACAAGCCAAGCCAAGCTTTATAGTGCTCAAGCTCGGCTCGTTTAATAAACGAGCCTAAAACTCAAGCCTGAGCTCAGCCCAAAACAAGCCAAGTCTGACTAATTTAATCTTTAAACGAGCAGAGCCAATATAAACGAGCCAGAGCCAATACAAACGAGCCGGGATTTTGAGTGTCGAGCTTGGCTCGTTCAGTAAACGAGCCTAAACCTCCTCGATTATTAAACAAACCAAGCCGAGCCACGAGCTGTTCGCGATCAACTCAGTTCATTTGTAGCCCCACCAATAATACAGCGGAAACGCACCATAAATATAGATGAGAGAGAAAGAGGACAGAGAGGAAAGGAAGACATACTCAGAGCAACTATCAAGCAAACTCTCAATCCCATCTCCACCGCCAAACCCATCCCCCAACTTATCCTCCTCTTGCTTCTCAATCTCCTTAACCCACAACCCGGCATGAATCCTCTGCTTCTGCACCCTATAATCCCTCTTAATGCTCTCCAAACTGTACAGCGAACTCTTCTCCATCTCCTTCAACTTCTCTTCCTTCTCCTGCCGTTGCTGGGTCTTCGCGCTCTTCCTCCTCTGCTCCCAGTTATCCGTCATGTCCTCCACGAACGCCTTCGTCTCGGCGTCGACGTCGGTCGCGGCGGGGGTGGTGGGAGTGGTGTCGGGGAGGGAGAAGTTGACGTCGGACTCCCACGGGGCCCGGTTTTGGCCGGAGAGGTCGTCCGGGAGCCAGGCGGACTCCCAGGCGTCGTTCCACTCGTCGTTGGAGGTGGTGGTGGGTTTGGTGGAGAGTGGGCGGAGGAGGGCGGTGGTGGTAGTGGTTGTGGGGTGTGAGAGGGAGGTGAGGATTGTATATGGGAATCTACGCATTGGGTTCATCGTTTTTGGAAATGGGTAAATTTGCTCAGAGCTTTGGGGAGGGTTTGGAGGAAGAACTGTGAAGGGCACTGATCAAGCATGTCGCTTTTTTGTAGGGCTGGGCACACTAGGCCTGCAATAGATGAGTGAGGGCGTTACCAAAAATCGTTGCATAATGTGAGAGGTGGTTACAAATAATCATTGCATAAAAAATATTTCGAACGGCATTACAAATAATAGTTGCATAATGTGAGAAGGCATTACAAATTGTAAATGCATAAAAGATTTTTCGGGCTCAAGGGTTTGTTAGGTAAACAAATAAAGATTGAATATTGTTGGGAGGGCTTTCAAATCACATCAAACAAGCTAAATCCAGTTAATGTTATGATCCTTTGACTTGGGATGTTAAAATAATTTGTCATCGGCTCAATTCGTTTGATAGTAAATTTACTCATGAGTTCAAACTAAGTTTGAACATCAATTTTTCAACTCGTTCACATTCGGTTTGTTTATCGGTTTAGATGTGCTCCGGTCTTACTTTAACATTCGGTTTGTTTATTGGTCTTAGATGTGCTCCGGTCTTACTTAAAAACTGGCCCTTAGTTTTTCCTTGGCAATAATTCTATGGACCCTGACAAATTTTCTCGAAAATGTCCCCTAAATTGAAATTAATGATTGAAAGTTATTTTGATGTGTGCAGCCAAACATCCAAGTGAATGTGAGCTTCTGATTTCTCTTGCGAAGACATTTTCTAGAAAAAAAATTCAAGGTCCTACACACTCAATAAAGCGTATTATTATTCTTTTTTGGGCCTTTTTTGGCTTTTGGAAATCTATTGAAAATAAAGTTTGACCATTTATGTATGAAAATAATAATTGAATAAGTGAAAGGCAAAGTTATAACATTACATTATATGAATAAAGACAAAAAAGGAAAAGAAGAGAGAGTATGTATACAAATTAAGGGTGCGAAAAATCTCTACTTTTCTTTAAATATGATTTAATGTGGAGTGAAAATAGTTTATAATTTGATTCTAATTGAGAGGAATTAAAAAGATGGAAAAAGGAACCCCTTTTTGAAAATTCAGAAAAGATGAGTCGTAAATGAATTTCTTAGCTTATTTTCTTCTGTTATGCTTTCTTTTTAGTTTCTTATCAATTCTTTTTATAAGTTTAGACCTTTCTCGTTGAGACGAATTACATTATAAATTTGGTAGACCAAAAATTAAAGAAATTACAGGTTAAGTCATGTAGGGCTGGTGACAGAGTCTGACGGGATGATTCAAGTGTATACCATATGACTACTGCTTGGCGTGCATTACTTGTAGCGAAGTTCATGGGAATGTTCATTTGGGGAGTTCGTGAAGAGAATGTTGTAGAAGTCTATGATGAAGACGTTGCTGGTGTGAAGAGAGTGAAACTGAACGGGTAGGAGTGAGCGGGGCTAAGCTTGAAGGCGCTTCTTCTGTGTTTAGGTGCTCCTAGGCCAGGTTTCGGAGTGTAGTCGGAAATAAAAGATGAACATCTTGCTGGTTATAGTACTTCTGCGATTGTTAGGAGGCTGCCGGATAATATTTAGCATGGGGAAGATGAAGAAAAGAAACTTGACGAGAGAAGCTAAATTTACGCCGGTTGGGATGAAGCAAGCATGATGCAGTTAGCACAATCGCATTGGAGAGTTAGAGGGTAATGGTAGAGTTGGGAGAAGGGGCGCTTCTCTGCAGTTTGTGATTGGACTTCCGAAAGAATGATCTCAACCATTCAAAAGTAGTTTTTTGGTTAGATTTTGTTGAAAGTTTCTTCCCGGGACGAAACTGCGAAACTATTGATTGTCAAGATGGACAATTCAGACGAAACTGCGTAGACCTGAATCCAATTTGGTTCTTTAATCTTATTTTGTTTTCTAAATATTAGTATAGTAGTGCTCCCCATCAAAGGGCGGAGGGAGAGCGCAACTTGATGTCTCCCTTTCTTCAATGAAAGTGTGGTTCCACGTGTAAAATGTCATTGCCCTTTAAGCTACTTTCTGAGTAGGTTCATCTTCTTCAAGAAAAAAAATGTTAAAGAATTCTGATCCACGGTGAGTAAAATCTCAACGCACTCAGCATTGTCGAGCGAAGTCTTTTGGGTACTTTCAAGAAAAATTTTGCACTTCCAAGTGGATAATGCTATGATTGTGGTTGTTGGATGTACCCTTCAGTTCTTAGCACTAAAATGGGGTTGACCTTTGGGTTCATCTTAGGAACTCACTTTGGTATTACTACTGGAACTATTTTTTGGGTCAAAATCATCTTTGTGATACTTTCATTAATTCTATTTACTTGCAGAGATGGCTCAAAGTCAGCTGCGAAAAGATCAATATATATATATATACGAGGCGGTTCCGTGGATACCCTAAAAAAACACCTCATAGTTCCCGATCAAATTTTGACGATCCGAGCCGCTCAATATGATCAGAACATGATTTTAAGGGTACCCGCAAGAAATCAGCGAAAAAAATGACCGGGAAGGGCTTGATCCAAACAGTTTTGAACAGTTTTTTATTGAACGGTTCAAATAAAAACTGCTCAAATCAAGCCTTTTCCGATCTTTTTTTTTGCTAATTTCTCGCGGGCACACTTAAAATCACATTCTGTACACATTGAACGGTTCAGATCATAAAAATTTGACTGGAAACTGTGAGATTGAGATTTAGGGTGTTTTTTTAGATGTTTTTTAGGGTGTTCATTGAACCGTCCCGATATATATATATATATATATATATGATGACGCCAATAAGAAGAAATAAGAAAAGCCAGCTGTGAAAAGATCAAGTGCATTTCCCTTCTTTGTTGTCCAAATATTTGTTCGAGCTGTGCTATGTGCACACATAGAGTTTCTGTATTTGTTCCGTGTTCTTAGCTACCAGTAGCTTAAGAATTATCTTGTACCTAGAATCAAGTCCGCCAGGATCCCAAAACTTATGAAAACAATAAATGTAGAGGCAAGAAACCACCCTCACAGCCCAATTAACCCTTCCAAGAAGAATTTTCTGATCATGTGTGGCTGTCACAAGATTCAACATATTGGGCTCGGAAGCAATGGCTTTGAAAGCCTGGATTAAAAAGAAGGAAGGGTTGGAACTATATCCCAAAGAAGAGATGCCAATCTGTTGCTCCAAGCTTTTGGCTTCAGACTGTATATTTGGGACTAACCCATTCTTCAAACACTCAATGGCATTAACCGATTGACCAATCATCGCAACTGTAACCTTCTCAAACATTGGGAACATTGGGTCCCAAGCCAATGTGACGAGCAAGGCAGTAGCAATTTGGAGAAAATTATTAATGAGAGTTGACAAGGAATCATAGTTCAGCATTGACCAACCTGGATTTGTCAATTCCCAGTTGAAGTCGATAATGCCATAAACTTTGTGAAACCCACAAACCATCCAAGTGCCTACGGTGTCCTCCATTAGACCAAGGTGATACAAATACAATGCTTCCCTCAGTTGCTCGTACGGTACTAGTTTCGTGGCTCGACGCGAACTACACTTTTGATTGTCCCCGGCCATTGAAAGAACTTCAGCAAATGCCTGTGCCGCCAATCCTTGTTTCTCCTCGGTGGTCTGGATTGTGTATGTCTTCCAACTTCCTTTAGCTCCAAATGCAATAATGCCAACATTTTGGTCATCAAAAACCCTTGAAATCAATGGTTGTATCTACCTTGAAAATATCAGACTATCATCTCCATTTTGCTCATAGCAATCTGAAATAATCTAATGCGCTACAAAGTCCTAGAGGGGGTGAATAGGACGACTATTTTAAATTTAAAGCAATAATCTAATGCGCTACAAAGTCCATGCCAATGCTATCCAAATTAATAATATAAGTTAAAAGCAATTAATCTAAAGAACGCAAACACCGAAATATACATAGAAACTACTTAGGGTCAATCATACCCTAAGCATAAAACCACAGCCTAACTACCAAAATTGCTATAGATCAAAAGGTTTACAAAGTGTTAAGAGAGAAATAACAACTTTATCCCAAAAGCTTATCCTAACTCCACCACTTTGATGTAGCTCCCCGAACTCCTTCTTGATCCCATAGTCACCACGAGTCCACCACCTCGATCTCCGCTCAACACGGCTCCGGAATCATCCGGCCAAGTAGTATCATCGGCAACAATGTATGGATTTTAAAATTGATGAAGTTTTTGTGGAAAAAAAAATCAACCTAGAGAGAACACATTAAATATTAGAGTATTTCTCTAGGATGACAAAAGATGATCAAATGCTCAATTTGGATCATCTCAGATGCATAAGCACACAAAGGGATATGAGTGAAAGTGTGTTTCTCTCTCTAAAGTGGCTGATGCAAGAGTGGGTTACCCTAAAAGAGTGAAAATTCAGAATATATATGAGCTGATCCGAAACCTATAGCTAAACAGTGAGAAATAGACACATCAGGTGCTAGCGCGCTGCTGGGGCGCTCTTAGGACGCGAGCTGGCGTTTAAAATTAAATCAAAAATCAAGAACACTTTGAATAGAACCACCGGAGAGCCCTAGCACTCTTGGGGCGCATACAAGAGCTAGCACGCTGTTAGGGCGCTCCGCTAGCACAGCGTTCTGTTCCCTTTTTTTTTTTTTTTTTGCCTTAGAAAATTTTCCCCGTTTCAAACCAAAGGCAGCCAACACTATATGCCGTAGAAAATTTTCTCCATCACCCACCAATGCAAACAAAGTAAACTAATGCTATGGAATTAAAAAGCATGGTCACTGTATTGAAGTTTATGCATAAAACTTAGAAGTGACGCATGGAAAATATTACACTAAATGCACATACCTCTTCCGAACATAATCTGAGCATTTCAAGGCAAGAGCTTCTCAAAATTTCTTCATTCACCGGGCGGAGTATCTAGACAAGATAAAATAAAAGAACCACCTCCCAAACCCAAATGAAAAAAGAACAATACAGACTCCAATGGTTTTGACATAATCCAGAAAACGCCAAATAAACTAACACAATCATCCACCTCAGACCTATTTTCACAAGTGATCTCATTCCTGTCCACTACCCTTTTGTGACTCCAACATATTGCATTTCTCAATTGTACGTACTATGCATATCCCTCAATTGTGACATTCCATCCCGTAGGATCTTTGTGTGGCATTTTATCAAACACAATCCCTACAATCTTAACACCATTAACTTTGACAAAAGTAATCACCATTTGAGCCACCCTATATGGGCCAGTAATTTTATCAAACACCTTGCAAGCACAATCCCAAAGACCCAATTCATCATACATGTTCATACCCCTTCCAACGTGTGTGGCACTTTGAAGAATCAAAACACTAGAGAAGAAGGTAGGAGGACTATGGAAGCCAAAAAATGAGAGTTCTATTTGAAGCAATGTGCCACCCGGATCCCAAATACCAGTAGATACCTCCCTGTAAATCTAGGGAACATGAAAGAGTATGAATGAATCACCTGTAGTCGGGATTTGGACGGGTTCCCCTACTCGAATTTGGAAATTGGAGATATCCTCACAGCCGACAATGTGTAGCTTCCTTTGTCTCACACTAAACTTGGAAATCTTCATCTCCAAGAGATGTAACCCTGTCCTTCCGTTGCCAAGCTGCTGAGCAAAGGGACGACACCACGATAGAGAGCGGTGGCTGGGTAAGACAACAACAAAATAGTTCGCCGACATCAGATCGATCTCTGAGCTATCATCGTCTCCCGTCAAATCGTTGGACTCGAACGTCGTAGCCTTCTCGAACCCTAACAGTAAGTCGCCGTCAATGTCCCTCAGTCGCCAAACTATTTTCTTCTGCATTTTGTTTTTGTACCGATTCAGTTGTATTGAACCAAAAATTTAACATAACCATCTTAATTCTATTCAACATGCTCCAATTGATATTCGGAGTGTCAACGAAATAATGGTTTACGGTGTCAAACGAACAGCCATCTACACTATAGTTGTGATGGCACTTCGCCATCCAAATATAATTTTTACCGTTTGTAATCCAGATGTTGAGGTTATCAACTCATGGATGGCTGGGCAAAATTTATATCTATAAGAACCTTAATTTGCCATGATGCTTGCTCAAGCTAGAAATTTGCACTACGAGATAAACCCAACTCATGTGATACATCGAGTAAACGTTATCATCCTCGCTCTAGAGCTTGAGGAGGCCAAGCCGAGCCGGTTGCCGCAGGAGGATATTGAACTAGCCAATTGGGACCTTGCATTGAGACAAATAGGGCAGCACAGTTTTGGCCCAAAATACATAATTGAAAGGTCTCATGTGCCTAGGAGACAAGTCCTGAATTTGAGTGAGGTACTAATTATAAATGTAGCGGTTGCCACTCGCTTTCAGGTTCTCAGCAACCCGGCAATGTATAGCCAAGGAACGGCTATGAATGATTTGTTGAATCCAACAATGGAGCACATAAGTCGAAGGTCGCCCAATGCAAACCCAACTTTGGCTTTACATGAACAAGCCCGAAGTATTGGAATTCTTGCGGCTCCCACTCAAATTAATAATAATTCCCTCAGCATGGAGTTAGGGCTAAGAGCGAGGAATGGGCGGTTTGCAATGAAAGTCTCCTTTGTCAATGCAGTTTCTTCGTTGGCAATCAAGTATAACTGTCCGACAAATAGTTTTGCAGATTGCGGGTCTTGATCCTTGGATTTTAAATTTCCACTTAACCCCTGGTATAGGGTTTGGGGGACCAAATTTCAAGCGTGATCTCGACTACCTCTCATAACTGGCGAAGCAACAAGGATGCCAACCCCAAGCACAATTTTTTAACCAAATCAATGCATTGAATTCCACAAGGATGGTGGAAGTGGCCACATGGATAAAATAGGGAATGATAGCGATCAGAGATAGGGTGATTGTTGTTTTAGGCGTATCTTATAAGAATGGTACTGAGGATATTAAAGAGTCCCAAGTGATCGAGATATGCAAGCTCTTATTGAAGCAAAGAGCTATCCTACGTTTGTTCGACCCTAATGCTCAAGAAGGGGCAGTTAGATTGGCGTTAGGTACCCGAATGGGGAATCGAATCAATTGGTTTCAAAATTTTAACGCAACGGTTTGTCTTGCTGGTAGATTCCCCACAGGTTCGCGTAGCAATTGGCGTATTAAACGCTTGGGCACTGATAGCTCAAGTGATGGGAAGGCCCCATTATTTTTTCAATGCTATCGCTGCATTCCCTCTCTCTTTGTTTTTTTGGAAAAAATAATGGGGCCTTTCCATTACTTGAGCTATCAATGCCCAAGCATTTAAAACGCCAAGTGCTGCGTGAACCTGTGGGGAATCCACCAGCAAAACAATTGCATGGGCATGTTGACAAACCGCTGCGTTAAAATTTTGAAACCAATTGATTCGATTTCTCATTTGGGTACCTAACGCCAATCTAACTGCCCCTTCTTAAGCATTAGGGTCGAACAAATGTAGGACAGCTCCTTGCTTCAATAGGAGCTTGCATATCTTGATCGCTTTGGACTCTTTAATATCCCCAGTACCATTCTTGTAGGATACGTCTAAAACAACAATCACCCTATCTCTGATCGCTATCATTCCCTATTTTATCCATGAGGCCACTTCCACCATCCTTGTGGAATTCAACACGTTGATTTGGTTAAAAAACTGTGCTTAGGGTTGGCATCCTTGCTGCTTCGCCAAATATGAGAGGTAATCAAGATCGCGCTAGAAATTTGGTCCCCCAAACCCTATACCAAGGGTTAAGTGAAAATTTAAAATCCGAGGATCAAGACCCGCAATCTGCAAAACTTCATTTGTCGGACAGTTATACTTGATTGCCAACGAAGAAACTGCATTGACAAAGGAGACTTTCATTGCAAACAGCCCATTCCTCACTCTTAGCCCTAACTCCATGCTGAGGGAATTATTATTAACTTGAGTGGGGGCCGCAGAAATTCTAATACCTTTGACTTGTTCATGTAAAGTTAAAGCCAAAGCTGGGTTTGCATTGGGCGACCTCCGACTTATGTGCTCCATTGTTGAATTCAACAAATTATTCATAGCCGTTCCTTGGCTATACATTGCCGGGTTGCTGAGAACCTGAAAGCGAGTGGCAACCGCTACATTTCTGATCAGTACCTCACTCAAATTCAGGACTTGTCTCCTACGCACATGAGACCTTTCAATTATGTATTTTGGGCCAAAACTGTGCTGCCCTATTTGTCTCAATGCAAGGTCCCAATCGGCTAGTTCAATATCCTCCTTCGGCAACCGACTCGGCTTGGCCTCCTCAAGCTCTAGAGCGAGGACGATAACGTTTAATCGATGTATCACATGAGTTGGGTTTATCTCGTAGTGCAAATTTCCTACTTGAGCTTGAGCAAGCATCATGGCAAATTAAGGTTCTTCTGGATATAAATTTTGCCTAGCCATCCGTGAGTTGATAACCTCAACATCTGGATTATAAACGATAAAAACTATATTTGGATGGCGAAGTGCCATCACAACTACAGTGTAGATGGCCGTTCGTTTGGCACCGCAAACCATTATTTCGATGAAACTCCGAATATCAATTGGAGCATGTTGAATAGAATTAAGATGGTTATGTTAAATTTTTGGTTCTATACAACTGAATCGATACAAAAACAAAATGCAAAGAAAATAGCGATTGATAATGATTACCTCAGCTACAACTCCTA
This sequence comes from Rhododendron kiyosumense, assembly GCA_019656275.1. Classification (NCBI taxonomy): domain Eukaryota; kingdom Viridiplantae; phylum Streptophyta; class Magnoliopsida; order Ericales; family Ericaceae; genus Rhododendron; species Rhododendron kiyosumense. Next base: position 664,415 of record BPLS01000384.1, on the reverse strand, counting down.
TTTTGGCAAATCACAAACAAGCTTGGCTCAACGACCCAATATAAAGATGAAAATCATAAAATGAAGTAATTAGCACATACACCATACAAATCAAAGAGAAATGACAAACCAAATGTGGATGAATATCATTGTAAGAACAAGAAATTATAAATGCAAAATGCATAAACAGAAGTGGAGCTAGCACATAGTACCTCTTTTTAGTACATATTGACACATTTAGATATCAGAACATTAAAACAAGTAATTTGAGGAAAAAGGACACATAAGTTATGGTAGGATCTTTAAAGCAAGGACCGAATAACTTATATCACCATACCTCCACCCAAGTATCTTACATATAATTCAAGTAATGCAAGTACTAGAACCTTATAATTTCTTAGTAGCTCAAAAAAGATACATGAGAAGCCAACAACGTCCCCAAAAAGAAGCCCTACGAGGTGATTGAAGCCACCAAACCTTGAAAATTACCCATCGATAGAAACAAAATGAGAACAAGTTTCAACTGTACAGAGCAAGAATCTTAGTAGTAGACTTCCCCAACAAAACACGACGACAACTACTACTTAAGATTATCTATTCAAACAAATAAAGGAAGAGCACAAGTTTGATGCTTCCCTTTTTTGAAGCTATATGGATTTTTCATGACAAAAATGTCCTACAATCTGTCTTATTTACTATCGAAGGTCTCTAAACCCAGGTTAACTATAAGGGCAAAACCGGCAACTAAAAGTATGAAAATGAAAATCCCCACATATTAGACTCCAACTGCAACTTTGTAACCACATACTCATCATGTTTCCTTCTATTGTTCCACATTTGTTGATCAACGACAACCCACCTGAAACCAATTGAATGCTCCTATATTGAAATTGAATCCATCATATTCTTCATTTTTTACTTTTTTCCACTCAAGGTCTGATTTAAAGTTTATGGATCTAAGTATTTGTGTATTAATTGCACAAAAGGTGGAATGAAAGATTGAAGAATGAAGAAAGAACAAAGAAATATGGATTCAAAATAATAACTCCAGGTATGCCTCTCTCCCTGTTTCTCACTAACCATTAATTAGTTCTACCCATTCTAAAAAAAAAAGTTCTACCATATAAACATTCCTGATCTACTTTTTCTTGTGAAGAGGTATTCTTCACGACTTCTAAATCTCTTTTGGAACGAACCAGTAAACTAGCTGACTGTTAACGTTAACCAAAAGGCCGAGAATGCTCAGACCACGTGGGACTTTAAATAAAGAACCCGAAGACAAGAAGGCCAAAAAAGGTACAATTTGTAAGGCTAATTGGCCGCTTATTTTATACTGAATACAACCCCTTTGATTCATTATGATGGAGAGGCCTCCCAATTTCAAAAGTAAAAGGCAATCTCTTGTCATGTAGTAAAGCAATAAGGCAACGGAAGAAGATCACAAAGACAAATTAATACAATGTTACCAACAAATGAAAAATTCCTATTTTATAGGACCAACTTGAACAAAATGTTTGTAGGTGCAGTCAAAATTATCGATCTTTGACCAGGGGAGACTATTTGACCTCCAATTAGCAGTAGACACATGGCAACAAGGTCCGCGCGGAAGAGAAGCCTCGGTCAAACCTTAACCTAAGGAAGAATAGTTGACCGATCAATCGAAGGGAGACACGTGTACAAAACTTGGAGGAAACACCCGCGGAGAATTTCCACGGAAGGAGTAATCCCCGCGGAAGTCCGCCTGCTATGCAGGAAGAGGAAATTGGGCCCCAAGACAGCTTTAACAGCGGAGGGCTACAGGTGAAGCCCTGCGAGTTTTCTGATGTTTAACAATTAAAGAGTCCATAAAGTTTCATCTGACCCGAGAGGAGCTCCATGATGGGAACACGATCGCCTCAGGTCGCGACCTTGCTCCAGCAAGTCTCTTGTGGCTTGTTTGCTTGGGATGGAGGTCGCATAGCGAAGAATCGAGCTTTCCCACGGAAAAGCGTCCGCAGGAGGACGAGTTTCTCCAAGACCCAGAGATGCAGGAGGGACACGTTTTGGGATTTCATAGGAGCACCGTCCTGGGCCTGACATTCCTCCTGATTAAACAGAGCTGACTTTTTCTAGAAATCGTGTGAGCGCTGAATTTGAGGAAAGAGAACATCCTTCCCAAGAGAAAAGGTGATCTCACTCATTCTGTCTGGGAAAAGCCAGGCGTTAAACATCGCAGAAAGAAACAAGGGACACGCTGCCTTTGTCTCTTCTATACCTCTTGTTCTTTCCCTCATCCCACAAAATTACTCCTCTTTTCCTCTTACTAACCATCGGCCAATCGCACCTCTCCAGCTCACGATAGATCTACACATACCGACTCTCCGCGGGATGAAGTTTGCAACGACGTCGTAGGCCTCGTACCAAGAAGCATCACTGTTAGCCCCAAAACACCGCTCCGCACGGGAGCATTAGGCTGTCATTGGGAAGATCCACAGAACCAGAGCAATAATGGGGAAATGCTCGTAAAATGACGTAAGCAAGAAGCTAGTGTGGACCATGGAAAGATGGTCACACCTCCCGAAAGACCTCGCCAGGTCAGAATGAACCAGGTCCAGTTGGCGGTGGACTGATCCCAAGAACAAAAGGGCCAACGCGAGCCAAGAGAATAGCGAGTGGGAAAACCACAGGAGAGGGGCTATCCGACGGGTAGTCAGGGAGGGCAAAGTAAGAGAGGAAGAAAGCGAAGAAGCTGGCCATGTAAATCCTTGAAAATGCTTGAGGGTAATGGGGACCCTCAATGAAATCCCGCGCCTCCCTGGGAACCACTGACTTCACGGGCTGAAAATCCTTGAAAAAGAAGCGGATCCAGCTTGACCAAGAGGTCTTCTTGGTGTTGGCCACGATGTCCTTCCGAATGCCTTGAGTGGTGAACCAAGGATCGAATTGGGCCAGTTTGCCCAGCCTCCTCAATTCCATTACATGCTGCTAGTCGACGGAGGAAAGATTGTCTGGGTTGAGGGACTAACTTTGCGGAGAGTGAGGCGAGTTAGGATAACGTCGCCTTCCAAGGAAAGACCGCTCTCTCCTCAAGTCCACACGAAAGAGTGAGTATCGACACTCCAAGGCGAGAGTGCGTGGTTCCGTGACAACATCACGACATCGAAGGTATTGGAACCCAGAAGGAGTTGCTTCCGACCGGGATCACTGACAACCTCGTTAACCCACTCCGGCAAGTCATTGGGTGGGGAAGACTGGGCCCCGAAGCGACACTCCAAATGAGGAAAATCCCCACGTTCCACACGGGGACGGAGGATGGGTTGACGAGTTCCGCTTGCCCTAGTTCAACAAGACTCGTGAAGAATATCGGGTTGGCTAGGGGTGCCCCCGCAGCAGAATAAGACTCCACAAGGGCCCAGAATGGGTCCCCAACAATCTGAAGATAGGGAGCCCTCCGCCATTGCTCCGCAGAAAGGACGGGCTCTTCAATGATCACATTACGCGCAGCCATGGATGCTTCGTATGGAGAGAAAAGAAGCTTTTGCAGAGCGGAAGAAAGAAGAAGGATGTAGGTTGCAAAGAAATATTTGAGAGCAAGAGAGCTTTGACTGAGGTTTGAACAGTAGGTGAGAAGGAATGAAAAGGGAAGGCCTTATATAGTAAGCCTATTAATGAGCATTAACGACGACCGTACACCAAGGGTCACCCCAGTGCACAAAGAGGCACCACTAATGGTCAAGGAACTCGCCGTTTCACAGAACGGTTCATGGATAACCGCGGAAACTTGCAAAGGATAAAATACGCACGCGGACGACATGCACCTTCCGTATGCGTGTGGGGGGCATACGTAGGTGCGGTCAAAATTATCAATCTTTGACCAGGGGAGACTATTTGACCCTCCAATTAGGAATAGACGCATGGCAACGAGGTCCGCGCGGAAGAGAAGCCTCGGTCAAACCTTAACCTAAAGAAGAATAGTTAACCGATCAATCGAAGGGAGACACGTGTACAAAGCTTGAAGGAAACACCCGCGGAGAATTTCCGCGGAAGGAGTAATCCCCGCGAAAGTCCACCTACTATGCGGGAAGAGGAAATTGGGCCCCAAGACAGCTTTAACAGCAGAGGGCTATAGGTGAAGCCCCGCGAGTTTTCCGATGTTTAACAATTAAATGGTCCCTAGAGTTTCATCCGGGCCACAAGGCAGGGTCCAACAGGAGCTCCGTGATGGGAACACAATCGCCGCAGGTCACGACCTTACTCCAGCAGGAAAAGGGGAGTCTCTTGTGCCTTGGTGGCTTGGGATAGAAGTTGTGTCGCGGAGAATCGAGCTCTCCCGCGGAAAAGCGTCCGCAGGAGGACGAGTTTCTCCAACACCCAGAGGTGCAGGAGGGACACATGTTTAAGGATTTCATAGGAGCGCCGTCCTGGGCCTAAATACCTTATAAATACCCCCGACATTCCTCCTGATCAAACAGAGATGACTTTCTCTGGAAAGAATGCGTGAGCATTGAATTTGAGGAAGGAGAACATCCTTCCCTAGAGAAAAGGTGACCTCACTCATTCCGTCCGGAAAAAGCCAGGCGTTAAGCCTCTCAGAAAGAAACAAGGGACACGTTGCCTTTGTCTCTTCTGTACCTCTTGCTCTTTCCCTCTCCCCACAAAATTACTCCTCTTTTCCTCTTACTAACCATCAGCCAATCGCACCTCTCCAGCTCACGATAGATCTACACGTAAGCAACTCTCCACGGAACCCCAACCTACAAAGTTAATACTACAATGTTACCAACAGATGAAAAATTCCAATTGCAGACACCATAATATCCGAGAAAAGATTGGACATACAATGGGAAGTAGTTAGTTTACTCAGCCGTCCACATCTTCTGCAAATAGGAATGCCAACGAATGAGCCGCAAATAGGAATGCAAACGCTGCAAATAGAAATGCAAACGAAAGCCGCAATTAGGAATGCAAACGAACAAACCAAGCCACAATAGAAACGAACGAAGTCGTAAATAGAAACGAACCGAGCTGGTTGAAGCGAGCTTTGGAACTGTTTGAACCACTAAAAACAGGCTCGAACAGCTATAACCAACAGTCTCAAACCACAAGAATAGGCTTGAAACGAACCAAAGAAATAGGCTCGAACAGCTCCCAAACCGCAAGAACAGCTCCAAACGAATCGCTAGAAGTAACGGTCTGAAACAGCATGAACAGCTTCGAAACGAACCAAAGAAACAGGCTCGAACCGCAAGAACCAACAATCCCAAACCGCAAGAACAGCTCGAAACGAACCAAAAAAATAGCTCAACGAACCGAAAAAACAGGCTCAAACAAGCTGAGTCAAGTCGAGTTTTGGTTGGGCTCAACTCACTAGAAACGGGGCTGCAAACAAGCGAAGTCAACTCAAGTTTGAAATGAGCACCACAAAATTCAGGCTTTCGCTGTGCACTAAGCTTAGGCTTGCCTTCGTGGATCGCAATACAAATCACTCTGCTAGCATGTGAGACTATTTGAGTCCTTCCCGAGCATTTCGTGAGTCTTTTCCAGCCGATGTGGGATTGTTGAATGGCGAATAAGTACTCCTAGCTTTTCAAAAAGAAAAAGAAGTTGAAAAGATAGGAGTACTTATTCGCCATCCAACAATCCCACATCGGCTGGGAAAGACTCACGAAATGCTCGGGAAGGACTCAAATAGTCTCACGCGCTAGCAAAGTGTTTTGTATTGCGACCCACCAAGGCAAGCCTGAGCCCAGTGCATAGCGAAAGCCTAAGGCCTTGTTCGTTTAGCACATTTGAGTATTTTTGTTTTGGTAGTGGGTGGAGAGAGAAATAGGGTAATGATTGGAGAGAGGGGTAATGAGTAGAAAGAGATAGAGAGAGAAATGAAATTAATAATTGGAGAAATAGGGTAATGATTGAAGAAAGATATAGGGTAATGATTGAAAAACAAAGTTAAAACAAAATAAATATGCTAAACGAACAAGGCCTAAATTTTGTGGTGCTCATTTCAAGCTTGAGTTGACTTCGCCTGTTTGTAGCCCCGTTTCTAGAGAGTTGAGTCCAACCAAAACTTGACTTGACTCGGCTTGTTCAAGCCTATTTTTTCGGTTCGTTTTGAGCTGTTTAGGATTCTGCCACTGTTTGAATTTCTCTCCAAACTTTTTAATTGTGGATCTTTGACGTGGGTAAAAAAGATTCAGTAAACTATACTGTTGTACATACTCAATTGGCCCTATCCCAACTACTGGAGTCGGCTGCGTGAATCTTGCTTTTGTCATTCCACTCAATTGATTGTAATGATCGATTTCATTAAAATCACAAGCCAAAATTTCTTTTCTCACTAATTAGGTTATTTTCGGGTTCCCTCGTATCCTACCATTACTTGTAATGTGCATAATGTCTCTCTTTTCAATTGGTATACTAATCGGTCCTTGTTATCCATGACCGATTTGTTCACTCCCCGATTTTTTTTCATTTTGTCATTCAACAGGCGCTTCCAGTACTACCTCTCGAATATGGTTATGTCTTCTATCCGGTTTGGAGAACTATCTTTCTCACTTCACCGGTATTGTCAATCATACAAAATAATACCAATAACACTACAATTCCTAGTCAAGACAGATGCGCTAAAATGATACGGTCAACACGGTTAGTAAATAAGCAAACCAGGGGATGGTGCTATGCGGCTGGTGCACAGCATTGTGTTGTGCACCATCTGAGTGGTCAACATGGTTAGTAAATAAGCGAATCGGGGGATGGTGTTGTGCGGCTAGTGCACAACACCGTGTTGTGCACCATCCGAGCCGTCCATTAAGCTTAGTAAGCATTTAGCCTTACTCATGTACCTTGGGTGTGCCTTAACAAACTCCCACAACTTTTGAATGGATAGTCAAGCGTTCAGTTGAAATTTCTCAGAGTCACAAATTGTGTTTCGCTGCTGTTATAAACTCCTACCCTTTGATTGCGAATCCTCACAAATGAAAGTAAAAGGCTCAAGAAGCTTAAATCGACCGCACTATTTTTAGAAGTTGAATTTGTATTCTCCAATGACCTTCCAAGATGGATGGCGGATGCAGGATAAAGTAATGTTTGGGTTGTATGTGAGAGTTCGAGGAAATTAATCCCGTTAGCACAATTGCATAGAACAGGTTTAATTTCCTCCAATATCTCATCTCCGGCAATGGCACAAGCATTAAAATGCACACCACAAGAGGAGAGCGTGTAGATCTCGGTAGGTGAGCTCATTTCTCATTTTCTTTTTTGGTAGATAAGCGTACCTTAACCACAAAATGAACATTATACAACTGGGCAATACATATTCAAAGGGGCTAACCAAGATGATAGGACAGCAAACCACAGAAAGAGAGAGAGCTAAGCCTAAAATAATCTCTCATGAACCCATGATGCTATTCGAACACCAACATAACACAAACCCAAAAGGAGAGCTAAGCCTGTAGTAATCTCACAACCCACGAAGCTATTCGAAAACCTACATGACACAAACCAGAAAGGAAAGGAACCAAGGCCAAAAAGCTATTTTTTTTCCTTAAAACTGTTTTGATAGGTGTGAACGAAACTTTGGCAGGCATCACATAGCCAAATGATCGCAACAGAGCTAGAAAAGCAAAGTAGTGGCACTTGTAGGCAGCCACTCTTTCTAATTTAACAGATACCCTCTTGCACAACTTAATTTTTATTTTCTAAGGTAAATCTTGGACACAACTTTGTCAAATCCTACAGATACATAGATTTGCAGGTTTGCATCGATTAGCATAGTTGAAAGGTCTATGCAAGGGTTAAGACTTGCCTCCAAGAAACAGTTAGCACACACAGGTGGAGTCATAGAGTTCATTTTATGATTCTGTATAGTATTTCCTGAACTGTTGACCAAATTCAAGGGTACCAAAATCAATGTACTCCACACATAAAACTATTAATTGCCTGGTATATCTCTTGTGCCTGTTTTGGCTTTATATTCAAGGTTTTGTGTATTGAAATCACTAGTATGAATTTATCCAACACATATATCTCTTGTGCTTGTTTTTGCTTTATATTCAAGGTTTTGTGTATCGAAATCACTAGTATGAATTTATCCAACAAATATTCGAGGTTTACCTTGCAAAGGTAGGTCCAAAGTAGGGATGAGATTCTCTCATCTAGATTTTACGAACCAATTTTGTCCATATCAGTGCCTTACAGGCACACTTAAAGCTAATGTATGAGTCCCAAACTAGTCCATAAAAACTTGGATTGATCACAGGAACATCAAACAAGTAGTCTCCAAGATATATTCAATTGTTGTTCCTCACAAGAATTTTAAAAGAGTGTGATCGATGGTTGGAAATTCACGAAGAAATTGTATCTATTGTGGATTTATTGTCCCTCCCTCCTGATCCATGAGGCATAACTCACATCATCAACTCAATGCAGAAGTCTTAGTATGTGGCTCAGCACTTGCTAACAAAGATCAAGAAGATCACAGAAAGAAACTACCAATAAATAACCTGACCAGCAAATCAAGTCAAACTTGGGCCCAAACACTTAGATTTTATGTCAACAGAAAAAAAAATATTACCCTTCTACCTAAAAATGGGTTCATAATAAGAACTTGTAAAACCCACATAAGATAAAATGCAGAAGAGAAACAAACAAAAGGATTCAAAAAAATACCAATTACTCGTGTTCATAACCAGCCATTTATAATTTCTCAACCTGTGGCATTCCCAAAAAGGCCCCAGTCATTCACCTTGAAGCTGGAGACTGCAAGTTTGAAAACCTCCGCCATCGGCATACGTCCGGACTCTGCAGCAGGGGCAGCCAGACCAGCACCAACCGAGCTAGCACTTTCACTCAAAGGGCTGCACTCACATTACCAAAAAAAGGTCAAAAGGGTTGAAACACGTCATATTGTAACATGCCACTTCTCCTATGTTTAGGTCAGATTAGATATGTTCAATCCAGCAGATTTGAGGAGGAATTATTCATAAATCCTCGGTGTAGTACTAAAAAAACCACCTCTTCTTTACTCTTTAATCTTTATAAACAGTGTTCCTATCAAAAGTCGTAAAGTATGTTTGCACCATGTTTTCCAGGTTTTCTGAGCCACTATGCTTGGGTGGATGAGGTAGAGGAATCGAACCTACTAATTTCATGTTTAAGCAAAATTTCACAACAAAAGTTAAACAAACATGCTCAGCAATAGCAACAATGATACAGGTATCTAAAAATAATTTTGAAACAAAATTGTAAGCCAATGAGGTTGAGTCTAGTACGGAAAAAGGAAAAGGAGTGGCCCTGAATTCTAGAACTTGGAACTAACCCCTGATTTTTCTTGTGTTCATAAAATACCCAGGGGGTCTCTAGGTGACCCTAAAATATTGTGGGACACCATCTCTCTACAAGTCCTAAAGTGCTCAGTCCTTCAGTTGCTTGAAGATTGAAAAAAGTGTCAAAAACAAATATAGCTCAATATGACCACTGTAACTCTCAGAACATATAACACAGAGCAAACTATAAGCCGACTTCCAAGAATATTTTCTTGCTTGAAAGCATGTACATAATTAAGATAAAACTATTGAACCCCAACCAAAAAGAAGAGGAAAAAATCCAGGCAGTAGAAGGGGAGATATTGTTGTGCATTTTGTTTCCATTATTACAGACTCTCTTACATCTACATAACGAGAAATAACTCTTTTACTGCAGCAAAATGAAGATTAATTGGAGTAAAAAACAAAATTACTTGTTCTTGATACTTACTTTATTAAGATTGGCTCATACGCAGTGATTAGTACATCAGTACCAACTTCCTTAAGTCGCAAATTTGCCAAGTACACCTGCAGGAACCAATATGTCAAATTTCACTTGGCCATTCGAAAGAAATTACGGCTAGTAGAGAAAGTAAAAGATCAACTTACCCTGATTACGTTTTGTGCTTCCCTTCCTTGGCGTCCCTTGGAGATGCCCTAGTACATGAACGATAATAGCAGTTAGTAATTATAATTTACCTCAAATTAAAATTAGTCTGTGCTACAGTGTGCTTTGACTCATGTCCATTCTGCTTTAGATTAACAGGATTACAGGATACTGCCAGACTCAAACTAGGCATTACTAAGGATGATGAATCCAAGGTAACATAACTGCTCATGAAAATTTACACATCCACCTTTCTTCTTCCAGTTCTATCTACAAGCATGTGGATCAAATTTTCTATCTAAATATCGATGTGACCCAATTCCAGTTTTGAAATGCCTTTGAAAGCTTAGCTCCCAATCCGAGCAACAGATAGACCATCTGGCATCCTGCATCCCCCATCTATTTTTGCAAAGATTTCTTGCAGGCTCTCCTTATCCAGTTACTACACAAGATACACCATCACATGGTAAAAATTCCAAATCAACTAATCCAGACTCTTGCAAACAAGATTAATTCCATACGTACTCTTAAGTTATTGAGTTAGAAAGACCAATTTTTAGCAACTTAAAGCTGTATCACATCAAAAACTCACCTAGTCTACCAAATCCTGCAGCCTGACTACTTAAGTTGGTAACAATAACACGCAGAGAATCTTTCCCGCTTTGTTTTGAAAATTCAAGTTATTATTTTTCGAAGCACTTCCCTCCTGCACTAGTTATTGACCACTAACTATTGTCCACGTAACCTTAGATTATACAGTTGTGGTGACAGAGCAGGGAGCCTATAGAAAAGATTAAAAATGAGAAACCCAATGAGTGTCTATCATCACACATGCTCTATCACCACAACTGTAATAGAGCCCTAAGGATTAAGGAAATGTAATGCCCATCCTTCCAAAGTTATTGAAACTTCAGAAGCTCTAACACAAACCCAACAATCAAATATCTATGCAATAGATCACCACCGGATTATAACAGAACAACAAACAAGTCAAAAGAAATCCCACAGCTAGCAACTTCGCTACAAGTAACAGATTTGCTACTTACCATCTGGGCCACAGCAGTTGTAACAACGGCAGGCATGTTCCTGAAACACAATTCGTGAGCCTCAACCACTCCTGACTGCTCAATTACCTTAAAAAACAAGATAAAAGAGGTGTTAGGCACAAGGCAGCCAGCCACCAACAATAGTAAAAGTCACACCCAGTGGCAAAATTCACATTTTCACGGTATGGGTAACACAGTGCCATTTCTGACATAGTTTAACCTAGTGCATTAAGTTGAGTAATCATCAGGGCTCACAGAGGCCAGATTCTCAGGAAAGCACCAGAGCATAACGTTAAATCTTATCAGTGTTTAGCTGAGTTTAAATTATGATTTTTACAAACCAATAAGAAGGTTTATTGCAAGCGAGAAACGAAACAAGTATGGACAATGAATACACGCGTTGATATCACAAAGGATTTATGCGGTTCAGCTTAAAGCCAACCTCCATGGCCAAACATGAGCATCCTATGAGCTGGCCATATCCCAAAACTCTCACTATGAACCCTAGAGCTCCACGATACCCTTTATGAGAAAGAATCTACAATACAGAGAAAAGTACCAAATAAAGATAACTAGTCGTTTGAGTTATGTGGACTGCAAACAGGTCATATAAAATTTCAGGTGAATTTGAGACACACTCACAACAAGTCATCAAATGATAACAGCATCCAAAGGGCATCACTTGTCATGATCCTGATTGGGAATTCCATCATGCGACCAACTTTTGCCAAGCATGATAACATCAGTCCATGATTCAGCACCTAAAACCTTAAGCATGGCGAGTTTCTGTAAATTCTCTAGACCAAAATAAATTAGGTAAGGATAACTGTTAATTCTGCTTAAATATACAAACCGTTGCAGTCACCCAACTTCACATTTCTCCCCCTTGCAGTATATGTCTCCTAATCTCTACTTTCTTTCCCCTAACCCGTTTGATAAACGGATTGGAAGTTGGGATTGGATTGCTAAGGTGATGGTATTAGTAATACTTTGTTTGGTTTCCAAAATTAGTCCGGATTGGTAGTCCCATGAGATGAACAATCCGGCCCATAGAGGGTATTAGCAATACCCATTGGGACTTGGTATTCGTAGTCCAATCTCAACCCCTTCTCCTTACCAATCCTTTTTCATTACCAATTTCTTCTATTAATTCAATCCAATCATCTAATCTCATCTCAAACAAACATGATATTAATAATCCCACCATCTAATCTCATCCCAAACAAACATACTCATTTTCAATCCCTTCTCATTACCAATCTCAATCTTAATCTCATCTCCTTATGAATCTCATCCATCTATCACTGTTATAAAACTGGGTAGTAACTCTAACCCCAAACCAACAGCCAGAATCCAGTAGTATTTTTTTTTCTCAGTGACTACCCATTTCAACCTATTCAACACAACCAAGTTGATAAGTTACAACATCATAGAATTTCCTTATTAGGTCAAAATGTGCCCATGCCCATATAATGTGCTAACAACAATGATGTATTACTCGACTTCAAAAATCAATCAACTCGACAAGCGCATACACACTGAACACCGCCATTTTTCACATTCGGAGTCTGAATTATGCCATTGTGGAACCCTTAAAAAAGGGCTAGATCTTACCTATGGAAATACGGGATGCAATGGAAAATCTATCTAGGTACATCCCACTTTTGAAGAAACTAAAATGAAACAAAAAAGAATGTGGATGTTGATTAGTTACCATGGCTCCCTCAGCATCTTGTTCTGAGGCAAGGTCTTGAAGAAACCAGGTGGCACTTCCATTATCAGCAACGTCATGCTTCAAATCTAAGAGTTCAACTATCAAACTCTCATCACGAGATGGGTCCACAAAAACCTCCTTCAAATCACCAACAAAATACATAACGAAATCAATCAACAATCGAAAACCCATGAGACCCAAAAAAGTAATCAAAACACATAGCCAAAATGATTTGCGAAAAAACATTTCCCCACAGCAACAGCATAAAAAGGAGAAGCAACAATATGAATTGGGAGAAAAATAAAACCCAAACCTGGTGATCAGGGACTTGTCGAATGTTGCTCACATCCTGCACGTCCAATTCAATAGAAATTCATCAATCCAATTGGCAATGCACTTGAAATTAGTTTAAACACTACCAAGTACCAAACCTTATAAATACACATCCAGATATATCACGATACAACAACAAAAAATCCATATAGTCCCTAATCATTGGGGGTATGAGCAGGGAAGATCGGAGATAGACCTAACCTTTGGCAATATGCACAAAGTGGTTGCTCTTAAAATACCACTGAAACAGTGGCCCCCTATTCTTGCTTTGCTGTCGATCCATGCCCCCAAATTAAAGCCAAATGGCATCTGAGAGAGTAGGCTTAGAAACCTAATTCAATTTTTGTGCATATTACCATCCTTCTTTCATCTAGTCCAGAGCATCGATATGCACAATACACACTCACAACAAGTAGTACATGTTCAAGCATCATTAACCAACCCCTTATTAGCTCAATTCACTTCAATATGGACAATAATGCATCAAATATCTGCATATATCCATATACATGTTCTTATGCCTGATCAAGGTTTTGAATACCATTTCATACCTGCCGGTATGGTACGTACCGCTCTTTCATCAAACCCGTCCCTGATCCTCTAGTTTTGTTCCGGTTCATAAGCCGCTCAACACCGACAGGTACCGGCAATACCCAGAAAATACCAACTGGTACCGGTCACACTATATTTTTATCTTTTTTTTTGCTTTCTAGGGGGTAATTCCCTAATGAAGTCTTTCGTACCAAAAAAAAATGTATTCCATCTTTTATCATGTGATCTTCAAATCACTATATTACTAGAAGTACCTTATTTATATTGATTGAATGTTTTAAGCAATCATATAAGCAATAAGGAAAACGGCATTAAACCTGGAAAACGGCATTAAACCTGAAACGGCCGAGATTACACTGGTACCGGTACGTACCAGTACCCATAAGAAAAACGGTAGGCTAGTTAACGATACATATGTGCGAACTAACCTGAAACCTAACAGGGAATGTGCTGGCAATGGCGCCACCGAACAAAGGCCGCTCAACATAGATATCTTCCGTCATTTTGATCAGGACTTCCCTCAACTGGCATCACCAAACAGGCCTCAGAATCAGATAAACACCGAAATATTCAGAAACAAAAAACTCGAAAAACAAAAAACAACAGAACAGTCGAGCAATAAATTACTTAACGAAAAACGCTACCGGTGGCGGTGGAAAGAAACTGAAGATTCGGGAACTAACTGGAGCTGATACGAGGCAATAGTGTGGCTACTGGAGAGGGGCGGTGGTTTGTGTGAGAAATATATAGGAAGCCTATGGTTTTCTCGATTGTTCTTTTTTAGGGAGGTTTTCGAAAGGAAGGAGGAGACAGCGTGATTAAGACGCCCACTTCGGACGAGAAACTTTTTGGTATACCTGGCATACGGAGGAATTTGTCAGTGCCGAGCGGGTATTACCGACGTGCACCCGAGCCGTCCGATGCATTTTTGGACGGCTCGGATTAAAACTCACTCTCTCCTCTCATTCTAACACTTTCTCTCTCCTCTTCTCTCTCCAAATCTGAGCCGTCCATACACGTAATGGACGGCTCGGATGACCGAGCGGGCACCACGTGGTACCCTCTCGGCACTTGAAAAATTTTCCTGGTATACCACAAACTTGGTATCCCCTCCCCACAAAAATGTGACACTTGGCAAACAGTAATTTACAAGGTCTTCAAGTGTAATTATTCCTCCCCAATTCATATTGGGTTTTTTTCTCGCACAAACTCCTCTTGGCACAAAAAAGCCAAAAATGCGAAGGACACATACATTTGTACACATATCTTACACATACGTTTTTATGGGGTCCACCTCGGGTCCAACCAATATGATCCGAATCGCTCATTATTTTTAAAATAATATTTTAAGAATTTCTGTAAAAAATCAATTCGATAGGAGATCGGTAAGGGCTTTTTCAAAAATCGCAGTGCGAATCAAACTGTTTCACCCTATGATTTCTGAAAAAGCCTTTACCGATATCCTATCGAGTTGATTTTTTACAGGAACTATTAAAAAAATATTTTAAAAATAATGAGCAATTCAAATCATATTGGTGGGACCCGAGGTGAGCCCCATAATGTATGTGCAAGATATATGTATAAAAGTGTATGTGCAAGTAGCATGACTCTAAAAAAGCTAAGGCTCCGTTCTAGAATGGTTCTTAAAAAATAAATACTTATTTTAGAACTTTTCAAAAAAAATAAGAAGGATCATTCTACAAAACCCAAATAAAAAATTTATTTCACATTTTCAAATTAAAAAATAATGTAAATGAAAAAAAAAATTTAATTTTTTTGCACCGTATTAAAGATCTCAATAAAATCTATCAAACAATATTCATATTGATAAAAAAATTATTTACGTAAGCACATGATTTTTGAGCTTGAAATTGCCTTCTTAAAAAATAGGGAGTTGTGCTATGAGTAATGGGCACCAGGGAGGGAAATCGTACCGACGGCTGCGCCGGGCCGTCTCCATCCACCAGACGGCCGATCCAAGCCGTCCAAAAATTCTAAAAAAAAAAAACCAAGGGGGCTATTGCGTGAATCAACGGCATTCGAGGTGTGTAAGGTGCTTGATCCGAGCACCCCTTTTTCATGTGAAATCATATACACAAAAAAAGGGTGCTCGGATCAAGCACCCTACACACCTCGTATGCCGTTGATTCCCACCAAGCCCCTCGGTTTTTTTTTTTTAGAATTTTTGAACGGCTCGGATCGGCCCTCTGTGGCTAGAGACGGCACAGCGCGGCCGTCGGTATGATTTCCCTCCCCAGCGCCCATTGGTACCTATATAAATTCTGAAAAAATAAGTACTTTCTTCTTATTTTTGTGAAACAAGCCTTGTTATTGAACAAAAAATAAGTTTTTATTCACATTCTGGAACAAGCTCTAAACACCCCCGGACCTCTGCTGCTAACCTCTTTGCTTTCTTTTCATCCATTATATTTCCAGCTCCAAATAAAAAAATATCATTATTTTATCAATAAGTAAAACCACATTTCAAGGGTTTATTTTTTTAATTGTAATTTAAAGGTAAAGTATAAATTATGAGAATTTAAACCATTTCAAAAAATAAAAGGTCCATAGTAAAATTTAACAATAGGAAAATTTCCGTTGAAAGCACAAAGATTTAACAAAAACTATAATGGCCGAAGATTAAACAAAAACTACAACCATTGTATCATTTGTTGCCAAAAAAAAAATTAATAAAAGACATTCTTTAGATATCTTGCTTGTTTCATTTTTGCGGTGGTAGCATTTCCACACCCATTAGCACTGATTCTTGAGTCAACTACAGTATTGCATTTTCCTCAACTAGTAAAGCTAAAACGCAAAGAATTAAACTCCGGATTTGAAAAAGAAATAAATTAGGATCCCTCTTGAAGTGGATATGGAAATATAAAACAATTAGATGAGAAGAAAGCAAAGGAGAAACTGCAGTCGGCTAGCAGAGGAATAATTTGGGGGAGGGGGGTTTTTAGCTTCAGTAATGATTCTCACACATATTCCCTCCGTCCCAAAATGTTCGGCTTTGTACATACATTTTTGTGGGGCCTATATCGAGATCCCACAAAATGATCTGAACCACTCATCTTTTTTAAAATATTTTTTGGAGGGTTCCTGTAAAAAATCAATTCTAACGGATATAGGTAAGGGCTTTTTCAGAAATCATAGGATGAATCATTCTATTTTGCCCTACGAATTCTAAGAAAGCCCTTACCAATATCGATTGGAGTTGATTTTTTACAGGAACCCTCTAGAAAATATTTTTAAAAGGATGAACGATTCTAATCATTTTGTGGAATTCTAATATGAGCCCCACAAAAATATATGTGCAAGATATGTGCAAGTAACACTGTTGTTTTAGATTTTAACATTTGTGCTGGAAAAAGACAATTGTTTTAGCGCCAATATGAATTAGAAAGGAATAATTATAAGTGAAGTCCTTGTAAATTACAGTTTGCCAAGTGTCACATTTTTTTTGAAGAGGGGATACCAAGTTTGTGGTATACCGGGTATACCAAGTAGTTTATTGTGGACACGCACACGAAGCGGTGATATGGGGGAGAAATTTTTCAGTGCCGGGTTGGTACCACGTCACCCGACTGATGTGGTGGCTGAGCGGATACATCCGATTCATCCAAAAGTGTATTAAACAGCACAAATTAAAATACTCTTGTTCTCTTCACCCCCACTCTTTCTTCTCTCTTTCCGTTCACCCCCCACTCTCTCTCTTCTCTTCCTTCTCTCTAAATCCAAGTCATCCAAAATCGAAATGAACGGCCCGGATGCACCGAGCGGACATCACGTGGTGTCCGCTCAGCATTGAAAATTTTCTCAATATCGGGGGCACCAGCACATGATGTCCCAATACAATAATAGTCTTATCCATCGCATATTTTTGCAGGGTTTATAAATGTATAATAATACTCATACAACAATTCAAACACAACATCTCACATACACGTGGGCTCTACATACACTACTATGTGTGGACCCCACATGTATGTGAGAGATTGAATAAGTTATTGTGTGAGTAGCATTGCTGTTTATAAATTTTGTAGTGAATAACGGTTATTGACTAGACGGTTTATTCGGTATTTCTTTCAAAAAAAAAAAAAACTATTCAAGACAACACATTTACTCTAAAGTCTAAACGGTGTTTTTAATTTTTTATAGTGAAAATAAGTGGTATTTCGGCATTATTTTAGACCAAAAAAAAAAAAAGGGTAACTCATCCTTAGATACCATGTGCTAGTGTTGTGCGCCTGAGGAAACATGTGTATGAAAGCATCTTAAATTACTATTTGTGAGAAAGAAAATTGAAAGTAAAAATATAGAGTGATGATTGAGAATGAAAACTATGTTCTTCCACATCTTCAATTCCAAACCTCTACGCTTTGTGATCTTGATTTAGAGGGTGAACTGAGCATATTTAGAAAATGGAAGTCTCAATTGTGTCATACTTGTGACCTAGGGCTTTAGTCCAAGTGGTAGTGGTCGGGGCACTTATGCCGAGGTGAGGTCTTAGGAAGTGCCAAGAGGTGAGGTTTGGGGGTATTTAAGAGCCAAGAGGTGAAGTCTTATGTTTGAATTAATGGAACATTGTAATAATTTAACTTACTAACATATACCGTGTGACCAAAGAAAGAAAAAGGGAAATGATATTGGCACTTCAAAAATTGATGCAGACACTCCAAAAAAACAAAGAAAAATGACTTTGAAGTTGCATTGATTTTAGAGTGCCAATATCATTTCCCAAGAAAAAAATATTATGTCATACTTATGATTGAGTGGACAACAATACCATATTTCTACCTAAGTAAGGAATATCTTTGAAAATAAGACATATGCATGTCTCTTTCACTAAAGAAAGAAAGAAAAAAAAAGACATATGCATGTTTATTCCAATAATGTGTCACTATAAGCATTTATATCTAGGTATACACACCTATATATGTCATATATATATATATATATACACACACACAAAACTTATTATAAGGGCATCCTTATCGTATTAAAGTGAGAACGCCCATTTTCCAACCAATTTGCGATGATATGAGCCGTTCAATGTATTCAGAATGTGATTTTTAAGAGTATCCGCGATAAATCAGCAAAAAACAAGATTGGGATGGGCTTCATCCAATCAAATTTTGTTTGTTTTTTATCGAACGATTTAAATAAAAACAGCTCGGATGAAGCCTTTTGCTGTAATTTTTTTTGTTTATTGTTCGCGGGTATCTTTAAAATCACATTCTGAACACATTGAGTGGCTTGAATCATCGAATAGTATTAAGGGTACTGTGAAATTTTGATTATCTGAGCACATGGACCACCTTATTTTATTAAAATGCGGATCTCCCTTTTTCAATCAAATTTTGATTATCTGAGCCGCTCAATGTGTTTATAACGTAATTTTAAGGGTACTGTGAAGACTAAAGAACTAGCAAAAAAAAAGAAAAAAAAAGACCGGGAAGGGTTTCATCCGAACAGTTTTTGTTTATTTTTTATTGAACGGTTCAAATAAAAACTGCTCAAATTAAACCCTTTTCGATCTTTTTTTTTTGTTGATTTCTCTCGAGTATTCTTAAAATCACATTCTGATCACATTGAGAGGCTCGGATCATCGAAATTTGATCGAAAAATAAGAGAAATAGGAAGGTCCGCATTTTAGTTAAAATAAGATGGTCCTTATGAGAGAATGATTGATATACATATAATGTAGTATATGGTACGGTTCGATTCGATTAATCCACGGTTCTTATCGAATTTTTTTGGACTGAACCATATCTCACGATTCTTAAGTTTTTTTTTTTTTTTTTTGATAATCAAAAAGGGCTGGAGGGGGCAACCAGCGTAGCAACCCCCCTTGGGCGTGACCATAGGGGCTCCAAACCCGCCTGTGGAATGTCCGGTTCGAGCCATAGCTACCGTCCGTGAGGACGGGCCGTCACCGCGGCACCACCTCAGTGCACAGTTGTCAAAGAAGCCCCCTCCCTGGTCCACAGGGCGGGTTCGAAATTAAGCCATTAGGCACCACCGGAAAGGGCACAAAGTGCCTCCGGGGCCTTGAACCTGGGCCTGCGTTGGGGAGAGGTGATGCCCTTTGCCAACTGGGCTACCACCTCGGTGGTACGATTCTTAAGTTTGTTAACACGTGTTTGGACCATTGATCCGCAAATCCACACCAAAACGTATGGTTTAGGTTGGCTTGAACTAATTTGGTAGTTCAATGAGATATTGTTGCAGCCTTGGCAATAGATGGAGAAGTCTGGGTTCAATAATCTCAATAAACGTATGGTCTAGTTTCTTTTAGGAACTAGACTAGACTTTTAGGAACTAGACTAGACTATCTTCAACCCATGGCCTTTGTAGCCAAAGTGGTATTGCCTCAACCTCTCCATTCAAAGATTGCGGGGTCGAGTTCCATATGAAAAAGGGTGATTTCCATTTCCTTTCTCTCAGATCTAGGCAGAGTAGGTCTTAGAAAAACATCTTCCTGTTACTGTGTTTGGTTTGCAATTTTAAGATTTATTTTTGAGATTAAAAAATTCTATAGATTTGTGTATTTTTACGTCTAAGTAAATTTTTTTAATATTTTCACAAATTCTTTTTAACCTTTTGAATAGACGTACGTTATGTACATCCAAAAAATATAAAATAAGTAAAAAGTTTGACAAAAAATCATTAAAGACGAAAAAATACGAATGACGAAACAATCAAAAGTTTTGGAGAAATTATTTACGAGAGGAGAACTAAACAAATACTTTGTTTTAAAAAACAAATGGACTTGTGGGATTGTTGGTTCAACGATTGGCCCAACAGTTATGCAGGTGCAATGAGAAAATTTGGTTCAATTTTTATAGAAAGAATGTTAACACCCTTACTAATGGGTTAAGTTAGTGATTCAGTCGCATATAACCTCTTACAATTTTCTTGTGTCCAAAAAGTAAAATTGGAATGCATTTTTTTACAAATAACGATACACTTTCACAAATATTTATCAATGCAATTTTTGCACTTTAACCACTTCCACGGAGAGCTGAAATTAAAATTTTCCAAATGAATCACAACCTCGTAGTTTCAAAAAAGTTCACATATCAAATGCATATCTTATTTTTAGTAATACACTTTCACAAATATTCATACGCTTTTCTCGATTATCAACTTACATCAACACACATGTGGATAAAAAAAAAATTATCAATACACGTTTTACCGATATTAGGCGAAGATTAGCAAAATCGACCAAAAAAAAAAAAGTGTTTTAAGACCAAAATATTTTGGAACCAACACAAAAAGAAAACCCCCCCTCTCTCTCTCTCTCTCTCTCTCTCTCTCTCTCTCTCTCAACCAGAACACAGAATTCAAAACCAAATCCAAAAAATCCAAAATTATAACTTGTCCCTCATCCCAAATCATCTATATCTATAAAAGTATAAATCCCAATCCCTTCCACCCCCTCCCAACTCTTCCCCTCATTTCCAACCTTCTCGCATATTCTTTCTTCCTCCACCTGTAACCTCCATAAAAGAAAACCCTAATAACTCCGTCTTCTCTCTCCTTGGTCCAAACCTCTCTGATCCTCTCTCTCTCCTTCCATTTTCAGCCTCTTGATCCACAGATTTCCGCTCTGTATCCCTCGCCAGTGGTTATACGTATAGGTTTTGTATCTATCTTTACGATTTCCGATCATTTTTTTTTTTTGACGAATTATAAGCAACTGATTGATTAGTTGTTGTTGCGAGGCGGTTTTCGTGTTCGATTGAAGTTTGTATAGTTGAGATTGCTGTAACTTTAGAGAGAGAGAGAGAGGGAGAGCGAGAGGGGAGAGCGAGAGGAGATGAGTAATAATAATCAGAAGAAGAGGAATTTTCAGATAGAAGCGTTCAAGCACAAGGTGGTAGTGGATCCGAAGTACGCCGACAAGACGTGGAAGATACTGGAGCATGCGATTCACGAGATTTATAATCACAATGCTAGCGGCCTCAGCTTTGAAGAGCTTTATAGGTTAGTTGGTTTGTTTTCCCCACGATATAGTTGATTGATTGATAGAGTTGTATTTCAGCTTGTTCGTTATTCTCTTTCAAATTATATGCATCTGTTTTATGTGGATAGCTGGTTACTTCATTTGCTTCCGAAAGAAGCTTTAGTTGTGTGCACAAAGTCGATGTGTTGAGTTATTTTTATAACCAGGGTGTCCGTCCTAGCTTATGCACACCTCGACTTATCCAGACGCAATTCACCATCCACTAGCAGGCAGTCTAATTAGAGCCGGGACATGCATGGACTGGTCCTGTAAGAGTTGATAACAGTTGAGAGGTTTCGAGCCTGAGATTGGGGGAGCAAACACCTAAGTCACAAGTCTTGACCAGCATGCCAACCCTTGGGGTTGATGTGCCAAGTTATTTCTCAGGGTGTACGACCTAGCTTAATTCACCGTTCACTAGCGGGGAGTAATTAAAGCTTGTCCCATATGGACTGGCCTTTAAGAGTTGATAGCAGTTGAGTGGTTTGGAGCCTGAGACTAGGGGGAGCAAACACCTAATCATGAGCCTTGACCAGCATGCCTGCGCAGTTAACGATGTTTTTATGTTAATCATTGACTAGAAGACTGCATAAGCCAGGGGGTGCTCAGAGAAGTTGTCGTTGCCATATATTTGAAGTCCGGAAACTCCGGACTATTGTTTAGTGCCATGGGTTCATGATGTTTGACGGAAGATGCATGGGGAATAAGGAATTTAGTTGATTGAGATCTGACAAGGGATCAATGGATGACTTTGGCTGCTGCGATTTGTGGGGAAGTATGCTGGACCAACATGACGGCTTACGTCCTCAAAATTTGTCGACATTCCACAATGTATACTTTGTAGGCATTTTGTCATTTAGTTCATCAGTTGTTACTACTTATTGCCTTTTAGATTGGAGCTTAAAGTCATTTTTACTTTGGGTGACTGTATATCACTCTTAACTTCCTTTTATTCCATGAGTTTCATTTAAACAGATTTGCATATCAGGTCCTAGTATATGTCACTGCCACAGCGCCTTGAATATTCTTATTGTTATAATTGTTGGAATCTGCTAAAGATGGAAGTAGTGGATTCGCTCGGTTTTGAGGAGTAACATTTTGTAGCTAGAAATGCAAATAGATGTTGGTATTGCTTCTGAGTTATGGCCAAATTAAGAAACCGTTAATGGCAAGACCCTTTATTATGTGCTGAATGAGAAAGTATAGGGTTGTCTTTTACTACTGTCTCTGAGCTTCAAAATACATCTGAGTCTTTGGATTTTTAGTCATCAATGCAGCAACAAAGGTCAAAACCGTTGGTCTTTTACTGCTATCTCTAAGCTTCAAAACGGTTTTGAAATAAAGTTCAAAACCCGTTTCACCATCCTATTCAATATCTCATCAGGTTTCCTTTTTCAATGAAATCCTTTGGACCCATATGTTCTCGTATTCCTATTGATTTTTGGTTAATGTTAGGTTTAGTTATTGTGGAGCTCTTAATGAAACTTGGTCAAGTCAATTCCCTGTCTTTCAAGGCTCAAAGCTCTTGAGATTTTTTTTTTCCAAGAACAAATTCATCTTATCAACATTGATGTTTTCTTATGTTGCCTTTTATGACCTAATTGCGCTTTACTCGTGAGCTTTACTGGAGATCCTAACCTCCCCCATCTTTTTGCTGTGTTAATAAAGAGCACGTTCCTTCCCCGTCGAATGGCAGAATTTTCTATGGAAAACTTGTATTTGATCTAGCCAGATGTTTAGTACGTTATAGACCCTCCTTTCTATGTTGCAACGGGATCAAATTCGTTCTTCTGTCCCATCAAATTTTACTCATCAGGGTTCATTTTAAACAGGATTAGATTCACAAGTTTCCTTTCAATCGCTGTTTATATATTGGTAAGGCGTGAAGCTCATAAAGACATTTGGTTGGGTCAATCTCTTCCGTCGATATTTAGTGCAGGCTCTTGATTATTTTGCTCCAAGAACAATTCATCGATTTAATAAAGAATCGGTATTGATGCTCGATTACACTGCCTTTTATTACCTAATAGTGCAATACGCATTCACGAGCTTCACTGTAAACCCAAACCTCCCACATATTTCCTGAATGTGGTCTTTGACCCTCCCTTGTCCATCCATCCTTATAGGTCCTCAAGTCTTGATTATTTTGTGCCAAAAACAAATTCATCGAATTACTGGTCTATAGTGCTTTATTTGTGAGCTTTACTAGAGATTGAGACCTCCCCAATCTTTTCCTGAATGGGCCCTTTGTTCCTCCACCCCCATCAGATGTCGAATTTATAAAGATGAGGTTTATTTGATCCAAACAGATTTTGCAAAATGTTTCAACCTCTCCCTCCTAAGTTGTCAGCGGAACTAAAGAGGATATTCGGTTCTTTATCTTTTCCAATAAGGATTGTTCCGACATCTATATCCTCTCCAATATCTACTCATAGATAGAAATGTTTGAAGTCCTTCTAACCCATGACAGAGGAATGTTTGGAATCTTTGGATAGAGATAGAATAAATATTTACACACACACACACACACATATATATATATATTTATGAGAGAGAGAGAGAGAGGGAGAGAGAGTCATACGATTCATGTTTTGCATCGTATGATTCGGTGAGTAATTGATACAAATAGGTTGCCTAAATCGGAAATAGGTGCGAATCGTTAGTGATTCCGTGATCCGTATCAGTAAATTGTTTCATTTTTTACTCATTTTTTTTCTTTTTTGTAGTTGGAAAAGGGTTCAAACTATTTTCTTAAGGTCTTTAGTGTTGTTATATGCCATCTTTTGTCTATGTTTCTCCTTAACTAGTATTATAGGTAATAAGAAAGGGAGATTTATAACGAGAGTGGATGAAAATGACGAAGATAAATGGAATACAACCACCCTATAGACCTTCTAAGGGTTTGTTTTGTACTTGTAACTCTTTTTCACAAAAAGGACCATAAGTAGGAGCAGCTTATTTATTACTTAACAAATTATCATTTAGAAGAAGCTTTTTATTGATTTAGGTCTAAAACTTTCATTTTACCGTATATATGTTAGTTACCCTAATCAATAAACATATGTTTCCATGCGTTATAGAAAGCATGACTGAATCTGAGCGATTCTCGATTCGGAAAAGGACCACTTAGATTCCCTATTTGATTCACGATTTGACAACACACACACACACACACACATATATATGTATATCTCCTATTTATCAGTACAGTTGATATGCAGTTGTTCCTTCCACTAACAATCCCAGGCGACTTCTAGTCCAGTATATCCTCTCCAGCGAGGAGTGAAGCCAATAGACTTGTCTCCTAAAATAAGGATACCTCTCAAGCTTTTTGTGGGGGCATGGTTGGAATTAGAGTGTTTTTATTCTTATTCCAACTTTTGAATAAATCCAACATTAGCATAGCCATTTGGAAGGATGATTCAAGATGAAAGCACAAACAGCGGTTCTCTCCCCATCTTGTAATTCCCGAAAACAACTATCAGGGTGCGGGTGAGAATAATCATTCTGCTTCATTTACTGGTTACCAGAGAAGGCCTTGAAAACCAATCCTTACCAAAGGCAATCCAAAGCTCTATAGAGGGCATAAATCCCTGAATATTATCAGAGGTGCAATAATGAATGGGAAGGTCTGTCTGGCATATATAGCGTTACTGAATTGAAAGGTTTTATGCAGGAGAGATTGGAGAGTTAGTGCAGAAAACGTAAAGAATCACTATGGAAAGAGGAATTGAATTCTTACTGCTGAAGGCTTCCAATCTTCGGACATCTCATTGATTGGAGAACAAAACAAACTTTGAATTTTCTCCTAACAGTTGTGTGAAGAGTCCCCTATCCTTGTATATATGTTGACTAACTTGTGCAACTAAATAGAAGTGGAAATAGCATGTTTCTGTTCCTACAAATGCGACATGTTGGAATTGTGTTTCCTTGAGGAATTATGTAGGCATTTATGGTTTATGTGTTAGCACTTTCATGGCGACACCCTATGGACTTTGATGTAGTGTTCAAAAACTTCACTTGTGAAGATAATGGTAAAATTTTTAGAGTAGACCTACCAAAGGCTAAATGTAAAGAGGAAAAGAAAGGAAACAAAATTTCTTTACCAAAGGATAATTAGAAAGATAAAAGAAAATATCCTCCAATGCCTCTATTTTATTCCAGTCGTTGGGATAGATGATGTTTAGGCACCAACAATTGAGTTTTCTTGGGGACATGGATATATTGTATTATTTGATGATATTTGTCCTTGGCTATACAAATTACCTCTACAGGCATTCGTAGTGTGGTGATGTGGTTTCTTTGTTCAGTTGCTGGTTTAGTGGGTAATGGATTATTGATGGTTGTGCCTTCTGGTAGCCTTTATTTTGTTTTGTTTTTCATTTTTTATTCTTTTTTACTTGACAATTGAATCCCTTGGAGGTCCATGTGCACCAAGCCTTTCACCCACAACCCAACCCAACCACACACACATACCCACCCACCCTCTACAGACCCACTCCCTCCCTCCGTCCAACCCACCCGAAACAAAAGAACTGAATCGTGCGTGCGGTGCAACCTCTAGATGGTGCTGCCATGCTTTGGCTATATGCTGAGCATACATGTTATGTTTGCCTTTTCCTTTGAATTGTGGATTTAGGTTCCACATTTTAATATTTTTGTCTGCATATGTATGCATGTCATGTGACTGGTGTGTTCGAGGTATGATAATTCAGTCAGCACCTCTTGAAAATACATGGATACAATCACATGGGCGTATAGAGATACAAGTAGAATTGTTTGGATATCTATCTCTCAAGCTTATCCAAGTAAACTAATTTCTAGAAATAATTTGATTATCTCCTATACTTATCTCTATCAATGGCTGAGATCAGTGATATCTTCATCTCTGCAGTCAGCCAGTCATCTGAAGGCACTCTGTTTGAGGTAGAAACCACGTCTATAGGTGCATTTTCATATCAAGGGCAACTATTCAGTTTGGATCTTAAACTCAAACTTGCTCAACTTCTAGGGTTGACAATTGACCATGATTGTCTGGTCCAACACCACAAGCTATAGTTGATTGATAAGTAGTTGCTTGCATTTTGGATATATATGTGAGTTCCTTTGAACCAGAAACCTAAATTTGCATCGTTGGTGATTGCTTTTGTGCGAATTACAACTAGAAGGTGATTATGGAGATGCAATCAATCCAGAGCCCAGACAAATTGACACTTCCCCTGAACATGAGACTTCTTCCCTTTTGGAAAGTAGTGACGAAGGTTCTCACTCGTCATGGTGGTGTGATGACATTGCTTGGACTACCCAACAGGGTATCTCTTAGTCAACATTGCTCAATTTATTAGGAAATTGGTCATGATTTTTGCTCAAGTACCAAGTACAAAATAACAAATTACCTGCAGAAATCCCAGCAACGAGAGAGATTACAACAAAACCATTTCTCTCCTATAATTTTTCTAATCATTCCACTCGGGCAGTATGTTCAGAATTGCAGTACTTCTTGATTATAGTAACTTTTTTTTGATAAATATTATTGATGATAGTGACATAGCGCTAATCAAAGATTTCAGCGGCGAAAGCGCAAGGCGAGGCGCTTGACCATGGGGTGAAAGCGTACGCCTCGAGACATTGAGGCGTAAGCCGTTTGATTTTCTATTTTTTAAATAATTAAATTAATAAAATAACTTAAAAATACAAAATAATACGCAGTTCATAAAAGAGAGATTAATATGAAAAGATAGCATAAAGTAGATTATCAATTAATGACTTATTATTACCTTATCAATTAATAACTAATTGAGAAACTCTATAACATCACTTTATTAGTTATTAAATCTTATTAACTTATCACTTTATTAGTTATTAGTTATTAATAGAGCACATCAATTTGTCACAAAGCACGACTGTAAATGATGATCGACGAAATTACCAAAATTAAATTAGAAAAATTTCTCTTTTGAGACTTACGCTTCACCAATAGAGGCATAAAAGGCGACTGAGACGTACGCCAAGGTGTGCCTAAGGAAATTAGGCAACTGCCTTTGTGGTTCACTGCCCAAATTTTCACGCCCTGAGGCTATTTGACCTTGCCTCACCGCCCCGAGGCACGCCCCACTAACGCTTTTAAAAACCTTGGTGCTAATCAAGGTCATATTGCGCAAGGTCTTCATAGAGTCATGCCCTTCTGATGTGGCTGAAGAAGTGGTTGCTACCATTCTCTCCTGTCTCCTTGCCTGATTAGAATAGATGAAAATAGGTTCAGAGCCTCCAGTATGTGTTTACTGGACTGCAGTCTGGGGGAAGGGTCATATTGTTGCAGCCCTTCTGTCAAAAAGGCCTGTATGACACAACGGAGCTCCCATATGTTCGTGTTTCCTCTCCAAAAAATAAGTATGGTTAGTGTTGTTGGACCAATTAAGCAGGAAGAAAAGATTATGTGGCATTGAAATCGTTCATACCTTGGATGGAATAAACGATTGTAGGAAATGGAGAGAATTGTTTACAGCTAAATTCTAAACATTCTCACAATCAAATGTTTTAAAGTTACAGCAAAACAAAGGAATTTCGGTATCGAAAAACCGCTTCTGAGTTTTTACTAGTTTTTTATGTTATCGATCAGTCTCACCATAGCAAATATGATTTGTTCAACTTTTACCCATTTTGTCATGTTAATTGTCTTATCAAATCATGCTTCTTATGTTGCTCCGTTCAGTTTCAATCACTCTAAGGATTTTAGGTTTAGTCAAGTCAGTTTTGTAAATTGTGCAGAGATTTGCTTGATATCATTTCCTGCACTTGCTTTTCTCCTCGTGTATTAGGTCTTTCTCTGCACTTGAAGTGATTGCATACTTGAATGGCCTCTCTCTCTCTCTCTCTCTCTCTCTCTCTCTCTCACACACACACACACACACACACTCACACACTCACAATAAATATGTATTTATGTATTCATAATTTTGTCTATTGTGTCTCTAAATTTAAACATGTGGATTCTCAGAAATGCTTACAACATGGTGTTGCACAAGTTTGGTGAGAAGCTGTATTCAGGACTTGTGTCAACAATGACTTTCCACCTAAAAGAGATATCAAAATCTATAGAAGCTTCCCAGGGCGGTTTGTTTCTGGAGGAGCTGAACAAGAGATGGACAGATCACAATAAGGCACTACAGATGATCCGTGACATTCTAATGTACATGGACAGGACTTTTATTCCCAGTACACGTAAAACTCCTGTTCATGAACTTGGGCTGAACCTCTGGAGGGACAATATTATACACTACAGCAAAATTCAGACAAGGCTTCTAAACACCCTTCTTGAACTTGTACTGAGGGAACGGACAGGTGAAGTTATCGACCGGGGTCTAATGAGGAGTGTTATTAAAATGCTTATGGATTTAGGACCCTCAGTTTACCAAGAAGATTTTGAGAAGCCTTTTCTTGAAGTTTCAGCTGATTTCTACAGGGTTGAGTCTCAGAAGTTCATTGAGTGCTGTGACTGTGGTGATTATCTAAAGAAAGCTGAGAGGCGACTGAATGAAGAAATAGAGAGAGTCTCACACTACTTGGATGCCAAGAGTGAAGCCAAGATTACTAATGTTGTGGAGCAAGAGATGATTGCTAACCACATGCTGAGATTAGTCCACATGGAGAATTCAGGCTTAGTAAACATGCTTCTTGATGACAAGTACGTGGACTTGGGAAGAATGTACAACCTGTTTCATAGGGTACCAAATGGTCTCTTTACCATTCGAGATGTCATGACTACCCACCTAAGGGAAACTGGTAAACAGCTTGTTACGGATCCTGAAAAGTTGAAGGATCCTGTGGAGTTTGTCCAGTGTCTTTTGGACCAAAAAGACAAGTATGATAAGATCATAACAATGGCATTCAACAACGACAAGACTTTCCAAAACGCTTTAAATTCCTCTTTCGAATTCTTCATCAATTTGAATGGTCGGTCTCCAGAATTCATTTCATTGTTTGTGGATGATAAACTGCGGAAAGGACTAAAAGGGGTGAGCGAAGAGGATGTAGAGATTGTTCTTGACAAGATTATGATGCTGTTCCGTTACTTAGAGGAGAAAGATGTGTATGAGAAATATTACAAACAGCATTTGGCAAAGCGACTCCTATCTGGGAAAACAGTTTCCGATGATGCAGAAAGAAGTTTGATAGTCAAGCTTAAGACAGAATGTGGGTACCAGTTCACTTCAAAATTAGAAGGCATGTTCACGGACATGAAAACCTCGCAGGACACGATGCATGGATTCTATGCAGCCCATGGGTCTGAATTAGGAGATGGTCCCACTCTCGTAGTCCATGTTTTGACCACTGGGTCCTGGCCGTCTCAGACTACTGTAACTTGCAATCTGCCCTCCGAAATGACTGCATTATGCGAGAAGTTCCGGTCGTATTACCTGGGGACCCACACAGGGCGGAGATTGTCTTGGCAAACTAACATGGGAACCGCCGATCTGAAAGCGACCTTTGGAAAGGGCCAAAAGCATGAACTGAATGTTTCCACTTATCAAATGTGCGTCCTAATGCTTTTTAACAATTCCGACCGGCTTAGCTATAAGGAGATTGAGCAAGCCACTGAGATTCCTTCTTCTGACCTAAAAAGGTGCCTTCAATCCCTAGCTTGTGTTAAGGGAAAGAATGTTCTTCGAAAAGAGCCGATGAGCAAAGATATAGCGGAGGACGATGCATTTTTGGTTAACGACAAGTTTAGCAGCAAATTTATCAAGGTCAAGATTGGGACTGTGGTTGCGCAGAAGGAGTCTGAGCCGGAAAAGCAGGAGACAAGGCAGAGGGTGGAGGAGGACAGAAAGCCTCAGATTGAGGCTGCGATAGTGAGGATCATGAAGTCAAGGAGAGTTCTGGATCACAACAATATTATTGCAGAGGTGACGAAGCAGCTGCAGTCCCGTTTCTTGGCAAACCCTAGTGAGATTAAGAAACGGATTGAATCTCTGATTGAGCGGGATTTCTTGGAGAGGGATAATTCAGATAGGCGAATGTATCGATATCTTGCCTGAAGAAACAGATTCGGGCAGATTTTACATGGTTCTTGGTGCAGGTCAGCTTTTACATTTGGAATTGTACCTTAGTTGGCATTTGAGAGAAATTGTTTGTTTTTTCCAAACTTTGTTCAAGTTCTCATGATTTCGATGAATTTCTGTTTGTTGTTACTTCCTCCTTTTGCATATCTTGTTGATGCGTTTGGGTTAACTACCAGACCAGATTGGACTTCAAGTTCAGATTTAAAATCTTATAGCAGCTGCTTATAATTTCCATGTTTTTCCAGTAGCTTTACCTAGATTCCTACCCTCAGCTTCCCATGTTGATGATATGCCTGAAACACCCCAACTTTCTTCAGGGACTTGTGCGCTGTTTTGGCTCTAGGACCTTGTCGCAGCACCTAACAGTTAGGAGTAATTTTTTTTTTTTTTACTTTTCCTGAAACTGAAAAACCTTTATGTTCGTGGAATGATCTTCCCCGAATTTATTTGAGGGGAAATTTGATATTTATTGCAGTCCTATGGTAAACCTCATTAGATCTTGTATCTCAAGCTGGCATATGTTGTGGTGTTGCTCCAATGGCAATGGGCATTGATGTGGCTTATTGCGTTCATAATAACGTTACTATTTCTCAACCAAGCAAATTGGTCAGGTTCAGTTTTTAATTTTACTTGTCGGGCTTGGGTTTTTTTTTCCCCCCCTCAAAAACCATGCAAATTGGTCAGGTTCAGTTTTTAATTTTACTTGTGAGGTTTGGGGTTTTTTTTTTTTCTCAAAAAAGAGTATGATTAATTCTAATTGATCGGAGCTGTTAAAGTTGTTTAAAACATTTTTTTAAGGATCCATGTGGAAAAATAGCTAGCTTGGTTATCGGAAAGGGCTTTGATCGATTATTAATTCACATTCGCTCCCTTCCACATATCTTGATATATAAATGTTCACTGGTTATGTTTACAAGGCAGTTTTATTTTGCTTCTTGAATAAATTTCTCTACTTAAAGTGTTCTTCACAAGCCTCAACATTGGATTTATCAGAATGGAGTCATCAATTCCTCTCAGCCATGAATAGAGCTGATAAATTAGCCGAATAACCATTTCTAGAGCTGATAAGTGAGCCAAATGAGCCGAGCATTGAGATGTTTCAATTAAATTTTTTTATCAGGAGATGATCAAACTTGATTGAACTTTACAAATCTCAAAAAAACGTCCAAAATGAATTTGTTTGTTAGTCGAATAGATCTGGAATGGCTTTCAATGAGCCAAACACAAGTCGAGCACAAACAATTTGGTTCAATTTAACAGGGCCCATGCAAAACCACCACTTCCATTCACAATGCAAACGAAATTGGATTATGATAACAGCAACAAAAGAGAAACCCAAGTTCAAAACATTCACTGGTTATCTAATCCTCATCAAGAAAAAAAGCCCAAAAAAGAACTATTCCGGCCATCCCAACTCGTCCACTTTAGACACCGAGGTCAACCACGCCATCCTGCCAACAGAATCGTCCGCTTTAGACATTGAGGTTGACCACCCCATATCCTGCCTGACAGAAAACAGATAAAAAGGTCAGTTTTCGCCAAAGCAATGGTGGACTTGAAATTCTACATGAGATGAAACCATCATCTTTACAATACGAAAGAAAAAGGGACCAACAGACCTGAGGAAAGGGTATGTTCTTGAAAACTAGGTCCCCGGAAGGAGGATGCGGCTTTCTATATCTGAGAATGTCTTCAAATCTTTACCCCATAACCTGCTTATTCGAGAATCAACGCATTTTACAGCAGATTATGTGAAAGATTAACTCATTCAGTTTATTCCAAATTTCATTCGTGAATATGGTGTGGAAGACAATTAAGTATTTAAAAACGGTTATTGTATATGGACGGTGGGATTGGTCTTTGAGGAACTACTCGAGGCAAGTGCAAGCTGAGTTACCAAAAAGAAACGAATGATGGTTGTGTAGGGAAATGCATTAACCATGAAGGGCACTCTTTTGCAGCATGCATGAGAGCAGCGATCCAATGTTCACTCTTTGAAACTTACCAGCAATGAATACCAACGGCATTGGCACCTTCCTTATCAGCCTTTAGATCATCTCCAACATGTACTGCTTTATTCGATTCCACGCCAATCTGATCTACAACATGGGCAACATTAGAAAAGTAGAATTGTTATCGCCATTAGCATCTACCACGAGAAATGCAAACGAATTTTGCATACTTTTTCAGTCATCCAATCCCCAAATACACCCTGGGAGTTTATGATACAAGTGCAGATATCTAATCTTTCCAAACTCAGCAGAGATAAATAGATATCACAGAGCTGGCATGGGTACCAAAATTGAAGGCGAACTTTGCAGAAAACATTCAAAAGCCATGCTGACCATTATGCTCAGCAGAGATAAATAGATATCACAGAGCTGGCATAGGTACCGAAATTGAAGGCGAACTTTGCAGAAAACATTCAAAAGCGATGCCTACCATTACGCTCAGCAGAGAAAAATAGATATCATAGAGCTGGCATGGGTACCGAAATTTAAGGCAAACTTTGCAGAAAACATTCAAAAGCCATGCCGACCATTTTTTTTTTTTGGAAAGCGCCGACCATTATGTCTGTGTATGTTGAAGATATAAACAATGAAGTTCTCCCGTCTTTAAAAGCTTAAGCTTTCAAATGAGATGGGGGTGAACATTTCAACAATTGAGGACGTACCCAAAGCAGCTTTAAAGATACGTATGTCGGGTTTTTCGTAGCCAACCTCTGAAGATATAATTACAGCATCAAACCTAAAAGAAAGACCAAGAAATACTTTAAGTCACAATATGATGTTGCACGTCCACCCATATCTAGATACAAGCAGGCTATAGGCTATCACAATTTCTCATTGATTAAGGCACCTCTGGAGACATGGTCCACTGCCACCATCTAGTTCCTTAATGAAAAGGAGAAGAAGCTGATAAAAAAAAAATGAAAAGGAGAAGAAAGACAGCAAGACTTTCTATGGCGAGAGATACACACACACTATCTAGTCCACCAGACAATAATAGCTAAACTAGTAAGGATAAAGTAACTATTTTATTCGTCGAGACAAAAGCTGTATTTGGAAGATAACAAACTTTCGGAGTGTTCATGATGGAAAAGATTAAAGGAGAAAAAATTTAGACTTCTGAACTTTATTTCTCTCCACAAATCCTTGATTCTAACAGAAAAAGGAATAAAAAAATACACTACAAGCCCAAAAAAATGAAAGAAAGGCAGAATCAATAGAAGATCTTTCAGGGCTTACAGATCTACAACGTTGAGGTCCTTTAACAGCTTCCTCAAGCGCGTGTCAAAGTTGGACACAACAGCCAATTTAACTATGCCAAAATTCAGTTTTAGAAGCAAAGGAAAAGAAATATACTTCAAGCATTCAGTTTCACAATTTCAATTTGACAGACAAAGAAAATACTTGATGATTATAACCTCCAGCATCTTTAAGAATTGACATTGTTTCATAGGCTCCGGTGGGAAGACACCATGCATCGCCATTTGCATAGTACTGATACAAGCAACGATTAGAAACTGAGTCTAGTGGTCAAGTACTAAAATTGGGTTGAAATTTTACAATAGCTTAAACTCTGAAGTGCTAGATCTGACCACCAAGGTAGCACATTTATGAGGCCGATATATGTTTTAAAGTTCTCTAACATTACCCCATATACTTCTTCAAAATAATCATCATTTGCACAACCAGTGGCTTCAGAAACAACAAATTTCCAGAATGGCTTTCCATCTCCCTGTCAATTATACAGAACGTACAAGCCCATAGTATGTTAGAATCGAAAAGGGATGATGTGCTCATCTTTTCATGTGCTGTCAACTTTCGAACCCCTAGAGTCTAGTCAACTAACAGGTCGGCATAACTTTATTAACCAAAGAATTCAAAAATGAAGGAATTAGCCTCATTGGAATCACTTCTCTTACAAAAAATAACACAACAATGGTGTTAATAGTTTACTAAAGATAGGCATACATGTACGAAAAATGACTCCCACAGAAATCCTTTAAAAGTCGGAATTTCAAAGGATCTGACTGCCTCCTTCTTGTAAGTTTGATACTATGATAGCTTTATGCCTTTATTGTGATGGGTGATCAATGCCTCATTGATCGCAGCATGAGGTCGCTTGATACATACAAACATGATGAAAGGACTGCACAGTGTCAGATTAAAAAGGTAACGAATGCAAATCAAAATCTTCTACTATGTCTAAAAACTTTTTGTAAGCAGCATCTTGCATTTCCTTTGGGCTATCATATGTTGGGAAAGCTAAAAGAAATCATTTTTTTCCGACAAGGAACCTATAGAGATTGATTGAACAAGGTGGTCTGTGATTAATGGGGTCCGGCCTTTCCTATCCCTTCTATGCATCTCTGTTTTGTTGCCCCAAAAAGATACTTAAGAAATTTCGGAATAGTTAGGAGGCAATAGAACATGAGAAAACCACGTTTAGCACGAACAGCAGTGAAATGACCTGGTAGCGAAGTTTCTCAGGCCATGAAGCAGCAAAAGCTCTTTTAAATCCTTGCTTTACTTCAGCTGAATTCACACTCAAACCTGAACTTAGAGGAAATAACAATTCAGATGCTAAACCCAGGAGCATAGTCAAACGTATCATTAAACAACCCAACTATCCAACTTGAGGTCAATTAGCACTCCAGCTTTACATGCTGTCAGCAAATCAATTGAGTTTGAATCACGGTGCAACACCATATTAAACACAACTTTCAGAAGTAACCCTAAACTAGTGATGCAATGTCTCTTAAACACCATACCCTTACTCATTACCAAACACTAACAATAATGTAAATCAAGATAAATTAGCATCCAGCGTTACCTATCGGCTATCGTCAGCACCTTGCCAAAATCATAAGCCTTCTAGTAATTCACAACTTATTGGAGCATAGCTATCTAAAGCAAGTTTCTGAATACCCATACCGGCTAGAGTACCGATTTTCCTACGGGTACCGTACGTAACGGTACCGGTGAAATACCGCATATCATTTCTAATTCATAGCGTCGTATTGAAAAATTTAACAAGTTTCGAACTCACAACTGCTTGCCTGGAGGCCCAGGTTTTTACTGTGGGTACAAGATGGACGACTTGTTATGTGTTGGGCCATTATACATTACTTACTCCAAAATTGGGGGCCCAATTTTGCGCCAGAAAAATGAAGGCCCCAGGCCCCCTCTTGGGCCTTGCCCTAGGGCCGGGCTTGCTGGCTAGGGTACTGATTTTCCTAAAGGTGCCGTACGTACATACTGGCACCATTGAAATACTGTATACCACTTCGGATGCGTAGCGTTATTTTACCGTATTGAAAATTTTAACACGAAATACACATTGATTAAAAAATTAAACATACTCCAGCTTAAGCCATAACAAAATCACAGTTCTAGGAATACCAAATTTGCTCAGAAATGGTACCGCAAACATTTGCACGAAACCGAACAAAAGATAAATCAAACTAACCGTATTTTTGGGCAATCGAAGCGTAAGTCTCTGCTACAGGTCTGGCCAATTGCAACAGTGTGCCACCAGCATCCAACAACAAGGCGTCGTATGCTCTCTTAACTAACCTCCCTCCGCCTATAAATGCATGATAGAGATTGTGATCAGTCAAAGAAAACCCTAAAGTGGGTTCTTTTGGATGCTGCGAAAGAGACGGAAGGAAGGGGGCGGGGGGGTGTCGGTGCGGATTTTGGACGGGGAAATACCTGAGGGCAGAGAGGGAGAAGCGGAAGAGCAACGAACAAATGGAGTGAGCTTCAGATTGAGAGGTTTCATTAGGGTTCTACTGAGAGCGCAGGCCTCCATGGGAGAGAGAGGAGAGAGGGGTGGGGGGCGGTTTGAGAGAGAGAGAGAGAGAGAACTCACATAAGAATTTAACGGTTTTTTGTTATGTATAGATTGTCAGTTATTTATCGCACAAATCTTATTTTATTTTTTACTGAAATGTGAGGCCGGTTGATTCTTAAAGAGTATTGAGAGCATCTCAACTCCTTATTCAAATTTAAATTCAAATCCAAATTTAAATAAAAACCACTCAAATTGGAGCTTCACTCTTTACCCAAGCTCGTAATATCAAATTTGGGTTTTACTCAATTTCTTCAACAAATTTGGTGAGACCCAAATTTTATACCAAATTTTAACCAGCTATTTTGTGGCGGTGTTTCACTGGAAGGAGTTCGTCGTTTTTGGGTTTGTCATCGGAAGGACTTCGTGAGGCAAGGGTAGCAGAGATTGAGAGGGAGAGAGAGAGTCGTCAAGAGTTTGTCGGCGTCACTCAGGAGGCGAGGGTAGCAGAGATTGAGGGAGAGATGCAATACATTTGCAGTTTTGGTTGTGGTGATTGGCGGAGGTTAGAGTTTTGAAATTTGAGTAAAGGGCTGAAGAAGGCCATACCAAATCAAGCTTTTACAGTTTTACTCAGATTTTTATGCAAATCTAAGTAAAAATTTGAGTAAAGAGTGGAGGTGCTTATGCGAGCGGAGTTGATTAATCCGAATTCACTTCGTTCACCAAGTATGTACATGTGTTTAATTGTACATGGTATGGATGAAATAAATTTACTTCTATTTCTTGAAACAAGATTTCATCAATTTTTTTTTTTGAAGTTAAGACATTGGAAGCTAATGTTTGTTTAGAGCTTACCAATTAATATGCAAAAATAAATAAATAAAAAAAAATGGGCCAATTCTGACTATACATTTAAAGATAACATGGGCAAATTTTCTCATTCAAACGGAATCTGATTTCCTTTAGGGTCCGTGCAGTCGTTGGAAAAGAAAAGAAAAGAAATGTATGAGAATATTAATATTTTGTGTCGTTTTTGCTTTACTTCCTCCCATTCGATATCTCGTCATAGTGAAAATCGGAGATGAGATATTGGAGGAAACTAAACAGAATGCATAGGAAAATGCCCCATCTGTTTGGTTCCCTCCAATTCTCACTTACGGCATTCACAACCTTCTCCTTTGTGTTGTTTCTGTTTTCCTTCCACCCATCTGAAGAAAGGTTGTTGCACACTTCCATTTAGCACTACTCGTTTTATAGGGCCGATTCACGAATCCAGTGGGGAGCACAACCTTTGCAATCTGAACAGCATGAAAATCCCATGCTCACAATTCACAAAAAAAAAAGAGTTACAAGCCTCAAATTTTTTTTCAAACAAGCACCACCTGCATGCTCACAGAACAGTTGGGTCTCGTTTGGCTCTCTCTCTCTCTCTCTCTCTCTCTCACACACACACACACACACGTACACAGCAACAATTGGGTGAATAGTGTCCTTTAAAATATTGGATTTTAGGGAACATATGTATTATGTAAGATTTACTTCTGGACCCTTCTTAGACTTACTTCAATAATCGGAACTGTCAGTTCTTTAATATCATTGAGAACATCAATAACGCAAAAACCTTGTTAATGCTCACGACGAGTGCCAAAAAAATAAAGATTTGTAATCATTAGAAGGTGGGCTTGAAATGGCCCAACACCACGGTTCCTGAAAGACTATGTTTTCCCTTCGTTAAAGTGGCAGAGCAAGTATCAAAAAATTCTACCGTTTGAACTATAATATTTAACAGTTAATGTTCACTCACTTGTCAATGTGGTAAAATAATGCCTTGGTAGCCGCCTCACTAATGCTTGATAAGTAGGCTGCTAGCAGCAGCCTCACTATTGAATGATAAATTGTTCAAGAATGCTAAGATGACTACATTTGTATACCGCACAAGGTTATGCGCTTAGGTCTCGATTGGATGCGGGATTTGGTTTGGAGGTATTATGTAAGAAGAGAGGATTAGATAATAAGGAGTATTGATTAATAAAATATGGCCTATATTAATGTGATGTTTATAAAGAGGGGATTAAATAGTGATTGGTTTGGATGAGGTATTAGAGAGGGGGGATAAATTAGTACGTGATTTGGATGGAGGATAAATAGGGAGTGTTAGGAAGGGTGGATGATGTAAAAAACTATCAAATGACCCTTTTGCCCTTATGCAGTCTCAAACTTAACAGTACTGCTATCAGTACCGATAGCTTTGTAGAGAAAACGTATCGACCGGCCGTGTTGGGCCGTCTCTGGTCACCGGACTAAAAATATGGTGTTTAGATCAAGCACTTTACACACATCGGATGCCGTTGATTCTCGCGTAGGCCCCCTCGATTTTTTTCTTAGAATTTTTGAACGGCTCGGATCTGCCATCCTGTGGTCGAAGACGGCCCAACGCGGCCGGTCGGTACGTATTCCCTACAAAGCTATCCGTACCTATATCATTTTCCCAAACTTAATTATGTATTACGTTATATATATAATTATAAATATAATTAATCTTTCACACTTTAAGCCGTAATATTTATTTTTACTAACAAATGTACTAATTTAATAATATTACAAAATGAAAAAGTCATTTTTAATTTGATAAAATTCATTTTTTTATAAAAATTCTTTTTATTTTTATTTTGTTGGAAAAATACATTGTTTGGTAGTTGAAAATATGTTCAACAATTTTGTTAGGTGAATTCCCATGTGGCCAACATATTATTTTGGTGAAAATGTGCCTAACTAATATAATAATTATATAAAATAAATAAAATATTAACATTTCATTTTTTAAGTGCTTTTATTATATTTATGAGATATATTTGTAAAATTATGAAATTTTAAAATGTTAAATTACGTACCTATTATTTGGATAAAATAAATTAAGTTTATCTTTAAAATGTTTAAACTGGTTAGTTGTTGAAAATGTTTAATAAAAATACTTAATAATGTTTAAAGTAGGAAATTTTATGATTTTTTAAAAACGTTTAATAAAACCGAATTTTTTTGAATTTTTTAAGAAACCAAAATTTATAAAATGAATGGGGAGTAGATGGTGGTTGGAAACATGTAGGTGTTAGTTGAAATCATGCGAGGACCAATTATTTATATCAAATTTTCTATAAATAGCATTCATTTTTCATATCTCATCCCACATCTCATCTTCATTTCCTAATTTTCTAATTTTATTTTTTTCATCATTTGAATGGCATGCCCGACTTGGAGCGAGGAGGAGGAGGATACGTTGTTAACAAATCTTACGAGCCTTGTAGATCAGGGGGTTTGGCGAACCGACAACGGAGGGTTTCGCAATTCCTACTTGGGAGTTCTTAAAAATGAGATGCGAGTTTCTTTCCCTCAAGCAGGTATAAACGAAATTCATATTGAAGGAAGGATCAAGAAATGGAAGAGTGATTATCGCATACAAGACGCTATGCTTAGGCGTCCTGGGTTCGGGTGGAATCCAAATGAAAACAAACTAGTGGTGGGAAATGATATTGGGGATGAATTTGTCCAAGTAAGTACTTTATAAAAAATTGATACTTACTTGGACAAATTCATCCCAAATATCATTTCCCACCACTAGTTTGTTTTCATTTGGATTCCACCCGAACCCAGGATGCCTAAGCATAGCGTCTAGTATGCGATAATCACTCTTCCATTTCTTGATCCTTCCTTCAATATGAATTTCGTTTATACCTGCTTGAGGGAATGAAACTCGCATCTCATTTTTAAGAACTCCAAAGTAGGAATTGTGAAACCCTCCGTTGTTGGTTCGCCAAACCCCCTGATCTACAAGGCTCGTATGGTTTGTTAACAACGTATCCTCCTCCTCCTCGCTCCAAGTCAGGCATGCCATTCAAATGATGAAAAAAATAAAATTAGGAAATTAGGAAATGAAGATGAGATGTGGGATGAGATATGAAAAATGAGTGTTAATTATAGAAAATTCAATATAAATAATTTATTGAACCTACTCATCACATGATTTCAACTAACGCCCACATGTTTCCAACCACCATCTACTCCCCATTCATTTTATAAATTTTGGTTTCTTAAAAAATTCAAAAAAATTTGGTTTTATTAAACATTTTTAAAAAATCATAAAATTTCCTACTTTAAACATTATTAAGTATTTTTATTAAAAATTTTCAACAAATAACCAGTTTAAACATTTTAAAGATAAACTTAATTTATTTTATCCAAATAATAGGTACGTAATTTAACATTTTAAAATTTCATAATTTTTACAAATATATCTCATAAATATAATAAAAGCACTTAAAAAATGAAATGTTAATATTTTATTTCTTTTATATAATTATTATATTATTTAGGCACATTTTCACCAAAATAATATGTTGGCCACTTGGGAATTCAACTAACAAAATTGTTGGACACATTTTCAACTACCAAACAATGTATTTTTCCAACAAAACAAAAATAAACAGAATTTAAAAAAAAAAACGAATTTTATCAAATTAAAACTGATTTTTTCATTTTGTAATATTATTAAATTAGTACATTTGTTAGTAAAAATAAATAATACGGCTTAAAGTGTGAAAGATTAATTATATTTGTAATTATATATTTAACGTAATACATAATTAAGTTTGAGATTGCACAAGGGCAAAATGATCATTTGATAGCTTTTTGCATCATCAACCCTTCCTAATTCCCCCTATTTATCCTCCATTCAAACCACGTACTAATCCAAGATCAGGTCAGCCACCAACTGCAGTCACAAGGACGCTTGGAACTTCACGTATGAATCTTCACTGCAATCAATCATCCCACAGTCACAATTTCAAAAGCATTTCCATGTTGATCTAAAGAGCAAGTTTGAGCACCACAAGCAAATAGGATCACTGCATCTTTTCTGAGGCTTTTAAGAGGCGTCAATCTTTGAAATGAATAAATTGAGAGGGAGAGAGGAGAGAAGACATGACAGAAAAAGGAAAGGAAAAAGAGGGTATTGTTCGCCTTACCTGGAATTAACACCTACAGAATTCCAAGAAGCCGGTGGATCGGAGGTGGCACTACCCTATGACTAAATAACTTGGCTAGTGCTCTGCGCTCACAGTCCTGCAAACATATCAATATAAGATTATACTCCGTATGTCGATTGCTAGCTAGGCTGTTTATATCTACCTTATGTATTGCAAGTAGCAACAACCATGCATGTCTACCATTTTGATATTCCATACTTAAACGCCATGACAGTAATATCAACACTAGGACTTCAGTCACAAGTTTTTCTCAAAACTTAGCAAGCACGGCAGGGACAATGTGTTTCAGATGATAAAGTTTCACTAATATGAGATGTGAAATGAGAAGAAGAGACATGGGAACAATTTATAAGGAAAAAATTTACCAACTTAATTAGTTAGGCACATTATCACCAAAAAAATATGTTGGTCACATGGGATTTCACCTAACAAAATTGTTGGACACTTTTTCAACTACCAAACAATGTATTTTTCCAAAAAAAAAAAAAAAAAACCAAAATTTAAAAAAAAAACCGAATTTTATCAAATTATAACTGACCTTTTTATTTTCTAATATTAATAAATGTGTACATTTGTTAGTCAAATTAAATATTACGGCTTAAAGTGTGAAATATTAATTATATTTTAAATTATATATATAACATAATACATGATTAAGTTTGGAACTGCACAAGGGCAAAAGGATCATTTGACAGCTTTTTACATCATCCATCATTCCTTATACCCTCTATTAATCCTTTATCCAAACAAAGTCTTATTTAATCTCTCTTCTCTAATACCTCATCCAAACAACCTACTATTTAATACCCCCTCCATAAACATCACATCAATGTGAGCTATCCCTTACTATCCAATCTCCCTTTCTTACATAATACCTTCAAACCTAATCCCGCATCCAAACGAGCCCTAAAAGCTAGTTTTGAGTTGAGTTAAAATACTATATCTGTCAAGCATGTGTGACTGTACATATCACCAAGAAAAACCCAAATTGGTCAATGACATCAGTAAAGGGAAACCACAGAACCAAGATGGCCACATTTCTGAGTAAAGTAGTTGCTGTGTCTTCTAGGCCACGATCCAGGTACAAATCATAAGCAAACGGACGCACATTGAATTGGGACGAATTTAGGATCATGAGCTTCAAGAAAGTATATTCAAAGCTCAGTTGATCGCGTGATGTAAAACGGTCAACTTCATTAAACCAAAGGCATAAAAATATATTCGACATCGGTGCGTGGGCCATGACAATGAATGAACCTTCAGGTACATCTGCAAAGTTCAAAACATATGACATTTAACAACAAAAACACATGAGTTCAAGGGAAAATGAAGATGAAGGAAGAAGGCCATCTCCAGAATCAGAAAAGACAACAATGACACACACAACTTGGAAGAGGTGTATTTAGATCTGATGGGTCAAACTTGGTGAGGCCATCAGACAGGTAAAAGTTAAACTGTTCGTCGATAGCTGTGTGGTTGTATTTATTTAGACGCTTATTCTGGAGTACCTCCTCCCAAAACACAGTGGCTGGTCTAATGATTTGAAATAGCGTACTCTGAGCGCTTTTGCCATAAAAAGTATTCAATAATGAGCATTGGGTCAGTCTGAAGTCGCATCTTGCTATCAAGCCAAATAGAATACCGAAGAAGTTGTCATAGAAACATGGATAACACATAGGTAAAAGCCTTGGTGTTAGTTAAAGAAAAGAGCAAAAAAGATCCAGGACTCTAAACCCGTATGTATATTAAGAAAAATGGTGTGAGAATCACCTAGAAGAAGGGAAGAGACGATGTGAGAGAAATTTTGGCACCTTCCCAGTTTTGCGCATGTCCTTCTAGGGTAACTTTCTCACAATTACTATTCTGCACAACCCAATATATCCTCTCTCTTTAGGAACATTTCTATCTGCTAACAGTTTCAATAGAGTTTGCTCATCTAAAAACATAGCGAAGCAAACATTCTCTTTGGAGTATTCACAGATCCGTAACAGAAAAGAATTTTACCAAACAGAGCATAACAACCTAAGGTTAATTCCAAAAAACTAAAACAAAACCCCCAAAACATAAGTCAGTTCCACTAGATGGAGACTTGCATTGTGATAAGAAACAACTAAGCTGAACAGGTGATCCTAAAACAACAAATGCAAGATGAGACCTCAACTTTACAGGTACTCATGTACGACTTGTCATTCTCATCCAAATCAAAACCAGTGCTTGGATATCCTTCTGGTCCTTCCACGAAACCGCGATGAATAGTCTGATTCCTTGCATAGAACGATTTTTCTCTTTCTCCAAGGGTCTGATGTCCTCCGAATTTGGGTTCAAATTGATCATGCCCATAGGTTCTCTTCTCTACCACAATACCCGGAGTGAAATTGTGTGGAATTTGCATAAACCTTTGGCTCAACAAGATTATTGACCGAGTCCAAAAATCGAACCTCACAAGGATAAAAATCTGAAAGATAAAAAAAAAGAAGGAGAAATTAAATTCTCAGAATGTTGCAAATAAAACAAACACAAAAAAATGTTAAATAAGAGCATATTAGGACCAAAGAATAAGTTTGAACTTCAAAATAAAGTGAACTATAAAATTGAATGCACATAATTTAGTAAATGTAACACCAATAATAGAGCATAATATAAAGCATTTGCACTGAATAACATAACTGTGGAATTCCGAAGACAACCTAACAGTGTCAGTATACATAAATTGGTCAAATGGATCGATCAATCTATGCCCGGACTCAGAGATCCTCAATTGCTCATCACATCAAGGTGTGAACTGTCCAATAAATTTTCACCCCGAATCAAATAAGTCAAATTATCTTGATCTTTTTGTTTAGTTTTTGCACTGATAATGCAGGAACAATGTATTTATGTTAGATTTGCAAGGGTGAAATGGAATGTGGTAGTATTAACAGACATAAAGGCTCTCTGTCGTCGTGCTTTCATACATAACCACAACTGCAAGTGTGTGGCTCCGTAAATCCAGCTAGTAAAGCTATGAGAAAACTGCTCATGGACTACGACCTGCTAAAAAACAATATGACATAAGATTACATATGTTATGGATTACATGTATCTGCTGTTCTTATCTAACAAAATTACCCTTTGCATCTAAATCACACTTCACAGCTAAATCATGCTGAGTTGATTTTGAGCAGATCTATTAGATCCATTGTTTAAATTGACCACAACACACATGACATAACTAGGCCAAAGAATGGCCAAACTTATGAGACTATCTAATATCTTTGTTAACCAAGACTTCAACATGTCAAGTCTGGAAAGATTGACCAATATATGAAATAGA
The DNA here is from genome assembly GCA_019656275.1 of Rhododendron kiyosumense. Taxonomy (NCBI): domain Eukaryota; kingdom Viridiplantae; phylum Streptophyta; class Magnoliopsida; order Ericales; family Ericaceae; genus Rhododendron; species Rhododendron kiyosumense. The sequence continues at coordinate 619,670 of BPLS01000384.1, read as the reverse complement.
TAAAAGCTAGCTTACTGAGAATATTCTATAAAAGGATCGTAGGAGTAAGTTGAGATCAATATCAGTATCAATCATTTATTGGTCTTGTTACGCTAATATCAACTAGGTGGGCCCTCCCGCTAGTTCCAAATATTTGTCCAGAAAAACAAGCTGTGAGTGGCCCAGCCCCAAGGTCCATTTCTCTAACAATGACATCAAACATTTCGTACGCAGTCTACAAGGCTTTATTTTTTGTCGCTTTGAGGCATCTACTCCCAAAAATTCATCTTGTGCTTCCCGGAGTGATGAAATTCCGTCTTCCATTTTCCCTGAAATGAAATGTTAAAAAAAGGAGTACGACATTGAAACAACATGGGAAAATGAGGATAATTACTTCCTATCATATGCTCACAGTGTGCCTTTAAGAATGTCTAATGCACATATAATTTCCTCATAATACCTTCTTCTTCTACCTGAAGCGAGCTTATTATGAGGAGATGCTGATCTATTATAAATTTTGCAAGTAACAATAGCAAAGCTAAGTGTGACCCACGAAATAAGATTAGCAGCATACCAAATTTGTGAATGCTTTGAGTGCAGGGATTTCCACATACACAATAGTATATAAGGATAAGGAAAATAACACAAGAATGAAGTAGAGCTGTTGTGCTTACTCTTTGAAGCGATGAGCTATCAAGTATCAACATCACTAAAACATCCTTCAACATTGAAGAGCTTGTGACGGTTGTTGATGTTGTCATCGTTAGATTATTTGAAATTGTGATTCTTTCAATTAGAGTACAAACAGACACAATAGAAAATTTAAATCTCACCATGAAAAGGCACCTTCAAGCCAAAAACTGCCAAATAGATAGAAAAGAGCACCGCTATTGTAAACATCCATAACAAGAATCTTCTTATAGAAACCCGTAACCTCGTCCCCCGGCGAAAAACCCGCAAGCCATGCTTTCTTTGATTGAGGGACTTAAAAACTGCTCCAATGATTGATACCTCTCTTCTCCGGTAACAATTCGTTGTTGTGCCTATAAAGAGCCATCACAGCGTACCTTCCAAAGTCCAAACCTCTGGTGGAAACTGGAAACCAGCTCATCTGTGCAAAAGTTCAAAATGGTCAACAGAGCGAAGTAATGATCTAGAAACTCCAAAGTCCCATATAAAACATTCATGCATTGTTCCACTATAAGCAATCATCAATAATAAGAAATGTAAATTTATTAAGGCTCGTATGCTGCATTAACTCATTTTATTTTATTTTGTTTCATAAAGGAGCACAAAGTGAAATCGAATATGGTCCTCAAAATCTTTGAGAAAACGGACTTCTGTTCGAAGAGTGCATAACGGCGTGGATAAGCTCAACATGTATTAGAAACAACACATGACATACGCAGTACTTTCTTATGGAAACAGATTTTTGCACAATTATCTCCAATCAGTTTGGAAGGTTTTCCAACAGTCTCTATAAAAATTCTTTACAACACAGCTTCAGCGCATTTGGATCGAGTCCGTCTGTGTCGCTTGGTAGCAATTTTTTGCGTCTTCGGCTTCTAGGAAGGGATCGAATAAGTGGGGTTTTTGTTTTGTTTCGTTTCGTTTTGCTTTGTGGTTGGATTTCCTTCCCCTTCTGTTGCGGAGTGGCTCTCTTCTTGATTTCATCCGTGCTTCTTTCATGGTTTGAGCAGGGTTTCATTGTAGGATCCTCTACCATAATATCTTTGAATTGCCCTATGCCCGACCTCGCTGTCTGCTTTCGCAATATGTGTCGTTGAGTTTGCTAGTGCATGTGCTCGCATCTAAGTTTTGCTAGTTTTGGTTCATTTCTGTAACTTGCAAAATCATTGTAATGCCTTCGGGAAAAAGTTGTCTCATCACATTTCCGGGGGTTTTCTTGAAACTTTCATGAATAGAAGTGAGCTATAGCTGTAATTCATGCAGAAGAATGCTGTGATATGCACAACACTCAATGGGTACTTGCAAAATTAAAATTAACCCATACAGAAACTTCCACAAAAGGAAGGCACTAAACTAGTTGCTTTTGGTTTGAACTCTCTCTTCTGTTTCTGCATAAAATTGATGGAAGTACCAAACCCATCTTTCAGAGCGATAATTACTGCGCGCGCACGTGAGTGAGAGAGGGTTTACCTGGTCGATAATTTCACCCGAATAGAATTGGCAGAAGCACGGCGAATGGGCATAATGTAGGATTGAAACAGAGATCCAAATGGGAAGCACCCTATGCTAATTAACTGTCGTTGGTAGCTAACTGGGAGCTTCACATACATACACACGCACACTAGACCGCACGAAAAAGGAAATGGAAATACTACACTTTGCACCCCATCAGTTTTCCGATTCTTTTCGTCGAGACAAACCAATGATTCCAAAAAATTTATCGTAACTTTTAGAAATGGTCAAGGGGAACAAGGCTAGTATCGTGTTGGAGTTTTTTACATTCTCATGATTAGCATTGCATAAATGTGGGAATTAAACAATCATCACTGTTATAGCCATAATTTCCGTTCACAGCTTTCGAGCGCATATTGAGCATTTTCATATATTCCACTCCATACAGTTATAATGTCTAAAGTCAACTTAGAGGTTGCATTCACATGTTGTAGTGGGTATCCAATTTTGAAGGGATACATTGGCACCAATTGAACACTAAGCATGTAACTATGGGATGAGTAAAAGTTACTGGTTATTGGGTGAGTTACTCGATGTAGGGGTTGTTTTCTAGAAATACGAAAGATAAAGAGAGTTTTGACGTTGTTTGTTTCATGTCATACGAAAGATATCCAACTATACTTGAAGAATACAATGTTAATATTTAGTTATCGAATTTAAAAACTTGAAATCCAAATGTGCATAGTAAGGTGTACAATAGAGTCTGATCAACTCATTCGATATAAAAGGCTAGTAAGTGGTGCAGCTATGCCATCTCTTAGAGGATGTTCCAACTGTGCCCAATTCTATGCCAGAGTTATAATGTGATGACCATCGGCCGTTGAAAAGGCATAGAGGGCCATCTAAAACAGTTAGTCTAACCATGTTTGTTGTAGACAAGTTACCGTTGAATGTTTCAGCGATGCTTTGGCACAGAAATCGGCAATTTTATTGCGTTCTTATTTTGATTGAATTCATGAAAAAAAAAGTAAACACATATATATATTTTTTAATAGCGTATGCCATTTTTGTTTTCCTTGCTATCTTGTTAATTTTCACAATAGCCAAGCAAGACGTAATCCATGTATTCCCTTTGCAACACCATGGCAATGGCCGGGTAGATTCTAAGTTTTACATGTGTTAACCAACTGGGGCTAGCTCAGCCGATCAGAACTCTTATTTCATTTGTTTGAGTTTTTTTTATTTGCGTGTGGGTATTACTACTTCCTTTGTATTGTTGGGGTTATTTCTCCTCTTAACGGGGCTTATAGTTGAACGGGGCTTATAGTTGAGTTGGGCTTATAGTGATTGTTGTCCATTTGATGGACTTATTTATACCGTTGGTTCAATTGTTGGACTTGATTATCACATGGGCTCACACAATGGATGTAATGTCCCATGGTTGGTACTATGTACTTCACATATGATGTAATGATCTCTCCTACCAATTGAAAAAAAAAAAAACTGTAATAAAGGGTTATTGGATTTGGTATTGGACTTCAAAACAAACTTAGGGAATTTATTTCTACACTCCATTTTTTGATATTCACACTTTCTTTTTTGTCTTTTAGCAAAAAAATTTTTGGATACGCTTTCAACACTATAATCCAAAAAGGAAGTGTTGTTATCAAAAAAAAGGAGGGTAGATATCAAATGTTCTCCAAAAAGTGATCCTGATTCAAAGAAATGATGACATATTACACCATCAATTGTTCCAAGTGGACATAGGTATAAAAATGAATCAGAACATGTTTATCTTATCCGCAGATTGCACACAGCCAGGTAATTAGAATCAAAAGCCAAGTTTCTAAAACTGAAAAATAAAAAGGTTCCTCCACATAAAAACAGTACTGAGGAGACTACGTTCCATATTAGATATCAACCATAGTATTTCTTAACATCCAAAGGTTGCCTGCCTGCCTGCCTGCCTGCCTGCCTTAATCATCCAATGCCCTCTTCAATAAATGAGGTATTACATGTTGCGGTAAGTAGCATATATTAAAACAGTCGACGTTGAAGAGTTTCTTCAGCTTCTTATCACATATTATTGTACTGTTATCCCATCCTACCTACAAGAGCCAGAAAAAAAATACTGAAAGAGTGTCCGAATCGACACATTCTTTTTAATAAAAAAAAGAGCCACAACCTAAATTAGACCAAAATACAGCAAACATAACTTATATATATATATGTAGGGTTTATTAAATCATCAAAGCCATACCCTGAGGTTGTTTGATCCAGCGTAGTCCAATAATCTATTCACAATAGCGTTTTCTGTCATCTCCTTTTCTCCTCTACCAAAGAACTCGACTAAAGCATCGGAAATTGGAACTGGAATTCTCGATCTTCGAAGTCCTGAAAAGAATGTTGTAACAAGCAAAAATACACAACATTATTAGTGAGTGTAATAAACTAACGGCTCCGCTAATAAGTGCCCCCGGGACAATACTTTAGGTGCAATAAATACACCTAAATTTATGAGTTGTGTTCATGGATATTCACAAAGCATTATTTATCACCACTATTTTCTAAACTACTCAGAAATGTATGTAATGCTTTTTTTAAATGACAATACTACCCTCGTTTAATTTTCTTTTAAAAATGGCAAATGCAAATAAATAGACTACGTAGGTAACAAATTTCCAATCAACACTAGACGGCAAATACTGTGGGATTCAACTGTACAACCAAAAATAAAAATTACAATCGTATAAAAACCATACAAAACTCGGATGAGATAACAAAAATAAAAATTGACCAAAACTCCAATTTCTAATATTTCACACAAAATATAGAATTCAATCCGAGTGCAATTTTGTTCACTCTCCTTAAAAGAGGGTGAGCATTACCCTCCTTCCTATTGGTTGGAATGAGGTGGATCCCACCACAAAGTGATGTCATGTTTACCATGCAATACACTTTTTGGTAAACATGACATCACTTTGTGATGGGATTCACATCATTTCAACCAATAGGAAGGAGGGTAATATTCATTCTCTTAAGTGGAGGGTGAACAAAAAAACTCAACTCGATTCAATCCTATGTAGCTCGAAGTGATTTTCTACTTCTTTTGTGAACAGTGATGATGTTTTCCTTCTCGGACGCGTAATAAAATTGTGTCCGATACCCTTGCACAATCAACAAGTCTTTCCAAATAACTCAAAAAAAGAAAAGAAAATGAACATAAGAAAAAATTTATACCTTTGTAATGTCCAGAAAAGGAATGTAACGAGCTTGATTTGTAATTGTAACAACTTGGATATGAATGTTTTTTTTTCCGTTTGAAACAGGTCGTTAGAGGAACAATGCTGCACCTATTAAGGCATTTGTTTCTTATAGAAATAAAACTAAGAAACTGGCGCCAAGTTTCCATATGAAGAGTCATATGGTCAACTAAGATTTCCCTCCAAAACTGGCGCCAACCTTAAAGATTAAAGAATAGAAAGAGTTATGGTCAACTAAGATTTCCCTCCAAAACAGGCGCCAATCTTAAAGATTAAAGAATAGGAAGAGTCATGGTCAATTTTGTCATTTAAAATATTGTTTGACTTCTTTTGATGGAGTGGTTTATATTCTCAATGTAGTTATTAATAGATGTTGGAATGAGTATAAGAAAAATGTAATTAAAGCATTTAAAGAGCCATAAACTTGTGCTCCAGACTTGTGCCCCAGGGATACCTGGTAGCATTTGCCATAAACTAAAATCACTATTCGCACCTTCCTGAAGCTCTGCGTGGTTAAGCCTCGCATCTTCAGAGTCATAATCCTTCATATTTGGATCTGCAAGTTTATATACAAAGTCACAAATCTTTAGTGCTAAAAGGAATTAGGGCCCGTTCCGTTCACTCATGCTTATTTACTTACTTCTTCAGAAATCTTTATGGAATCTTTTTGTATTAACGATTTTTTATTTTTTTTTGTTGCTTCTGTTTGTGGTAAAAGGGGTTCCTAATATTTATTTTGGACAAGATTTTGGAAGAGGGAAAGTATTAAGACTAGGGCTCTATTCAGTTGTCGGGAATGTTGTGTGGGAAATTGATTCCTAGGAAAGGTGGAGTGAAGTGAAAGAAAAAAAAAAACGATGTAGTATGTAGTTCAAAATATAAAATTGAGAGCTGAAAAAGACTTCAAAAAAGAAAAAAAATCCAAAAAACGATGGATTTGATACTAATCTCGACATGCTTCGTGATTATTCGTCGATGTGGGATCAGCAGCTCTCTTATGCTACCTTTGCACACAGAGTCAGCACAATTCTTGCTTTGGTAATGACAGTGATAATTGCAGTTGAGCTTTGAATCAAGTACCATGTACACCACACAATTTCTACATTGGTCTAGATCTTTCTACATTGGTCTAGATCTAACGGATACGGGATACAGATACGCAGATACGAGAGTTTTTCAAAAAGGATACGATACGTTGAGTATAAAAGTAAATAAAAAATATATTACATACAATTTTTAATTCATAAAATTTCATTAATAATTAAAGTTTTCTATTACATAAGTTCACCATTTCACATGCCAAGAGAGATACATTTACATCTAGTTATTTGTATAACCGTTCAATAAAATACCAATAAAAACTGTTCGGATGAAGCTCTTCCCGGTGTTTTTTTTTGCCGATTTCTCGCGGGTACCCTTAAAATTACGTTTTGAACACATTGAGCGGCTCGGATCATCCAAATTCGATCGGGAAAGGGGAGATGCGGACGGGTGTGGAAGGGAAGGGGTTTGGACTTGAACTAGACTATATACACACGCACACACACACACACACACCAAGAGAGAGACAGAGAGATGAAAGACGAAAGAGAGGATATTGTCTGTGTGTTTCTTGTGTCGATTGGTGGTGGAAAAAGAAAAATATAGTTTTAATTGCAAATTTGATACGTATTTTAAGTAATAACATATTTACCCTAGCACGTATCCGAAACGTATTGGGATACCAAAAAATAATTCAAAAAGCAAGAAACTTTAAAAAACCGTATCGGATACATATCTAGAGGGTATCCGAGAGTATCGATATCCGATATGGATACGATACGTAATACGGAGGCCAAAATAGAGTATCCGAGCTTCATAGGTCTAGATCTATATCAATTTAACCCGTGAAGGGGGGACCGCTTCATAGGTCTAGATCTATATTAATTTAACCCGTGAAGAGGGGGGTCGGGGGACCGCAAAAGTCGGTCTCGTCAATTTTCCATCTTTCTTAAATAGCAATAATCCTCCAGTCTTCTCTGTACGCAGGTATAGATTAGAAAAGGATTTTCTGTATGGGTAAGGAATAGAGGTAATTGAAGAAAATTGGATGGGAGGCAGTCTGGCTGGTTAATTTGGAAGTAGCAGAGACTAGACGAGATGGATTCTAGAGGTGAACAGATTTGTCAAAGATGAAGTGGGAGGGAAAATTCTGAAAGAGAGAGAAAGGACAAAAAGCCTACACTTTGCATCAGTTAGCACGTGGAGGGTAAGATAGTGTCCAATGTCGTGGCACAAGACTCACTTTTTTTTTTTTTTTGGTGAAGCGATATAATCAGTGGAGTTAGTAGTTTACTTAATAACCACAAGGGTTGATCTCTTATTCAAAGGAATCGAATCCGCGACATGTCACCCCCAAAGGGGGCTACACGACTAACTGACAAAGCGCCCAAAGGTCGTGTCACTAAAAAATTAGCTGCGTTGTTTTCCACTTAAAATGAAGCTGAACTTAGTTTTTAGGTTGTTGTGTTCTTCTTAAGTTATTTTGGAGCTTAACTTATTTCTCAGTTTAGAGGAATGCATGTACTAAACTTATTTTACATTAGGTTACCAAAGGGTACAAAATAAGTCAAGCTCCAAAAATATGTTAAGAAGAATGTATGGGCTAAACGTATTTTAAATTAAGTTCCAAAAGGGTAAAATAAGTTAAGTTCCAAAAATAAAAAGAATGCAACCTTCATCATGGCATTATCAATGTCCTTTTTATAAACATCTTCTAGAATCTAAATATTCTAAAACTCGTCTAGAAATTACATATTTACTTCTTCTTCCAAAATATCTTCTTTTTTGGGTTTTTTGTCTTGGTCTTGACTTGAGCTTTATTTTCTTGGGCTAAAATACTTAATCAAGGTTTTGGAAAGTGTTTATCAAAACTTTTTATTTTCCTGGTTGCTTATTTGAGTGGTCTTTTCTTTGAAACCTTTGATCATTTTTTTTCCTTTTTTCCGATTCCTTTATCAAAGATTAACCAAAATAGTATTTAACTAAAAAACCCACTAACACAATAAGATTCTTGTATAAATAAGCGAATGAGCGTAGGGCAAACCAAACGGGCCGTCAAGGGAAAAAAAAAAAAAAATTTTAGCTCTTTATCATCCAATATTGAAGTGGTAAAGGTAATGCGTACCGCCAATCGGCTCCATTTGCTTGTACAGCTCCACCTTGATCAATTGGTGATTTAAGGTTTCAACACCAAAAATAGGACGTAGTTTCTCATCGAAGAACACATCTCCATTTTCTTTAAAGAGTTTATTCCCCCGAATATATTTCCATACTATCCTGAAAACCTAAAACAAGATTAAAAAAAGTGTAAATCAGTAGTATGTGCAAGCAAAAACTCTATCTCTTTTTAATAAAAGGATTGTAACACACATACCTCCCATCTATTTTCTTCAGCCACTCCCACAAACTTAGCCAGCGGTGGAGGAAGCCGCCACAATTTTTTAGGCCTAGCAAACCTAATTAATGGCAAAGCAAGAACATATTAGTATGTAACTGCCGTAACTTGTAATTAGCACCTTGTGGAAAAAGCATTGTTACAAAGCAGAAGTCAAAATAAAGACTACTAAAATTCAGTTTTTTTTTTTTACTAACTTTTAAAAGTTATCTTTGACATAGACAACATGTTCTAAAAGTCGCTAGGCATTAGTGGAGCAGTAGGCCACCTTCGAGCGGGTAATCGGATTAATGGATGATTGATCGGTGCATATTAATTAGCAATCGGCAATTAATCGTTAGTTGGACCTAATTGGATAGACCCCAACAATAGCCGATTAATTCTTTATTTTAGAACACTAGACATAGATGGAACCTCTGACACAATTTGTTGCACAAGTTCCAACAACAGACCTTATATATTACGAGATATACTTTTTCATGGAGGCTCCGTGGACAATCTCAGTTGTCCATTCGCACAATCAATAGCTGAGATTTATTTTCAATTTTGACCGGTCACAATTAATTATTACCGGTCATGCATGTAGATTTTTCAATCCGGCTTGTCATGCATACAGATTTTTCAATCCGGCTTGTCCATAAACACTTTGGACAGTCACAATTGGGCCCTGTAACTTAACGTTAAGAAAATTTTCTGTATGCATTACTCCTAGAAGAAAAGGATTCGTGAAACTGACAGAGGAAAGAAAATTGGACCGGTCCAAATTAATCTGGGTAGAAACGAATTAACAAACCGTTTTCTCCAGTTTTGGGTTCCTTTTCCTTTTGATTGTTCTTTAACCACATCTTCTTCGCCTTTTACTCCTGCCAGTTCTTCACCAACAACCCCAACTTTGTAGTCGTACTCCTTTGATTCTGATTTGATCCGCTTGTTTACTGCTGGGCTATCATCACCGTCGTCGTCGTCGTCGCATTGTAAATAGTTCAGTAGAAAACCAGCAAACTCGCGCCGAACGAACGCTTTCTTGTTCGAGAAATCGACTCCGTACGCCGCCTCTAGCTTTCGGTACAGGGAGCCAACCGTGACCTCGTCGGGATTCGACTCGCACATCATCTTCCGAATCCGGCCGCGGAGTTCCGAGTCTGTCGCCATCGCGAGGAGGAGCAGATCGAAATAGGGACAACGATATACACTATACAGAAACGACGGACGGAAGCTATATATAAAGAGCGAAGGGCTTCGTCCTTCCTTTATTCCATCCACCCTAAATTACGATTTGGCCCCTACGTGGATTATTATTATTTTTTTGGCCAAGCGATGTGTTAGGTTAGAATATGAGTGCAGGAATTATCCATAACCCTAACCTCAAACCGTCCACAGAAGGGCTTGAACCTCTGTCTCCTGAAAGGAGGGGAGTGGTAAGCAACCAAGGCAGTGGATTATCTCGATGGGGAGACGATGGCGCTGTTTCGAGGGTATACATGTACATACAGAAGCCCTCCGTCATCCACCAGCGTGGTGGGCTTTCGTAGTAGCTGACTATGCGAATGGGAAGCTCCCTATTGATTCAGAATGGTCTCCAGCTTCAAATGCTATGGGCGAGAGCTCCTCTGGGAAGCAGATCACAAGGAGGGGAATTCAAGAGAGTCCAAAGTCTATCATATCTGGCGTTTTGGTTATCATTTGGAAATTTAGGCAAGAGGGAATCGTGTCTGTACTACTGTTTTTTTTTTTTAACAGCAAAAAAATTTCATTAATCTTAAAATTGTTACGAGACTAATAGGAGTAAGGAAATAACATCATGCTCAAAGAATAATCGTCTGCCCAATCCGAGACCTAAAACCTACGATTGGCTGTACTTCTGTTGGTCTCTTGTCAACACTTTCTTGGGGGCTTCAAAGACGCGTGAATGTCGGGGCCCGAGATGCCAACTTCGTTGGAATGTCGGGTTATTTCCGTTGTGATGCCTTTTAAAGCTCGAGTCCCTTTTAATTGTTGTAATCCGTTTCAATGATTAATAAAATTCTTTTGTTCATTTTTTTTATCCTCGTAAAATTCTTTTTTGCTGATTAAAAAAAAAGGGCGTGCTATGTCCCTAAGCTTCAGCATTTTCCTCACAGTCCAAGAGGCATTAGGAGGATTTTTCAGACTCCAAATGCATTTATTCTTTGATTATAATTGTGTGAATCCACTTTACCCAAAGCGTGTCACTCTTTTTGCGAACTGCCCATAAGTGTCTAGCCATGGAAGCTCGATTCCGGTCCTTTCATAAGCCTAAATCCGAGGCCACCTTCTGCTTTAAGAACAACACGTCTTTCCACCTTGTACTTTTGAGATCTGATCCAAACCAAAGGAAGGCTCTGAGAAGCTACTCAGTCCCTTTAATCATCTTCGTCTGTGGAACGATAAAAATAGAAGCCTAGTAGACCTGGATACTAAAGAGAACTGATATAACTAGCTGGGCTCTACCCCATAAGATAAAGTTTTATTTGTCTATGATTGAATCCTTGAGAGAATTAATATTCTAGCTATAAGTTGTTCACAATCAGAAGCTTTCAATCTAATAGAGATAAGTGGAACCCCAAGGTATTTAACAGGTAAAACACCCTCTGAAATGGGTAGGATATCATGCAATCTAACCTTAGTAGTATCATAAAAAAATAGAACTCTTAAGCAAATTGGGTTTCATCCCTGAAAATAAATGAAAATCATGCAAGACCTCCACAATAATAGAGAAGAAGTTCACCTCGACCCCACAAAGCACAAAAAATCATCAGCAAAAATTAGATGGGTCAAATGCAAGGCCTGAGATAGTGAGATGAAAACTGAAAGTTTGATGAGTCAACTTGTGTTGTAACAGAGCAGTGAGAGCTTCCATAACCAACAAAAACAAATACGGGGATAGAGGGTCTCCCTGCCTTAACAGGGCCGGCCTCAAGGTAAGCCTCGCAAGCCCGTTAGCTTGGGCAACTCCCAAGCTAGGGAACCCCAAAAAAAAAAAATCATGTAAATATAAATACTTATGTATATTTTTTGGACCCAAACATAGCATAAAAGATTGTGTTGGTTTGTTGGTTAGTAGGGCATACTTAAGTTTACTCAAGGATTATTGTGCCCAGGATCAAGACCCGTCTCCAGCATTGAGGTTTCATTTTTCCAGTCTGTTCTCTCTCTCTCTCTCCCCTTTTCGTTCATTGCACCCACTCTTCTCTCCGTTTTTATTTTATTTTATACATTTATGATTTGTTCAGAAGAGAAAGACAATTTGTTGTTGGTGTACATTTTTTATTTTGGGAGATACTTCTTCTACATCAATAATTACGGTGTTTTCCACTTACTAAAATAAGTATTTATTTTTTAAATTAAAGGTGATGTATTGTGAGAAAATGACATGTCTTAGAAAATGCTGTAGAAAATAAGTACTTAAAAATAAGAATTTTAACGGAACATGGCAAACTACTCCAAAAAAAGAAAGAAAAAACAACTACTCACTCACATAGTGATGTATGCAAATATGAAAAATATACATGTATATGTATATACCGTATACACAGAACTCACCAATTTAAAAAACTTCAATGAAAAAATTAACCATTTTTAAAGTCAAGTTTGTATTTTTTCAAGTTGGTCCATAATATTTCTTTTTTCAATTTATCATTAAATATAGAACAATGATAAAAATAAAAAAATAAAAAAATGAAAGTTAAAATAAACAGAAACCCATCATTTTTTTTTCCTTGAATCAAATCATGCTAAATCATAAAGCACCATAACCCAAATTCCATTCTAATTTTAATATTTTGATAGAATTCAAACTAAAAGCACATTATGACTTTGATTTTTTTGCCTTGTATTTTTTTATGACTTAATAATAAGCGGGCAACCAAACTTGAGGTCGAGCTTGGACAATCCAAACATCAGAATCGACACTGTGCCTTAACCCCCTCTTGCCCATGAAAGAACCCCTCAGGTTGCCCATTAAATGTGATGGAGAACATAGCGTGGGGATGCAACTTCTAACCCACTGATGAATCTATTGATATGGGAAATGCATACACTTCATAATCTCTAGCAGGAAAGTCCAATCAATAGAATCGTACGCCTTCATAAGGTCCATCTTAATAGCACATCATGGAATTCCTCCAGACTTATGGAATCGTATCCTTCAATTTGAAGCAAGAAATCATCCAGAATTGAAAACAAGAAACACTACAACAAAAAGAAGATTTTGGGGCACTTTTTAAAGGACATTTTTACAAAATTGCCTCATCAAGTAGTTAATGAGGCACTACTTTTTTGAGTGCCGCATTTGGTTAACCTAATGGGGCATTCCATCTTCACCTCAGATTTTCATATTGATTTTTTTTAATCTAATCTGATAAGGTTGGCTTGAGTGACTCAAAAACTTTGGTCTAATAGGGCAGTCTTCTCTCGTGTGCCCCCAAAGTTTGGAGGGGAATCCGAAATTTTCACTACACGGCGTCGTTTGTGATTTCCTCCCAAAAAATGCCGCTCTTAATTTCGCGCTTTTGATTTTTAGGCCTCGTTTGATAACGGTGATAGATGGATGAGATTCGTAAGGAGATGAGATTAAGATTGGGATTGGTAATGAGAAGGGATTAGTAATGAGAAGGGATTGATAATGAGTATGTTTGTTTGGGATGAGATTCGATAATGAGATTATTAATATTATGTTTGTTTGAGATAGGATTAGATGATAGGATTGGATTGATAGAAGAGATTGGTAATGAGAATGGATTGATAAGGAGAAGATGTTGGGATGGGATTATTAATACCATCTCCAAGATGGTATTAGCAATACCCCAAATTGGGGTATTAGCAATCCGATGGGATTATTAGTCCGGACCATTTTTGTGAAACCAAACAAGGTATTGTTAATACCCCTCTAACAATCCAATCCCAACCCCTCAGAGGGTTATCAAACGGGGCCTTATTGGGAAGTTAACTCTCAGCAGGCCCCTCTTCTCTCCTCCGTGTTTCGCCAGGTCCCAGCAACCCACTCCTCTCCTTTCCTGTGTTTCACCAGGTTCGTAACGCCTTCTAATCTCTCTCGATTTCGGTTTGGTGCTGCGAGATTAAGGCTTGATTTCGATTTGCAGGGGCGAGATTAAGGCTCGATCTCGGTTCGTAGCAGTGAGATTAAGGTTAATTTCACACATTCCTTTCATTAATCGATCTGTATGCATGCCTCTTTGATTTTGTACATGCATCGAAACTGAAAAAACGTTAATGGTTAATTTCTCCGATCGATTATATTGAGACTGAAGTAGTATCATATACATGGTTCTTTATAGCAGTTTTTAGTATTATTTTGTTGTAGGGTTCTTTGTATCGACTATATATTGGCTTCTTTGTCAATTATGTTATCCATTATAATAGAGTTCTTATTGTATCGATTATAGTAGGGTATTTGATATAGAAACTAAAATAGGTTTCTTTGCAGTATATAATGGTTCTAGCATTGTAGTATTATTTGACCTAGGGTTCTGCTTTTGTTCTGAATTTGTAATCAAGTTCACGTTAATCGATATTTATTTCTAGGGTTCTACTTTTGTAGTATTATTTCAATTTCGCACATGCTTTTGTAGTATTACGTGTGAATAGAAACTGGAAAGGGTATGTAAAGTTCATTAACCTCTGACCGACCGACTTCATATGGAACAACTTATTTGAATGACTTCTATAAGTTCAAGGCTACTGGCAACAAGAACAATTCCTTGTTGTAGTGAAATTACCTAGACAAATAAAGATTATTGTTATGCTTATTGTTGTTGTAGTAGTATTGGGAATAGGAATGGCGACGGGGTGGGGCGGGCTTTGCCGCACCCCAACCCCGACCCAAAAATTTAGCCCCACCCCCGGCCCGAACCCGATTTGATAATTTATGGGTACCTCCACCCCGCCTCTATCGGGTATTGGGTTTATCCGCCCCGCTCCGCCCCCCTTATTTTTTTTTTGTTGAGAAAATATGATCTAGATTTTAAAATAAGTGAGCACAAATAATAAAAATTTATGAAATAACTATTATAATTTAACCAAAATCTTTTATCTAAAAGGAAAATGAAAGAAATAATTTATGTGGTATTTTAGTTCTAAGGGTAAAAATACAAGAATAAAAATAATTTTTTATGCATAAAATGATTTTGGGGCAGGGCGGGTACCCGAACGGGTTAACGTCAACCCGACCCCAAGGTTAATTTTCCTTTGGGATTGGAGTGGTTTAGGTGGCGATTGCGGTTGATTTGGGTTGCAATGGGGGGGAGCTCTTTTTGTTGCTTTTTTTTTTTTGGCTAGTTGAATTCTAGGAAAATAGGGTCTATAATTCTTGGACAACACAGTGATTTGGGCTGTTGATATTGTTTACGGAAACAAATACAGGGCTGCAAAAATGGAAGATGAGGTCATGGATGAACTTGAGGCATCACAAGTGATCAGATCGTGTTCTCCAGCAGAGCAAAAGCAGGTTGGAGAAGAAGGTGCTGGTAGTGGGTAAGTATTTTCGAAACCACATGTTTATAAGCCCATATTGGCCTAGCTTTTACAAGAGCATAAATTGTAGCCCTATTGTATTGTTAGGTACACAGAAATAGAAAAGGGTGGGTAACGAATTTGCCGATTTCGTATTCAAGTTGAATTGTCATGTTTTAGGTTCGGCCCTATTATCAGACCTATGTTGACTGCATGTTCAATGCCTTTTGAGTTTGCATCAGCAATGAACTCTTGTGACTTATTTAATCATTTTTGTTTCTCTATCATACTGCCAAATAGTTCAAATGATTTTTGTACTTCGATTGTTTACTAATCCTTTTGATGTTACTCGTACCAAGTGATTTGCCAAAAATGTCTTGCTGGCCAAGAGAAACAGACAAAAGTGATAATTACAGGAAGCGTGAGGAAGAGTTTGCAGAAGGTGACAACTGTGATTAATTTATTTCAAATGCTGTTTGTTTTTGTAGTTCTATTGCTGGATATATTTTTACTTTTATACTTGTTCCTAACATCTTTCAGCAATTCGGAGATCAAAAATTCCGGTTCCAATATCTGAGGCTCTCATGGAGTTCTTTGGTATTAAGGAAAACCGGATGCTCGAGCGTGAAGCACTGGTTGGAGTATGGGACTACATTCTAGATAAAGGTTTAGTGGTAAGTGATTGTTTCATTAGCATGCGTATTACTTGTTTTAGTTAATGCCTGATTGTTGGTTTTTAAGTCGGTATGTCATCTTTCTTTTTTGCTTTGTTTTTGTTTTCGTGTCTCTGTTTAATTGTGGTGCCCTTAATTGGAGTATGGTCCAACTAAGGTGTGTGTATGAACTGAAAATGGTACCAATGAGATCAGTGTAACTCTCTCCTGTGGTTCTTTTTCCCGTAGAATGTCATTGAGCAGTTTTTCAGTGTTCTTTTCTTGTTCTTTGTAGGCTACTGAGGATAATGGAGATGAATATATCGGTACAGTCTATTGTGATGAGAAGCTGAAAAAACTCTTCAAGGTCGACACCTTCCATGGACTCGAGTTGCCGTTACATGTAGTTAAGCATCTACTGAAGAGAGCACTGGAAGATTGATGAGGACCCCTCCCCACCATCTAAGATGCGACTTTGTTGGTACGGATGGTACTTGGAACGAAATTCACGGTTTTGTAAGCCCCTCATTACGGTACCTTGTAATCATTGTAAGGGATGGTATGCTGCACTTTGTGGGAGCTTTATTGACGGTATTGTGGATTTCTGGGACTTTTGAAATTTCTGTACTGCATAGTTGGTGTTCTGGGAGCCTTAAGGATGGTGATGTTTATGTAGGTTTTGTGCATTTACACTGTATATGTAGAATTTTTGCTAACTTGATGCACCAAAAAAAAGAATTGTTGCTAACTTGGCCACATGGGGAAAATTGGTGTTAGATTGTGGCCTATGAAGCACGGACACGTCTAGATGTGGTAATCGGATTTACCTATGCGTTGAACAGACATTTTTCGACACTCTTCGAAACATGTGTTAGACTATAAAAATTTGCTAGAGACCAAATTGTTTTATTCTCGTATGAATCTACAATAGGTACTTATGACATTGTACGAGGGGGAAATGGGGAAGAATCCAAATGGTGCATGGGGCCATGGGTATTTAGTCCAAAGCCCCAATCTGCCTTTGCCTTCGGTTCTCAAGAAATCTCTACTACAGCCAATGAAACAAAAATCGGCCAGGTTGGGCCATCGTTTTGGAGCCCATGGCACGGGCACGGTAGGGCACCGGCATAACACGAAGCATGGTACGGGTACGTATAAGAGCACTACACAAGGCACCGGCACAATACGGAGCACGGTACGGGCACGTATAAGAGCACTACACAAACGTGAATTTTTTTTTTTTGAAAAATTATTAGTAAGAAACATCAACAAAAAAAAATACGCCAATTGCGAAACGTATAACATATATAAATATTATAGTATATTACATGCTTCCCTCATCATTTTCTCACACGACTCGTTTATATCTGCTTTTGGCACCAAGCATCACGCTAGCATTGAAAGACCATTTAATTAATTAAATTAGGCCAACATATGGGCTACTATGGACTGAAAATTTATGGGCCATGGTATTCAATTAGTCTTGGGCCTAGCTATTCAGAATCCAGTACGGCCCAAGGTGTATGGATGGATTGAATTAATACGGCCCCTGATCCGTGAAGTTGGTATGGATTGTGGATAATGGACCACGAAATGGGGGAGTTTTTTTTGTCAGCATTGTATACATCAGGGGGATTAGTGGAGAAGCACAAGAGAGTTCAAAGACTATCCATAGCCCTAGCCTCCATAGCCCTGCCCTTGGTGGAATTTGAACCTTGGTCACCACTGGGGGGTGGGAGATGAGCAACCAACTCCACTTGAAGTCGTTCTCGAAATCGGGGAGTTAAGTTATGGCTGAAGTAGTTATTCCCCTCCAATTATTTTGAAGGCCATTTGACTAGTGTTCTCTGCAAGTGGGGTGGAAGTGCAGTTGGTGTCTCTCTTATACTCCCGTGTGTATGGACATGGTTCGATTCCTGTGAACACCCATCCCCCTCCCCAAAACTAGCGTTCAACCCGTTCTAATATTGTGCCCGTTCAAACCTACATGTTTAATTGTCCCGTGCAGAAAAAAAGAGAGGAAAAAGAAGAGTTGCAAGCCTCAAAATTTCTCAACAAGCACCACCTGCATGCTCACAAAACAGATGGGTCTCCTTTTGGTCTCTCTCAGCAACAATTGGGTGAATAATGTCCTTTAAAATGATTGGTTTAGGGAACATATCCATGTGTGTGGGCCCCTCTTGGGCTCACTTCGATAATCGAAACCGCTCAGTTAAAAAATCATCGAGAACATCAATAATGCAAGAACCTTATCGATTTGATATTATTCAACTCACGATTGCAGTAATTTTATGTTGAGATAAATGGTTTCTATCCAATGTGCCAATATACTCTCTTTTTCAAGATAGGTGTGTTTCGAATTCTTATTGATTGATATCTAATCAACAGACTTTTTTTTTTTATGACACGGTTGATGCTCTTGGTGAGCGCTAAAAAACTAAAGATTTTCGATCATTCGAAGAAACGGTCCAGTCCCTGAAAGCATATGTTTCCCTTTGTTGAAGTGGTGGGAGCAAGTATCAACAAATTATACCGTTTTAACATTTATATGTAAACGTTCAGTCACCTAATGCCTTGGTCAGTGGTAGCAGCCTCACTATTGAATGATAAATTGTTCTACAATCCCTTAGAATGTTCTATGGATGCTATGATGACTATATTTGTACACCAAACAAGGTTATACGCTTCATGCGATGCATTAGAGTAACCTGGACGAAACTCAAAATATAGTCACCAACTGTAATTACCGTGATAATACTCTGAATTGCGTTTCCAAAGGTGCGATACGGATCGATCATTATCACAAAGCTGACTAGTTGAGAAGGTAAAGAGAGAGGACCATTTAACTGTCTTCCTAACAACTGCCTAATGGGAGATACTCAGGTAATGCCAAAAAAAATCGAGAATCTTAACATAGTTTGCACAGATCCCGATACACATTTACAAATTTATAATACATGTTTCACGAATACTATGCACTTTTGCCGCATTATGCACTGCCATAAGAACGGTTGGCATTTTCCATGCATAAACCGCTTGGAAAGTAGTTAAGAAAGCCTGTTCACATCAGCAACCAATAAAGAAGCCATTACATTTGCTTGAAAAACCAGAAGTATCTACTAATTCATAGACCAAAACCTGAGTGAGAAGATGTACAAGCATCGGATGAGATACTCCGTATTATGAATCCCTTGATTGCTGCATTTTCAGTGTAATGTGTGGCAGGCTGAACATAGTTAAAGCCTACAGTTGATTATGTAGAACCCAACTGTTACCATTAGTGTTCAATCAGCCACAACCACAAAAGAACCTTTACACGATCGACAAAACTAACATTGCCTTCATTTCATACTCATCCAACGGTGAATTGTTCACATACTCATCCAAGATCATGTCAGCCACCAACTGCAGTCATAAGGACGCTTGGAACTTCACATATGATCTTCACTGCAATCATTCATCCCACAGTCAATTTCGAAAATCTAAAGAGCAAGTTTGAACACCATAAGCAAATAGGATCACTGCATCTTTTCTGAGGCTTAAGGCTTCAATCTTTGAAATGAATAAATTGAGAGGGGAGAGGAGAGAAGGCATGACAGGAAAAGGAAAGGAAACGAAAGAGATGGCATTGTTGGCCTTACCTGGGATTAACACCTACAGAATTTCAAGAAGCCGGTGGAGGCGGCACTACCCTATGACTAAATAACTTGGCTAATGCTCTGCGCTCACAGTCCTGGAAACATATCAATATAGGATTAAACTCCTTATGTCAATTGGTAGGTTGTTTATATCTAACCTTATGTATTGTCAAGTAGCAAGACCCATGCATGTCCACTATTTTGATATCCCGTACTTTAACGCCATGACAGTAATATCAACACTTGGACTTCAGTCACAAGTTTTTCTCATTCCTTAGCAAGCAAGACTGATGGATTTCAACCGCCCAGTCTAAAGACTGTAAACGGCAAGGATGTCGTGTTTCAGATGATAAAGTTTCACCAACATTGTAATATCAACACAGGACTTCAGTCACAAATTTTTCTCAAAACTTAGCAAGCAAGACTCATGGATTCCAACCAGCCCATCTAAACGGCAAGGACAATGTGTTTCAGATGATAAGTTTCACCAACATTGTAAAAGCTAGTTTTGAGTTGAGTAAAAACGCTATATGTCAAGCATGTGTGACTGTACATATGACAAAGAAAACCACAACAGGATTCAATGACATCTAAAGGGAAGCCACAGAACCAAGACGGCCACATTTCTGAGTAAAGCAGTTGCTGTGTCTTCTACGCCATGTTCCAGGTAATTTTACAAATCATAAGCAAAAGGACGCACATTGAATTGGGACGAATTTAGGATCATTTTATCAAATGCCTCACCTTAAACATATTTAGAAAGAATGGCCTATCTGGATTCATTCTCTTGAGCTTCAAGAAAGTATATGCAAAGCTCAGTTGATCGCGTGAAGTAAAACGGTCAACTTCATTAAACCAAAGGCATGAAAATAAATTTGACATCGGTGTGTGGGCCCTGACAATGAATGAACCTTCAGGTACATCTGCAAAGTTCAAAACATACGACAAACCAACAACAAAAACACCAGTTTCAAGGGGAAATGAAGATGAAGGAAGAAGGCCATCTCCAGAATCAGAAAAGACAACAATGACACGCACAACTTGGAAGAGGTGTATTTAGATCTGACGGGTCAAACTTGGTGAGGCCATCAGACTGGTAAAAGTTAAACTGTTCATCGATAGCTGTGTGGTTGTATTTATTTAGACGCTTATTCTGGAGTACCTCCTCCCAAACACAGTGGCGGGTATAATGATTTGAAATAGCGTACTCTGAGCCCTTTTGCCACAAAAAGTATTCAATAATGAGCATTGGGTCAGTCTGAAGTCGCATCTTGCTATCAAGCCAAATAGAATACCTAACAAATTGTAATAGAAACAGATAATAGATTAGTAAAAAGCTTTTGAGTTACTTAAAGAAAAGAGCAAAAAAGATCCAAGACTCTAAACCCATACGTACATTAAGAAAAATGTTGTGAGAATCACCTAGAGGAAGGGAAGAGACGATGTGAGAGAAATTTTGGCACCTTCCCAGTTTTGCGCATGTCCTTGTAGGGTAAGTTCCTTACAATTACTATTCTCCACAGCCCAATATATCCTCCATCATTAGGAACAGTTCCATCCGCCGACAGTTTCAACAGAGTTTGCTCATCTACAAACATAACGAAGCAAACGTTCTTTTTGGAGTATTCACTGATCTGTAACAGGAAAAAAATTACAGCACACCAACGTAAGGTTCATACCAAAAAACTACAGCAAAACCCCCAAAACATAAGTCAGTTCTAGTAGATGGAAATTCATATTGCGATAAGATACAACTAACATGATAGAGCAAAACATTACACAACCTAGCAACTAAGCTGAACAGGTGATCTTAAAACTCAGAAGTCAGATCATAAGATTCTTGTACACTGACACCAATACGTAAAATGGCAAGTCATTAATAAAAGCTTAATGCACTGTAACGTAGAAGATTTTTCTGCTTCTACACCAAAGCAGACCTCCCTTGTAACGGGTTATTTTCTGATATTGTTTCCAGTACCCTTTTCTCAGTTGTTAAAAAGTAGAAACTTCATAGAGGAGAAGTCTACTTCTGTCTGTGGTGATGGCTAACTATATTCTTCATATCTTTGTTCACAAGCACTTCTTAAAATTTAAAATTGAAGAAGACATGAAAAGTTATGGAGGAATGCTCAATATGGACTGGACTAGCAGAAGCAGCATCCAACTTCTACATGTACCACAAAATGACAACCAAAGGCTGTTATATGCCTTACAAACATGAAGTGACTTGATTAACAATTGTTGATAGATCTCCTGTACAGGTGGTTTTGTTTCTTGTATTGATTGTTCAGGGGGATGCCCCGTAGATTTTGTAGCTTCTTTGCTTTTTGGTGAAATGAAATTACTAATTACTTACCAAAAAAAAAACCATGAAGTAACTTACAAGAATATAACTAAATTACCAGTTTCCTGGTTGGCCTCCTCAAAAAGTCAGAGCTACCGAAAATGCATGATGAGACCACAACTTTACAGGTACTCATGTACAACTTGTCCTTGTCATCCAAACCAAATCCAGTGCTTGGATATCCTTCTGGTCCTTCCACAAAACCACAATGAATAGTCTGATTCCTTGCATAGAACGATTTTTCTCTTTCTTCAAGGGTCTGATGTCCTCCAAATCGGGGTTCAAATTGATCTTGCCCATAAGGTTTGTCTTCTCTATCATGATACCGGGAGTAAAATTGTGTGGAATTTGCATAATCCTTTGGCTCAACAAGATTATTGACTGAGTCCAAAAACCGTACCTCACAAGGATAAAAACCTGAAAGATAAAATATTTAGACGAGAAATTAAATTCTCAGAATGTTGCAAACATAAAAAAAAATACACAAAATAGGTTAAATTAGAGCATATTAGGACCACAGAATTAGTGTGAACATTAAAATAAAGTGAACTATAAAATTTTACGCACGTAATTCAGTAAATATAACACCAATAATAGAGCATAACATAAAGCATTTGCACTGATTAACACACCTGCGGAATTCCTAAGGCAGCCCTAACAGTGTCAGACTGTCAGTATCCATTAATTGGTCAAATGGATCGCAATCTATGCCCAGGCCCCAGACTCAGAGAGCCTTGAGTGCTCGTCAAATCAAGGTGTGGACCGGCTGATAAATTTCCACCCCAAATCAAATAATCAAAATTATCATGATCTTGCTGTTCAGTTTTTGCACTGATAGATATAGGAACAACGTATTTAAGTAAGATTTGCAAGGATGAATTGGAATGTGGTAGTAGTAACATCCAAAAAGCTCTCTGCTCTCAAGCTTTCATAGATAACCACAACTGCAAGCGTGGGGCCCGTAAATTCAGCTAGTAAAGCTATGGTAAAACCCCTCGCGGGCTACGACTTGCTAAAAAACAATATGAGATAAGATCGGCTATGTTATGAATGAATAACATGCATCTAGTGTTCTTATCTAACTAAATCACCCTTTCCATCTAAATCACTCCTCACAGCTAAATCATGCTGAGTTGATTTTGAGCAGATCTATTAGACTCATAGTTTAAATTGAACACAGCATACATGTTATATCTAGGCCAAAGAATGACCGAACTTAATAGATTATCTATGTGACAACTTCAACAAGTCAAGTCTGTAAAGATTGACCAATGATGAAATTGCTTACGTGCTAGTTTGCTGACAATATTCGATAAAAGGATCGTACGAGACAGTAGAGATCAAGATCAATCATTTATTGGTCTTGTCAGTCTAATATCAACTAGGTGGGCCCTCCCAATAGTTTCAGATATTCGATCTAAAAAAACAAGCTGTGAGTGGCCAAGCCCAAGGTCCATTTCTCTAACAATGACATCAAACATTTCTTACGTTGTCTATGAGGCTTTATTTTTTGTCGCTCTGACGCATCTACTCCCAAAAATTCTTCTTGTGCTTCCCGAAGTGATGAAATTCCATCTTCCATTTTTCCTGAAATGAAATGGCAAGAAAAGGAGTACGACATTGAAACAACATGATAAAATGAGGATACCAACGTCTTATCATCTGCTCAGTGTGCCTTTAAGAATGCGTATGCACATATAACTTACTCGTAATTACCTGAAGAGAGCTTATAATGAGGAGAAGCTGATCTATTATAAATTTTGCAAGTACCAATGGCAAAGCATAAGTGTGACCCACGAAATAAGATTAGTAGGAGTACCAAATTTGTGAATACTTTGAGCGCAGGGATTTCCACATAACCAATATAAAAGGAAAAGGAAAATAACACAAGAATGAAGTAGAGCTGTTGTGCTTACTCTTAGAAGTGATAAGCTATCAAGATCACTAAAACATCATTAACCATCGAAGAACTTGTGATGGTTGCTGATGTTGTCATGGTAGATTATTTGAAGTTGTGATTGTCTTAGTTAGAGTACAAAGACATAATAAAAAATTTAAATCTCACCATGAAACGGCACCTTCAAGCCAAAAACTGCCAAATAGATAGAAAATAGCACTGCTATTGTAAACATCCATAACAAGAATCTTCTTATAGAAACTCGTAACCTCGTCCCCCGACGAAAAACCCGCAAGCCATGCTTTCTTTGAGTGAGGGACTTAAAAACTGCCCCAATGATGCCTCTCTTCTGTGGTAACAGTTCATTGTTGTGCCTATAAAGAGCCATCACTGCGTACCTTCCAAACCTGGTGCAAACCAGCTCATCTGTGCAAAAGTTTAAATTATCAACAGAGCGAAGTAATGATCTAGAAACCTCAAAATCCCACATAAAACATTCATGCATTGTTCCTCTATAAGCAATCATCAATAGTAAGAAATGTAATGTTAAGGCTCATATGCTGCATTAACCCATTTTATCTTAACTATGTTCCATAAAGGAGCACAAAGTGAAATCAAATATGGTCCTCAAAATCTTTGAGAAAATGAAGTTCTATTCGAAGAGTGCACAACGGCGTGGATAAGCTTGCACCAACTTGTCAATTTGGGATCCAATTCAAGATTTTCCTTGGGAGGCATCTGAAAGGAATTGGAATATATGGGTTTGTGACTAATTAAGTCGAACGTTGGTCAAATGATAGTATGATACTATGATGACATGCGTTAGGTAATAGAAAAGAAAGAATGGAACACAATGATATCCACCCAGACCCAGATATGCAAAATAACTCAGCTATTTGCCAAACAACAGGTAGTAGAAACAACACAAAACATAACATACATTGTACTTTCTTATGGAAATAGATTTTGCACAATTATCTCCAATCAGTTTTGGAGGTTTTCCAAAAGTCCCCATAAATTTCATTACAGCTTCAAAAAAAAAAAAAATTTCTCCCTCAAGTTGTCCGTGTCCCACAAAAGAATCATTACAGCTTCAGCGCCTTTGGAGTCAGTCTATATCGGTTGGCGGTAATTTTTTGTGTCTTCGGCTTCTGGGCAGAGATCAAATATGTGGGGTCTTTGTTTCATTCCGTTTTGTTTTCTGGTTGGATTTCCTTCCCCTCCCGATGTGCAGTGGCTCTCTCCTAGATTTCATCTGTGTTTTTTTTCATGGTTTGAGCTGGGTTTCATTGTAGGATCCTCTGCCATAATATCTTTGACTTGCACTAGCCCGACCTCGTTGTTGGTCTGCTTTTGCAATCTGTCATTGAGCTTGCTAGTGCATGTGCTCCTGTCTTGATTTTGATAGTTTTGGTTTAATCCTGTATCTCGTGCTGAAATCTTTGAAATGAAATTGCCTCTTGCTAAAAATAAAAAATAAAAAAGTTGTCCCAGCACATTCCGGGCGGGATTTCTTGAATAGAAGTGAGCTATAGCTGTAATTCATTCAGAAGAAATGTACAATACTAATGGTACTTGCAAAATTAACCCAGACAGAACTTCAACGAAAGAAAGGCACTAAATTAAAACCCATTTCCTAAAGTTGCTTTTGGCTACGCTCTCTCTTCTATTTCTGCAGAAAATTGCATAAAATTGATGAAAGTTTCAAACCCTTCTTTCAGAGCGATAATTACTGTGCAGGTGTGTGTGTGTGTGAGAGAGAGAGAGGGGGGTTTGTTGTTTACCCGGTAGATAATTTCACCCGAATCGAATTGGCATAAGCACGGCGAATGGGCATGATGTTGGATTGAAACAGAACAGAGATCCAAATGGGAAGCACCCTCTGCAAATAACTGTCGTTCGTAGCTGATTGGGAGCTTCTGAATTAAACCCAAACTAATAACCAGGATTCAGTTAGGAGGAAAGAAAGAAAGAAAAACCTCCATTGTTATTGGAATGACCGGAATCAAATTAAACTAATTTTTATAAGAATTTTAAAAATTTTATTGTAATAAAATTAAGCGGTTCGTATGATTTTTATAGGGCACAAAATGGTCCCCACCAAAACTATTGGGCTATATTTTTGCAGAAAGTATGCACACATGTAACAACTCGGATTTTTGCCCCCCCTTTTTTTAATAAAGGAATTATTTTTAATCAAATAATCTATAATAATCAATTAATTATTTAAAAGTATAATTAGATTAAACCAGAACCTAGATTAATTTTTCATGACTAAAATTAATTTAGCAAAATTTTAATTTAGCTTGTAACTATATGTGTGTCTATATTTATTTATAATAATATACCCATCCCACAAATTATGGGATTATGCTCCCATCTCCTCTCTCTTAACTCTCCCGATTCAATCTCTCTCACTTCTCTCCTACATTCCATCACTTTCATCCATATCATCTCCCTCTCCCACTTTTCTCCACTACTCTTCCTATATTACTCTAAGTCTACTGCAAAACCAAATCCATCTCTCCATCCTTTCGGCTGACAGAGAGATGAGAGTAACATAAGTTTATCCCATGCACTCACATCATTAAATCTTTAATCGCATAGATGAGAGTAACATAAGTTTATCTCATGCACTCACATCATTAAATCTTTAATCGCATAATCTCCATTTTCGTCCATATCATGTACCTCTGTTCATGGCCTATTTCCTCCTAGTTGATGACGTTTTTAGGCCTGAGTTTCTTCACAAATGTTGTAGAGGGCATCGAGAGCTTCGATTTCAACCTAAGAATCACCCAAAGCGGTCAAGGATTGATAGAGTTATCGCCATCCAAAGTTCAGTGAAATTTTCGGATTTATGTTTCCAGACATCTCACAGGACTTATGAAAACCCCTACTTTTCTCCTAGTTCCAACGGTTGTTGGGCTTAGACTTCTTCATGAAAGTTGTAGAGCGTTTCAAGATCTTCGCGTTAGACATAAGAATCGTCATAAACGGCAGAAGTTTGTTCAAGTTATTTCAGTTCAAATGCTGCTAGAATACCGATCTTTTGCCGCTGAATGAAAATAAACCGGACTCCACCGAATCGTTTTGTCCGGATTAAAGGTAGTATAATCACTTCTCTACTTTCTCCTACGTATAAAATAATTCCTATATGTAGATTTAAGCAAGTGATAATGGAAGAAACCGATCCCGAAGTCACACGGCCGGAAATGGTGGTGCTCGGCTTTTTCGTGGCCATGAACAGTAACCCACTAGTGGGTTTCAATTGTTGAGATTACACAGCAATCCTAATTGTTTAGTTCCTAAATATTACTACCTCCGTCCCATAATGTTTAGCCGTTTCGCAAAATGAGAACTCAAAAATAATGCATTTCTTTCAAGAAAAAATTTCAATTTTTTTCATAAATTAAAAAAACTCATTGATATCTAGTGAATTGTTGAAAAAAAATTTAACTTTTCTTGCAAAAATTATATTATTTTTACATCCTCGTTTTGCGAACCAGACAAATATTATGGGACGGAGAGAGTAATTTAAACGACCAATACTGGAGGTAGGGCTGGCCCCGGGGTAAGCCTCGCAAGTCCTCAAGCTTGGGCAACCCCCCGGGCTGGGGCATCCAAAAAAAAATAAAAATTCAGGTTAGATAGAAATATAAACAAGCTTCCCATACTTGCAACAAGGCATCTGCTTGGACTCAGGGGGGCTGCTCTCCCCCTTGGGGAGAGCAGCGTGCTGTTGCCCCGTTTTTTGGGCCCATCCCGATCTTGCTCCGATGATCCGAATCGCTCACTTTGTAGAGCTTGTCGAATAGAACAACTATACAAAAAATCAGCTTAATTGGATATCATTAAGTGCCTGATCGGAGCCTTTTTACTTTGAAAAGAATGGATCCGAAACACTAGATCAAATCCATTATACCCATGGACCAAGAGTTATATAGGCTCCGATCAGGCATTTAATGATATCCAATTAAGCTGATTTTTTGCATAGTTGTTCTACTCGACGAGCTCTACAAAGTGAACGATTCGGATTATCGGAGCGAGACTGGGGTGGGCCCCAAAAACGGGGGAGCAGCACGCTGCTGTCCCCTTGGGGACAACAGCCCCCCTGAGTCCATCCCCTGTTTTCCCTCTTTTTTTTCATTTTTATTCTACCTTTTTTTGTTTTCCTCCCAATCGACAATTTATTTTTTCATTTTTATTCTACCTCTTTTTGTTTTCCTCCCAACCCACAATATTACAAAAAAAAAATCCTAAATTATTGTTGGAAAATTTTGACTTAACAAACACAATAGTGGAGTAATGTAGATATATTCATACATTTGATTAAAAAAAGTCAGAGTTAAAATAAAATTAAGGGAGCTAACATGGTTTCTGTTTTTGGAAACTATTAGCACTCCAAAAAATAAAGGAAAGCGGCTTTGGAATTACACAGATATTAGAGTACCTCCATTAATTTTTGAAGTACTAATATCAATTTCCTTTTTATTTTTACCTTCGAACTATTATTTCGCAAGAGAAATTAAATAAATTGGCTATGATCTCAATTGAAAATGATGCATCATTCCATTAAGAGCATTTAGGGACTTTTTTTTTTGTAACTTTTTACACTTTTCAAGACAGGTCATTCTTGTCACATATATCAACTAAAAAACAAATAAAATTGAATAACCAAAACTTAGTGGAATGGACCCCGAGTTCATGGATAAGTAAAATATGATGACTTAATTGAGAAATTTGCTTTAAAAAATGCAAAGGGAAGTTTATTTTTTTAATCGAATCATGCTAATTATAAAGCACTATAACCGGGGTTACATTTTGATGTTGATTTTTACGATATTATTCAAGCTAAAGGAACAACAAGTAACTTTGACGTTGTTGTTTTTTTGGTACTTATATGTTTTTTTTAAAAATTTTGTATGACTTAATAGTAGATGGGCAACAAAGTATGAGGTTGAGCTTGGGCAATTCAAATGTCGGGGCCCGCACTGACTGGAGGACGTGGAACGGATTCCGGTAAGCCTCACCGATCGAAAAGATGCTTGACTGGGTTAAAAATAATGAAGTATTACAGTCAGCCCCGTGAGTTATTGAAGTATATGTTTTCGGCCAATAGGTTAATAACATGTTATTAATAAATTATACTGAGCATCTCTAGATTTATTAAGATTACGATACAACCCTAATAAGATGTTCGTCTTCAAAATTTAAATTACTAAAACCAAAAATTTGATGAACTAAAGTATAACTTTTAGATGACAATAATAGAGACTAACTGGAGATAACGACTATCCAACCCACTAATACTTGTGTCATACAAGATTAAGGGCAACGGCCCACACATAAATATCATGTGTTTTTATTATTTTGTATCATCATATTCTTGTTACTTCAATAAATTGTATCTTATCGATTGTTGTTCAATGCATGAATCTACGTGCTAGAATGAACTTAGATTCATGGGTGGTTTTGAGTAGTGAATACATAGACGTGGATATGTAAAGTATAAAAATAGTAAAGTTGTTTGAGGATGTGGATGCTGGTAAAAGACCCTGGTATGGTAAAGTACCTTTACTTGAGTTGGAGAACGGTAAAGGACCCCGGCCGAGTACGGTAAAGTACTTCGAGTGTGTGGAGGACGGTAAAGGACTCCGGGTATAGTATTTGGGATACAGTAAAGGATCCTACATACGGTACAGTACCCAATGTGTGTGTGGAGGACGATAAAAGACTCCGGGTACAGTATTTGGGATACGGTAAAGGATCCTAAATATGGTACAGTATCCAATGTGTGTGTGGAGGACGGTAAGGGACTCCGGGTATAGTATTTGGGATACGGTAAAGAATCCTAAATGCGGTACAGTACCAAGTGTGTGTGAAGTATGGTAAAGGGCTTCGGGTACAATAGTTTGGGATACGGTAAAGAATCCCTAAATACGGTATAGTACCAGTGTGTAGAGTTGGGAGACGGTAAAGAATCCTGGCAATAAGATAGTGCGACCTCTAATGCTGAGTTATTAAGGTGAGTTGTTCCTTTATTATGGTTGTAGGCGAATCCTGACTGAGTACATAATTTACTAGTATTCGCTTAGAACCCTGGTGCAGGACAAATAAAGGGAGAGTTATTACATGGAACAGTCGGAGTTAGTAGATGTGTGAGGAAAGGACCTTGTGGAGAGGATCCTTAGATTTCATGTAAGTCGATGGATAGTAAAGAAAATGACGATGTGCTGTTAATCTGTACCTTCTGTGTATTATCAATTGTTAAATTGTTGAACTGTTAATTGTAGAGTAAGGGTTGGTAGGGTTAGGATTATTCTACTAGGTGAATTATCACTCATGGATACGTTCATATCTTGGTAAATCGGTTGCTTTGGCGATCAATTTGCCAGAGGGTGCAGGATATCAGGAGATCGAGGAACAGGATCATTTGCAAGTTGATCAGTACCAAGGTGAGGACCTCCCAGCTGAAAAATGGGAGTTTGTCGAGTCTTGGATCTCTTACCCTTAGAACCTCTGTTAATTTGATATACTGTTATTTAAATTTCCAAAAGTTTTATCACATTAGTCAGATTTTGTTTTATGTTTGGAGTTGTAAGATAATTAAGAAATTTTGAATTTAGTATTTGAGATTTTCGCTGCTAAACTCTGCTTAATAATATTTCATTTCTTAAATCAGTCATATGAATTATTAAATCTATTAAAAATGATTTAATTAACGTGTCCGAAAATTGGGGCGTTACAACACAACTGTTGCTTTGCACCCCTTCAGTTTAGTGAAAATTCTAACATCACACACGACTAGTCACAAGAGCTCGGCCACCTTCACAGTGGAGGAAAGTAGTGGTGGCTCTGGAAAATTTTAATAGAACTTTTAAGAATTACTTTGATTTTACTAGCTCTATTAATCAATCATATGTACACAAGTGAATAATGCGACAAAAAAATACAGAAATACATAAAATGTTAGGAGTATATTTATGTTTCGAGCCAAGTAAGATTAAACATACGCCTAAATATACTAATATTATTTTTGTAGGGCATTATGTGGCAAATAGGTCCACACGAATCTTTCTTGGACATATGTTGTTGTTTTGGAGATATAGAGTTGATCGTCGTTCAGATAGAAACCAGAGCACGATACATATACCAAGATATAATTTTTTCTCTCTTCATTTTTCTAGTAACTTTTTTCATTAAGAGAGTGTGTACCTTGTTTTGAGCTAATGTAGTAAAGTGTCTTTGTACCAAAAAAAAAAAAAATTTGTAGTATAAGTGTCTAGTTGTGAATTACTCAAATTGATGGGTGTTCATAGTATAAGACTTCAAATTGGTGCACGTAGGCTTCCTTTGGGAGTAGATGTGGTCTATTCGGATGTTCTGGCTCAGTAACCGAAGTGCCTTCCCTGACTTTTTGATGTTTTCCGTCTGTGTCTCACTTTTGTATTGTATCTTGTCAATTTGTGCAGAGGCAATTCCGTTTGTTTTGAAAATAAATTCAATATTTGCTTTAACAACAATTAAGATATAAGAGTAGTGAGTGCACGTAAATTAAGTTAGAAAGGACCTTACCCGGTTTTCACCACCGCCTATGGGCCCCACGAGACTTAAATATAGAGGAAAATATAATGTGCTCACTACTTAATCTTGCTATTTTCTACAGATGTTCAAGGAAATCAATATAACTGCTAAGTCGATCGGATCCAGGTCGACCCTTCGACATCTTCCATCCCACCTCTCTCCGTCCCAATTTTGTTTGTCAATTTTTGATGATTTTTTCAATCGCTTACATTTTTTAATGTGGATCTTTAAAAATATGCAATATGTATATTATTTGATAGTTCTCGATTAGTTCTGTCGTACAAGTTTCCACAATCAAGAAAACCATTATAAATTAAAAGATACGGAATATAAGCAATTGAAAATAACACAAAGCGGAATGATGCATGGAAAAAACAAAATGGGATGGAGGGAGTATATTGATATATATATCGGGGCGGTTTTGGAGACCCTTAAAAAAACCTCTAAAAAGGAATAGATATGATATCATGATGTGAAGCGTGATCCAAACAACCCAAATAAAACGTTCGAATATTGAGGAACGTGGCTGCCAGCTGAAAACTATCAACTCCCTCCACCGAAAAAACAAAACAGTCGTTCAACCCTATCTTATAAGGGAGGAAATAACCCAAGAACATGAGAAAGGAAAGTCTCCTAATCAATAAAGGAGACTAAAATATTTTTGAACTCAATATTGCTATGCATGAGATGCCCTGCAATGATCTTACCTTTGAGATATTGGAACCTGCAATGATCTTACCTTTGAGATATTGGAACGACTTCATAGGATCAACTTGGCGAAGGCGAAAGGAGAAGCATCACGCGAGAAACTACATCTTAATTAACTTACCCACTACACTTTGAAAAATAGACATACAATAAACTTGGGTGGTTTTGGACAACCCCGAGAATTACCAATATATATCTAACAAAAGTGAGAGTTATTTAACCACTTCTCCTACATATTCAATCAACTGTAAATTAGAAATAACTGTACAAGGTTATGTTGTGGAGGAAAAAATGGAAAACAATAATTTTGTGACAACTTCATTCTTTATTTTTGAGAATTATAGGGTGGCAGTTCTAAAGATTTGGTGCCCTAAACACGCATAAACGGCTATATATGAAAGATACATGCCACGGTTTTGTGTAATTTCAAATTTAATGCTTGCCCTGTGTTTTCAAGAAAATAACCAAAAACGGAAACTCATACTCCATCTAAATAAGTGAAACAGAGAATTCAAAATATAGCACACTCCATTAAATATAGTGCAAAGGGAAACTGCATGTTTTAACTAATTAACTAATTCAAAGTAAAAAAAAACCCCAATGAAAACCACAGTACTAAACTACTAATTACAGAAGCTAAATCTAGTTGTCCAATAAACTAAGATCAAATTTAACCAGAGCAATGAAGCTTGGGCAAGATTTCATCAATCAACCATCCAGCCATTCTCTTATACGCTTCTTCTGTCAAATGAACTCCATCCCAACTAAGGCGTCTGTTAGGATGCTGACACACTGAAATTCCTGGAGTGCCACACATCTTGGAGAGGCTAAAATTGTAGTCACCACCGGTACCGCAACATGCTTTTTCAGTAGAGGATTGGGAAAACCCTGAAATTGAAATGGAAAATGCTAATGAGTTATACTCTACTCTAGACGTGCTCTTCTTCTTGCAAGGGGTAAATAGACTCACCAAGATATTGTGCATTCTGGAAAAGCCATTGGAAGGCTCGGTAGTAATCACCGTAAACAATTACTACATTCGGGTATTCTCCTTTTAGTTCTTGGATGGCTTCTTGTAGTTGGTTGTTGTGATATTTCGAGAAGCTGTTGAGTTCCTTCAAGCAATGATGCTCGTCATAGGCATTTGAGTTGTTGGTCTGAAATGCAGTGAGATAGATGGGAAGGCAGCCTATCGGGAAATTTCCTGGGACTACCACCCTAGCAGCTCCATAAGCAATGACTTGCTGCAACGCATATAGAAAGATGATAATTAAATTGCATTGTAATTACTGTACATGGAAGTAATTTGCTTGATCTTGATGAAAAATTAATCGATCTCCCCGGTAGACTTACCCTAACAGCTGCTGTTATAGCTCTGACAACTTCAGGTACCATGCGTTTTACCTCACCAATACTTTTTCCTTCCAATAATGCATAGTTGTAATCATTCCCGCCAATCTCTCCAACCATAAAAAGAGACGCCTTTAACTTCTCCAGGCAATCTGTTATTGGGTCAAGTCAATACGATAAACGCAATTCATGATTTTCGTGTATTTGATTTGAGATAACTAACCGAGCTCGGTGGTGCAGATCGAATTGATATGGGTAGACATCCGATCAAGTTGCACACTGAGTGAGCTCCTGGTGACCGGGGAGAGGATGTTTTTTCGGGCTAGAACCTCCGTTGTTAAGGCAGTGGAGCCGGCGACAGCGTAGTTTACTCCATGTGCGAAGTCTCCATCCCTGTTCATATAAGGACTAAGGAAGGGAAG
>BPLS01000384.1:537954-575080 GCA_019656275.1 Rhododendron kiyosumense | reverse complement strand
AACTAACGGTTTTGATTAGAAAAGGGGCGCTGCTATTCGTAACCCTTTATTTTCTCCTATAATCCGTTAAAAATTTTCAATTATACTCGACAGTTAGTTACCGAAATTGATATATATTTTCAGCATTCAATTACTGAAATATAATATTTTTTTTAATAGCTATTTACCGAAAATGTATGTTCGACAGTTGTTTATCGAAAGTTGAACTAACGGTTTTGATTAGAAAAGGGGCGCTGCTATTCGTAACCCTTTATTTTCTCCTATAATCCGTTAAAAATTTTCAATTATACTCGACAGTTAGTTACCGAAATTGATATATATTTTCAGCATTCAATTACTGAAATATAATATTTTTTTTAACAGCTATTTACCGAAAATGTATGTTCGACAGTTGTTTATCGAAAGTTGAACATATTTTCGACATGTAGTTACCGAAATATAATCTTATTTTCAACAGCTATTTACCGAAATATTATTTATGATTTTCAATAACCAGTTACCGAAATATAGTGGGTTATGAGAGAAAATAAATGACTGCAAATAATCGCGCCCTATAAAAGTGAAACACCGAATGAGCATAGGTTGCACAAAGGCTGGTGAACAAAATTACTCTCCACCCTTTCTCCCTCCTAATTTTCTAACAGGAGTATTTGTCTCTCCAAGGTGTCCAAAGACTCACTGTTCTTCAGTGGAAAATACTCGGCAGGATACACCGCCGACGTAGTAAGGATGGCTAACGAACTGGAAGAATTGCTCGGCTTTCTGTCGTCTCCATCTCCCCCAGTCAGTCTCTCTCTCTCTCTCTCTCTCTCTCTCTCTCTCTCTCTCTCTCGATTTCTGGTTAATTTCATCGAAATTTCTATGAGGATTCAAGCCTAGGTTTGAAGCGCTCCTCGACTAATCCTGAGTACCAGTCCCACCACCCACTTGCGGGGTTCCAATTAAAACGGACTAGCCCCAACTAATCGACTAGTCTCACCGCCCACTTGCGGGGTCCCAATTAAGTGCCCCGAGGAGTTGATAGCAAGTTTTGAACCTGAGACCTTGTGAGAGGGTTATAACAGCTTCATTACCAGTGGCAGAGTAGTAGTAGATTTGAAAAGGCACAAAACAAACTCGATAAATTTGACTAAAATATAGTCTCTCTTGGGTTGAGTAGAATAGTGTAAAACCCATTTTATATGTAAACCCGTGTTTGAGTTGAGATTTGAGTATATGCCCTAATCACATCCAGGAAGTTTCTTGTTGTATTGGTGCTGTGAGTTTTAGTGATTTTGGTGCTTGAAAAAACAAATTCAGGTTAAGAAGGCGGCTGTTGATATCGTTCGGGATTTGACTGGGGCCGAGGATGGCTTGCAATCCCTTGCGAAGTACTCTGATATTGCCCTGCCATCACTGTTTCGCCTGTTAGCTGAAAAGAAGGTTATATTTTGAATTATAACATTTTTGTTGGCAGATAAATAAATTACTCCATTTTTGAAGTTTCTTTCCTGAAATGGCTTGATTCTTTTAGGAAGTTTCAGAACCTGCAGCGGAGGCTCTTATAAACCTTTCACAAAATTCAGAACTGGCGGCGAAAATGGTTTCGATGGGAATGATTAATACAACAATGGATATTCTTTATAAGCAGGAGGCTGGGATTACCCGCTTGCTCGTTATGTTCTTAGTAAATCTTACACAGTTGGATGCTGGTATTGATTCTTTGCTTCAGGTGCTAATTCCATTCATTACACTATTAGTAGACTAGTAGTAGTGCTTTATTTTCCTCCAGGTTCAGATAAATCTTGTGATTACATTTTGAGATTTCTGATTTTGTTGGATCCCTGTAATTAGTAAAGCTAAAATGGGACTAGGGAGTAGTAGCACTGCTTCTTTTTATTCTTCTCCTTAGTACTTTGGGGTATGCTATATGATATGTCTACATTGGTTGCTAATTGTTAGATGGGAGATGAGAAGATGTTTGGCCTGTATGTCATGAAGCTCGTGAGATCATTTTGTACTTCACCTAATGAGAAGAATGGTGGGTAATGCTTCTTGTTTACTTCAGTTTCCTTTTGTGCACTACTTCGTAGTTACTGATATATCTTTTGTGCACTACTTAGTAGTTACTGATATATCAAAGGTCAAAAACTGATGCATGTTTGTGGATAAGACGTGAATAATATCATAGCTTATGTTACTCCTTGATTAATATTCCTGGTATTTCAGTTGTGGGAAATCCTATCAAACCGCATAATGGGTGCTGGTTAACCTTGATATATGTGTAAAAAGTACCTAAAAGTGCGCAGAAAAGTACACTAAAAGTGTTTTGGAAGATTTGAAATGTGGATTTGAGATGCCAATCTTTTTTTGGTGTTATGCTCTCCTTGGCCACAACCCAATGGGCAGTGGTTTTTAGGATCCTTTAGTATTTCTAAGTAAATTATCTTGTTATTTTAATGCTTTCCAATCTTTTGTTGTACTATGTCAGTACGTGGTCGGCACATTTTCATCCAGTCTGGAGATCTTAAATTTGTGTCTTTAAGTTTGCATCCTATAATTCATTTTTTAACTGTTATTCTTGCTAGATGATGATACTATACTATTCATGCATGCATATGCGTACATATTTCCGTTGTTGAGATATTCTAGGGGCTTTGACAACATGGCCGAGCTATCATAAGCATTCGAAAATCTGACAGTTGATTCTAATATGGTTGCTGTTGCTATGACCTGTCAGCATTTGTTTTTTGCTATTTATTCATAACCTATTTTCCTATCAATTTCCTTACCTATCAGGTGATCCTTTTGAGCATGTTGGTTCTATACTAGTAAATATCTCGAAAAAAGAAGCAGGGAGGAAACTTCTCCTAGACCCAAAGCGAGGACTTCTAAAGCAAGTTATTGGGCAATTTGATTCAATGAGTTCATTGCGAAAGAAGGGGGTATGAAAATGAAAATTTCTTTTATAGTTGGGTTTAGTTCATGTATTTTCACATAATCATCTGTCCATCGCAACCTTTCCTGCATTGGGTTTTCTGTGTTGTGAACCTTGGGAACACTTCAGAATAATGAAAGTTGAATCTTGTCTGATTTGTTCACTTGGGAAACAATTAACAGTTTGTCCTCCATTATTGTTTGATTCTTGATGTCTTATGTACTTTATTGTGCTTCCTGCTCAATGAAAGCTGAACCAGGTAAAGTTCATTCTTTATTTGAACTCTTTGGAATTTTCTGAAAGAGTGTGAGTGCTTCGAACTTTCCAACTTTTATGCGATTGAAGATTATTTTCCACGCCTCTATTCAATTTCTAATTTCTGAGGACTGAAACTTTGAAGTCTGTATGGAGGCTTATGAATTTTTTGGGTCCAGTTTGTCCCACCTGCAACCCAAGAACTATACATAAACAGACACCCCTATTCCATTCTATGGAGAAGCATATTTTGTCTAAGCATGATAAGTTGATAACATAGTTTTGTCCTGGTGTTAATTGCTAACATGAACTGGGTTTGCTTGTTGCAACCCCTATTAGTGAGTGGTTCTTTTTTTTGTCTCGGTTGTCAAATCTACTTTTCAGCGGGCAAGCTACATTACACTATAGTCAAACCTTGGAAAATTTTTCTCTCTGCCTTTTGTCTTCTGCCTAACTACCACTGTCTCATTCGAAATCCTTTTGATTATCATTGACAGTTTCAGACCTATCTTCTCTCTATGGTTCCGGCTTCTTGAAGCAATAAAAATTGAGATAGCCTCATAATTTGGATGTATTGTCGAAAACATCACTAGGAGAAAGCATTCAATACTGAGTCAATTCGATCTGTTCAGCATTCACTTGAGAGTGAAGACTAGATTTCAAGTATTTGGCACACTATGCTGGTTAATGGTTTTTAATAGTTCTAACTGTATTGGGTTGTTTGCTGGTTCACAGGTTTCAGGAACTATTCGCAACTGCTGTTTTGAAGCTGAGAATCAGCTACAGAATTTACTTTTGATATCCGAGTTTCTTTGGCCTGCTCTACTTTTGCCAGTTGCTGGAAACAAGGTGAGTTCTTTTCTTATATCTTGGCCTTCTAGAACCCTTTCGCACACAGGTATATTGTGTGTGGTTATTAGAGTTAAGACTCTGCCTACAGCTTTCTGGTTGGTTAATGCAAGTGAAAGAGATTTTCATAGGTGAGAGGAATGTTGAAAATCCAGTGGTTTTGGTCTATTTCTAGATTGTCTTGCATAAACCATAAGTGCTTGCTTGGATAAATTTTGGGCATGAAAGCTACTTGAAATAATTTAAGAATGTAATCTTGGATGTATTTAGTTCCAAACCTCGTCTTCAATGGTTCAAAAGCTTCTAAAGTTCTACTCATGAACTAATTTTTTCCCCACCTAGACAATACCAAGTATGGGTTCCTACAGGTGGTAGTATTGAGTGACGTATAGAGGGGAAAGAGTTAAGTAATAGCCAGAAACTACCAAATGGAAATCAAAATGCTTTTAGTCTAAAAATATGATATGTTGTGATGGAACACAGAGCAATCACAAAAAGAACGCACTGAATTTACATAGTTCAGCTTGGAAGCTACGCTCATACACTCAGCTCACAGAGGAATCTCACAATCATAGAGGGGGAATACAGTGTGCCGGTTTTAGGATAGGTTGAGGTCAGGGGATGTCATGTCCTGTAAAGCTCATTAAAAAACCTAGTGCCCCCAAACAACACTTTGTCCTGAACTGGATCAAAAAAGATATCACCATGTAATAGCAGGGCCAACCTCTTTGTGGGCCAGGTTGTGAATGGGTTATAGAAACAATCGGGGTAGGATATGAGCGTGGCTCACAACACGATACTCCAAGGTCCAGTCATGTATTCTTTTTTCATTTACACGGCCCACATTGAGCCATATCACCATTCACCAAGAAGGCTTTTTGACTAATCTAAGGTTTCCTTTTTCGGCTTATAATAGTCATCCCACTTAACTCTTCCCTAATGGTTGAGGGGAACTTCCTCACAGATGCAATTGAAAAGAAAGCTTTTTATTTCTTTTTTGTGGATCCAAGTTTTGAAATGCGTAATCTAATTGCATTTCCGCAACAGCATTTTAAAATGTAAATAGGATTTTGGGTTTTCATGCTTATTTTTCGGTGCTTTTTGACTTCATTTGTGGCTTTACGTAGTTTTTTGTTTGCATCTCTTATTTACTGACTTTGCTTGCGTCCACCTTTTTCTTTTTATCTGAACTTGTGTCCACCTTCTGAAATTCATTTTTTAAATGATCTGTTGACTTGAGGCAGATCTATAGTGAACAGGACACGTCAAAAATGCCACTTGAGCTTGGGAGTGCACTCTCAATTGAGCGTGAACCGGTCAAGGATCCTGAAATTCGTGTACAAACACTTGAGGCTATTTACTTGATTTCGTTACAGGTAAAAAATTCAGATCGGTAAAGTCTGAATCTTCATTTCTTTTTTCCCCTTCTGGTAAAAA
This sequence comes from Rhododendron kiyosumense, assembly GCA_019656275.1. Lineage (NCBI taxonomy): Eukaryota > Viridiplantae > Streptophyta > Magnoliopsida > Ericales > Ericaceae > Rhododendron > Rhododendron kiyosumense. The sequence continues at coordinate 569,622 of BPLS01000384.1, read as the reverse complement.
TCATTTGCTGAGTTATATATATGATCAACAATTAAGCAAGTAAGATGGTGTAATTAACAACTTCTCTTCTACTTGGAAAAGATCGCTTGTGATTTTCTTCATGCGGCCATATTGCAGCATACGCACAGATTTTTGTAGTTTCCAATCGGGGAGTGATTTTGACACTCCCCAAATTGATAACCGCACTCCCAAGGGGGAGTGCCAAAATCAATCCCTATATTTTGGCACTCCCCTAGGGAGTGTGGTTTTCAATTTGGGAAGTGCCAAAATTAATTCCCTCTTCGATTTTAGATTTCTAATTTCATGGGTTAGAGAAGAACAGGGAAATAAAAACCAATCAAACTCATAAACGAAAAAAGAAGGGGAATGAAAGGAAAGGGAATACTAGTCAAAAGAAATCTCACCTATCCCTCTCACTGATGGAATTAACCCAAAAACCCCTATGGATGAACATACATCCACTGAGACCTATAATTTTTTTGAAAGTTATGGACTTCTTCAAGCATCAAATGTTTGTTTCTCTTATATTCTGGAAGTCATAGCGGCCATTTCTTTTTCTTTTTAATTTTAAGAATTTCCCTCTTCTGCTTGTGTGAATTCACATTGTCAAAGACATCTTTTGTGTTTGGATGTGAGAGCATTTTAGTTTATCTCAATACCAGGAGGCAGGTCGAAGGGCTCTTTGGTCAATAAATGGACCGCGAATACTGCAGGTTGGGTACGAAGATGAAGAAGATCCAAAGGTTATGGAAGCATACGAGAGAGTTGGCTCCCTGGTACTCTAGAACCCCCTCTCCTCTCCCTCGCAATCCTACTTCTTCACCAATTGTAAATTCTCTGTTATTGGCATCTTTGGCAAATATTGATTGCTTGTCTGTTTTGCCAGCTAATCGAAAGCAATGCCGGTGGAGAAGAATCCTCGCTAGCATCAAAATAGTGTCAATCCAGTTCCAATTTCATTTGATTCGCTTGATGAATTCTCTGCAGCAACTCGAAAGCACACTGGTGGAAGGTCATTGTAAAAAACCAGCGGTCTATGGCGGAAAATATTTGATCGTATTCACTCGGCCTTTCAGGCTTAGTAACTACAAGTTGTTACTAGATTGTTTTATGACTTGCTGTTTCTGGTTTGTATCCATATAGAGTTTCCTTAGGTTTTGGAAGAAAAGAGGTTGAAGATCTGTAAGCATTGTGCGATGAATGATATGCATTAATTAACTCGGGCGAGCTCACAATGCATGCATATTAGTGCCCCATTCTGCTAAAGTTTTAGTTTTAAGTACTTATTTTAATTGGTGGAGCACACTAAAAACCCAAACACATAGAAGGAATCAACCTTATAAACCTTTCAATTATTAGAACCTTGACCAAATTTTTTATTTTTATTTTATTAGAACCAGGTCTATTCCCTGAACTATGAGGTCTTGGATTCGAGCGGATAGAGTTGACCCCACTAGTACAAATATCTTATTGATTGACGAAAAAATACTTCCTCCGTTCCATATTGTGAGTCCCACTTTCTTTCTCTTGTTATTTTTCAAATAAAATAATTAACTACTTCCGTGTATAATTTTTCAAATTTTTTCGCACCATATTAAAGATCTCGATTAGTAATTTAATTTGGTGCAAAAAAAATTCAAAAAATTATCCACGGAAAAATTATACACTGGTTTCTCTCTTTTTTATATGAATGAATATAACTAAAAGCCTACACAACTGTCTAGTTCTCATTGTTTCCAACTCCTGTATCCGGAAATAAGCCTAAAAGATAACTCCTAAATTGGTGGCGGACGGATTTGTATTTAGCGGGATCCGAACGACATCGTCGACATGTATTCCTATAGTATAATAATAACAATTATATTTTACATGTATATATTCTCATTTTCTAGGTTTGACGAAGAGACGAAATTGTCGTCTATTAATTTTACACCTGCGACCAAGAATGGTTAACTTGGAATTTTAGAAAAGTTTTTTTTCACGCATATATTTTAAGAATTTTTATCCAAGGGACTTAAAGGAGCTAATCTAATACTCCGTATAATTTTTTCAATTAGTTTGAAAAACTAGTTGGACTAGCATGAATATTTAGAGTTGTGCAATGGTCTGAGAACCCCAGCACCCCTTGTGTTCGCCCCTACTCCCTTGTGGCTTCTACTCCCGAGCCAACGTCAATGATTGGAACTGTTCATCTCGTAGAATCTGCAACTATCTACGTCAGTTGAAAGAATTAGATTCATCAAACATTTATAAATATATCGATGAATCATATTTTTTGTTTCACAAAATGGAAATCTATGTAATTATGAATCTCATTTTTTGAATCTATGTAACTATAAACCTTACCGTCCAATGTCTTACCGTCCAATGTTTTGAAACAAAATGCAACTTGTCAACACGTTTATAAAATGTCCGATGAATCTTATATTTTTTCCGGACGCAGCTAACTGCGAGTTTTATGAAATGAACAGTTTGGATTATCGGTGTGACTGGGGTTGGGAGCCATCAGGAGGGTATGGAGAAGAATTGATCCCTGCTCCTGAGCTGTTTTTATGCAAGGCTGTTTTGGAAGCTAATCTGTTTTTTCCTATTTCTAGGCAATTTGGCAAAAACCTAATCTCACGCGTCGGTCAAAACCGGCGTCCTCCAGACAACAGAATATCGTAACCGGGGGCCCACTTAAAAACATTTGACCACTTCCCTTCTTAAAATTAAAATACGTTAGCATAATCATCATAAAGTATAAAAGCATGGACGTCCAGTATTGGAAAAGTTAATCCCCCGGCGGTGGGAACGGGGAACCTTGTAGAGCAGGGATGCAGTGCGCATCAAAGTCAACCATCTTAGTATTCAATGATTCTGATTTCATCTCTTTCGTTTTGCCAATCAATTATGCAGATTTTATCTCGATAATATTTAGATCGTACATTATACTCTGTAATACATAATACGAGAGGACAATACAGGGTCTCCAAATGAATTTTTTTTCCACCACACAATTATGCATAGTCCCTTGGAGTTTACATGATTGCGATATGGAGGAGATGTCCCATGCGGTATACGATGCTCGATAAGCATCGAATAATCTCTTCCAATATGGGTAGTTGGAAATTATATAGTTTATGGTCATGTACAACGGATCAAATTTTCTTTAAATTTCCTTGCAGAGGAGCATTTATACGGGGACGTTTAGGCCTATTCCACTAACTTTAATAGAATGGGGCCTTAATAATAAGATGATCCGCACATTCATATCTTTATGAATTTTTTTGCCATTTTTTTCAATCATTCATACACTTTCCTTGTAAAATTCACACATTTCTACCCTAAAATTCTCAAACTTTCTTTTTATCGAAAAAGAAACAGAACAGCTTCAAAATAGGTTTTGTAAAATTATAGTATATTATCTTGAGTCCTTGACCGTAATATTCTTGCACTTTCACAGGACCAAACACAGATCAACACATGCCTAAAATCACAACGACAGACTGGTTTGTCGATGCTTCTATGTAGTTGGGCAAAATCGGTCAGCAATGACATAAAAGTCAACAATTAAATATACTAAGAAAGAGCTAACATTTTCGTAAAGTCAACGGCTAGGGATCTGCTCCCTCTTTTAAGGTTTCAGGTTTGAACCTTCTTCGGTGCTATAAATTACTTTGGTGCTAATTCGTAACTTAGATTTTAATTGGGCTCCTCCGCAAATAAGCGGTGGAATTAAGCCTCCAAAATTAGTAAAAAAACGAGTAAATTGACTCGGACAGCTGAGTTATGAAAAAAACCCGGCTAGGATTAGTAGTAATTGAATAATTTGCTCTCAATTAATCCTCAACTCTCCTTATTAGAACCTTCATCTAATTTTCTTTCCAAAAATATCTCCTGTCTATCTGTCCCTACCCTTAAAAAATACTAGTACCATTATTTCTACCCCACCCTTCCACCAGAAAAGAACGTCAAAACAGCAACCATTGAATCAATCGAAGTTTAGGGTTAGGGTTTTCCAATTTCCTCCAGTTTTTGAAAATCCCTCCCAACTCCAAGCTTTGATTTTTTCTCTCTCTCTCTCTCTCTCTACAATATTTATATACCTTTAGAGGCCGCCAAAACCCATTTGGGTGCAATGGATTTTAACGTGTCGGATGAGATACTGGGGACTTTTGTTCCGATTTTGGTGTATTGGGTTTACTCAGGAATCTATATCCCACTTGGGTGTTTCGAGAATTACCGGTTGCACTCGAGGAAGGACGAGGACGAGAAGAACTCGGTGTCCAAACAGACGGTGGTGAAGGGCGTTCTTCTCCAACAGATGGTTCAGGCTGTGGTCGCAATCATCTTGTTCACCGTACGTCCTTTTGTATATCATGAATATGTCTTATTATGTTCGCTTTGTGATATGTGCTCATAATCTTGCCTTCTTTTGATATGGGTTTGTTTGGGTAAGAGCTTGAGATGATGAATTACCTCGTGTGTTGGCTATGTTTTTTTTTAATTTTTGGATAACTCAGGTGTCCAGCCAGCTTACGCGCACCTTGAGTAATCCTAGGACCCAATCCCACTGCCCCCCTTGGGTTTTTTGGCTATGTTATTGGAAATTCTCTTTGGACTATTTGTGTGTGTGTGGTTACTTCATAATTTGCGTCCTATGTACACACGTTTATATCACAAATATGTTTGTGTGTGTTTGCTTGTGATATGATATTGAATGTTCGGGTTTTTGTGATATGGGATTGTTTGGGTAAGTGCTTCGGATGATGAATTGCCTCATATTTGGTTATGTCAATGGAAGATTCTCCTTTTTACTCTTACTCTATGGGCGTCTTTACGGGAAATTCTAGGAGCAGGTTTCGAGATTTTAGCTTTTAAAAAGTTGTTGTAGCATTGATAAAAAAATTATCAAACAAATTCTTGGATTCTTGGGATTACTAGAAGCTGGAATATGGTTCTTAAGAAGCTGGGTTTTGGGTTTGGGGATCAGATTTTAGATTTTTGAGTATTCTGAAAGCTCATTTTAAGCTATGGTTACAATCCTCTTGTTCACCGTAGGCCCCTTGTATAAATGTATATAGCATGAATATATGTATCTCTTTTTGCTTGTGATAAAATTTTGGATATTTGGGGTTTTCTGATACAGGTTTGTTTGGGTAAGTGCTTTTCAGATGATGAATTACCACATGTTTGGTTAGCTTAATAAAAAAAAATTCCATTTTTACTATATGTGAGTGTTTATAGAAAGTTATAGTAGCAGGTTTTGAGATTTTAGCTTTTAAAAAGTGTTGCAGTATTTGTAAAAAAGTATCAAACAGATTCTTGGATTCCTAATAGCTGAAAAATGTATAAAATCTGATTCTAAAGAAGCTAGGTTTGGGTGTTTTTTTCGATTGCAACCCTCTTGTTCTCCGTACACCTTTCTGTACACCTTTATATCATGAATATATCTGTATGTTTGCTTGTGGTATATATTGATTATTTGCCTTATTCTGATATGGGATTGTTTGCGTAAGTGCTTCAGATGATGAATTACCACGTCTTTGGTTATGTTATTGGAGATTCTCTTTGTTTTGTACTATGTGTGCCATGACTTCATAATTTGCCCCTTTTTGGTATGTGCTTATTTTGGTGAGTGCATTTAATTGATGGATTATTCACTTTGTTTGGTTGCGTGAATAGAAAATTCTCTTTTTTAGGATTATCCACGTCTTTTAATTCTCTTTCTGGTCGTGATTTTCCCCGCCTTTGCCTATTAGGGGTGCATTAGCTTGCTGAATGAGTTTTGTAGATGATCCAGGAATCCCTTGTTGGGAAAACCCTGTTATATGTACAAAGAACCATGGGTTGAGGTGAGTTGAAAACTGAACCTCCACTCCCTTAGTTGTGGTCGCTACCAACTAATCTACCCCTTGGGATTTTGGTTGCTAAATGCTAAACTACTTGTTTTGTTTGTATCGATCCATACGGGCAAAATTTTAAAATCAAGCTTCGGCCCATGTTACATGGATTTGGGTTTGAGTATCGGTTGCATGTCCACACATTGGACCTTCCTAAACTTAAATCTTAGGATATTGGGATATGTGCCTGAAAGTTTTTATTATGGTCGCAAGGATGACACTTGCAGTCTTTATACATTGGGTATCATTCATGAAGAAAATGTGTCAATGATTCTACAAATGTACTTTAAATCAAGTGGGTTTAAGAAAATTATGAAGTTTCTATTTCCTCTCAACATGAAAGGTTATAGATGTTTCTTTCCTAAATGATGTAAATTTTCCTCCCTCTCAAATATCACGTGAGTTCAAGGATCTAAATTCTGAGTGTCTATATTGGGTATAGGTGTCAAGACACATGAACGCAGCATACCCATAGTGCCATACCATACCCATCCCCTACCAATGCGTAAAGTGCTTGACACATGACTTACGTACCTTTAGAAGCGTCCATGTAACATTGGATACAGGGATGGTGGAAATGAGATAGAGGCATAAGAGGAAGGTTATCTTTTTGGATTTTGAAGGAGGTAGGGAGGGTTGGGCTGGTGGCCAACAATTTCTATATCTTTGTAATGAGCGCAACCTGGATCATTGATGTGGATAATCTCAAAAAGGAGTATGATGAGGTTGCAACAATGTGCATGTGCTTCTGAAGAATAATTGGCATGTGCTGCCAAAACAATGGGATTCCTGGATTTTGATTATAAAAAAGAGTGGTGAGGTTGCAAGAAAGTGCATATGCTTAAAATCATTTGTATTTTGTACTCCATACGGGGAACTATTGTGCTCTTAATGCTCGTTACAGTGAGTGTTTTGAGGTGTACCTAAATATGTTACACACATACCTGAATTAAAAAACTCACCTGGAGTATCCAATGTCATAGGGTTGAGTAGGGCTGGGGCATGTGAAAAGCTGATTTTTTTATGCCCAGGACTGAGTTGTGCACAAGACTGGGTTGAAGGGTGGATTTTGCCTACATCTAAAAATATTGGATTCGTGCTTCCTAGATTGGGGTATTGTTAGCTTGTAGTTATTTTACTTTCTTTATCTATCATTTCTGCATTTGTTATATGAGAATATGTTTGTTCTATGAAGATTTACCTAGGATTTTATGGTTTTCAACATTCTGGGAACATCTGATAAGATTCAGGGTCATATAGTCATATTAGTTGATGACTCTAGAAAGAGAATATTAGGTCAGGCAAAAGGGCACAGCACAAAGCGTTTAGCAAATGGTCTCACCCATTTGTCGGTTGAAGAGGTAAAAGAAATAAACCTAATCTAAGGAACTATTTCTTAAAATTTAGGTTTCCAAAATATGTATGAGCATCTTAACGCCTGTGACACCATACGTTTCACTGTGATTTACACAGGAATCTCATAATTGTAAATTTGTAATCGCAATATGTAGGGTAACGGTGCCTAGTGCCTACAAAAGTACCCAATAGTTTTTCTCCCAAAAGTATCTTTCATAACTCAGATTGCCACTCGAGAGTGTATCTGTACTTTCACTACACACTCTGCACGTGTGCCCACAACAATCAAATTATCCCGTATCTTATCTTTGTCAGAGCTGCTATGAGTACATACATGGGTTGTTGATAAAGGGTTTTCTTGCAAAAAAACAAAGTTTAATGGAATTTGAGGTGAAAAGACGTTCTTAGCCAGCCTTGTACAGAGTACTGAAAAGGAAGTTGAAGTGAAAGGAATTATTCTTTTGTTAATTCTTTTGGCAATATTAGCGCTCTGTTTTGATATGTGAATTCCAATTGAAGATAGTTCATGTGTAGTTAAGTAATTCAACTTTGATGGATAAGCGTGGAATCAATGAAACTAAAGACATAGATATCGGCTGATTAACCATCTTTATAATTGGGGTTGCTTATCATATGAAAGGGAGATTTCACAAAATTATTTCTATGAAGTTAAGCATGTATCCTGAACACTTGATTGTGTCTATTATTTCTCATTGTATACTTGTATATGTCGGCTTAATTATAGGGGTCGTCCTTGTGAGATGTTTATTATGCTATTAATTATGAGCTTTAACATTTTAGTAAGTTTTTGGTCTTAATCTATATGTGTTAAACATGATACTTCTGTGTAATTGCCACTTAGGTTCTTGACTAATGCACAACTTCAATTAGAGAAAAATAGTGATCATTATAGAGGGTATTTCTGTTGTTAAAGACAGCAGCACACTGAAAGATATGTTGCATTTAGTGTAAGTAATTTTGTGAAATGCAGTAAAAAAAAAAAAAAAAAGGTAGGGCAATTATTAGGCATATGAACGTTCAAGTACTACTGAGAGAAGGGAATTTTTCGGAATGGTTGGGCATAGACTTGGAGACAGATATTGACAATTGAGGCCTACACAGGTTTTTGTGGATGAATCATTTATTCTTCTTTGAGCAACGTCATCAATTGTATAGCTTCAGTTTGAGTGACTATAATATTGGCTTGGTTGACAACGCCCTAACATCTCAAGTTAAATGATGTCTATGGGTGAATAATCATGCCCTGACAACAGAAAAGTAACCGTTATTTGCAACCCATTCATTTAGTTATAACTTGTAGCAACAGGTTTTGCGTGTAGACTTCTTGATATTATCTCAAGATCCCAACAAAATTAATCACCTAAACTGCATCTACTCATCTCTCTTCCATTTGACACATTTCTGTAGGTCTCTTGTCAAGGCCGAGACCTACTCCATGACCATTTTCACATTATAAAGTTATGGAACTTTATCTCGCTAGTGGGTTTTCTCTATTACGTGTGCATTACTGCATCATGAATGCGACTCAGTCATGGCCATATGGAGTACATAATGTATCATCACGTGTCATTATAAAGTATTTGTGAACTAGCTGAAGTTGAGTTGGATAGTAAAAGCTACAATAAAAATCCACAAGTACCTTGAAATTTGCAAGGAAAATGGAGACCGGAGAGAAAATTCTCCAGTAGGAAAAGTGAATCAAGTGTGGATTAGACTGGAACTTGTTAGAGAACATAGTATCATTCTGCTCATTACAACTCGAAAGGGAGCATTTCTAAATTTTGCAGGGTTATTTATGTTGAAGGCACACAGAGTGGTAGGAATTTGGGAAGGATTGGAAAGCATAGTACTGGGGAAAATCACACTTTTGGAGCAATTTTGTATAAATGATCAAATTGCAACTTCCTGCGAAGTGGCCTAATTACGGGGAGCTCAAAGAATTTGCTTCTATTAAGTAGGGGATTTTTGGAACAAAAAGTGAACATTCAAGCCATCCACACGCACATATAGATGGTAGAAAGTTAGAACTGTCAACAAAACTTCATAGTAATAATGATTTCTCGATATTGCTGCACACTGAATTAGCATTTTTCATACTTCTCTCAGTACTTGTTATCTATTACCAAACCAATTGCTTATTATGCATGATCCAGAGATAGTTTTTGATTTCTTATGTCCTCTTGTTTGTGTGTAGGTTACTGGAAATGACAGTGATGCTTCTGTGGTTCAACAGCCTCCTCTTGTTCTCTTCAGACAGTTTGTTGTTGCAATGCTGGTTTTAGACACTTGGCAATACTTCATGCATAGGTATATGCATCACAACAAGTTCTTGTACCGACATATCCATTCCCAACATCACCGGCTTGTGGTTCCATATTCATTTGGAGCTCTATACAACCACCCAGTGGAGGGGCTTCTCCTTGACACAATAGGTGGAGCTCTATCTTTCCTCCTCTCTGGCATGTCTCCTCGGATGTCCATCTTTTTCTTTTCCTTCGCTACCATCAAAACAGTTGATGACCATTGTGGGCTGTGGCTTCCTGGGAACCTATTTCACTTTTTCTTCAGAAACAACAGTGCCTATCATGACATCCACCATCAGCTCTATGGCACTAAATACAACTACTCGCAGCCGTTCTTCGTCATGTGGGATCGAATGCTTGGCACTTACATGCCTTATTCACTTGAAAAGAGAGCTGCTGGTGGCCTTGAAGCAAAACCCGCTAAAGATTACCAGGACTAGTGGTGAACTACGAGTCTATTGTAGTTGTTACCGAACATATACCACTAATATTAGTCTTTCCATGTGGTTAATTGCTTATATGATTGGATGAGGGATCTTGACGTAGCAGTTAGGTTGCTCAATTACAACCTGGATAAAACATGGGTTTGTTTGAAACACAGAATCAGCCTCCCCCTGCGCTCGGGTAAGGCTGCATATACCATATCCTCTCCGGACCGGGAGTCACCTTTTAATTGCTACTTGTATAGGGATTGTTGTATCACTGGTTTTCTTTGTTCATGTAAGTTCTTGGTACTCATCAATAATGGAAGTGAGAGCCGAATATTGTCATCATTTTATGTGGCCTTTGCTTTAGCCCAGTTTCTGATGTTTTCTTCCTGCTGGTTTGTTACATCACATTTCTGACTCTGTATGATATCTGCCCATGCATTAATTCTATTTCGGTCTAATGTGTTTCCAAATTTCTTTTTTCTGAATTATTGAGACTTGTTTATGATTCTAGGGCCGGTTAAGTTACATTGATCCTTCTAAATGACTAAAATACCCGTTACAGATGCTTGACATAGATGAGGGATTAGGGTACGGTATTTCTGTCTGCAAGCGAAATTTAAATTTACAAGGAACTATGCTTGGAACTCTTATATTATGATATGAAGTGACCTAAAACACTCGGTAAATACTATTATTCAAGAAAATAAAAGAACTATGGGAATCAACGAATTTGGATTTTTTGACGTATCTTCTTGTCTACTTAATCACCTATCTTCGTCAACCATCATACTAAGTACATGTAACATAGAGGTGAGTGTTGCATTTTACAATATGTTTGGCATGTTTAGGCTAAGCTGCAATTCTTGTATAGAAAATAAGTTATCAGAATTTCAATGTAATCAATTTCTGCAGTGACCAACATGCTTTCACTTCAAATTATGTGGCTAATTTGCAGAGAAAATGCTAGGGTTGACATTTTACCTGGACCATTTTCCCACCAAAATATACCCTTTTAATCTTGTCAGATCATTAAACTTGAAAGCTCTTTTGTCCTCTCAATCCTCTTTACTCCTACCCTACCCTACCTGAAAGCATTAAATATTTTATCTCCCCAAGGGGTCCATGAAAATTAAAAACGCAAACCCTTATCCCAGGCTATCATTTTGGATGTACTTACCTAACTCAAATTATTGCCCTAGCCTTCCTCACTCTCTCTGTCAACATTGGCTGCTTAGCTTGGCAGTTTTCTTCTATTGGGTTACCTGACATGAATTTGTAGGCTACTCTACTCTGCTTATTCGTTGGAGTATTGTTCTCAACGTCACATAACAAACTGGAATGTCGGGGCCGAGGTTATGGTTTCACAGAGTTACAGGCCTGAAAGAGCATGTTTGGTCCCACCCGGTGGTTATGGAGACTCGAATTCAAAGATTGAGCGAGAAGCTCTTGAGTACTTATCCATAAAGTCAGTCATTGCCGACTCATTGGGTTCACCAAAAAAACAAGCAAACATTTGGTTTTTAATCATTGCTTTGAGTTTCTTTCTGCTATTCTAATCAACACAAATGCATTCATTACGCTTTGTTCGGTTTAGGGTTTAGTTTTAGTTTTAGTTTTGTTTCCAATTATTACCCTGCTTTTTTTTCAATCATTATCCTATTTTTCCAATTATTACTTTCTCATCTCTCTCTATTTCTCTCCAATAGTTACCTATATCTTCAATCATTACTCTATTTCTCTCTCCACCAATTACCAAAACTAAACTAAATTAAACTCCAAACCAAACACTACCTTTATCTTTTATCTTTTCAAAATCACTTTCTTAACCACATCCGAATACTTCGAGATTGGATCTCTAAAATAAAGAAAAAAAAACTTTCATATTTCGGAAGAAATTGACCACTAATGGCCCATTTGGATAATTTTTGTCTTTGTACAAATTTTTTCACATTAGTTAGTTTTTTTGTCAATTTTTTTTTTGTGAATTATTGATTTTTCTTAACGGAAGGAATCTAAAAAGTACTTCAAAATTAAGTTCAAAACTAAATTTTGTTGAGTAAAGACAAAAATAATACAGATTTTTGAATCATTTTTGTGCCTTTTCTTTTTTAAACTTTGAACATAAACATTCCGCGTTTACAGATACTCATAGGGTATTAATAAATTACAACCTAAAATAAAAAGTCAAACACGATAAAAGCTTAATTCGCTGAACCTATCAATCAAATCAATTTTCTAATTCCCAGTGAAATGCTGGAGATCATGAATCTATCTCATTCCCGTGTAGAACATACTATTTCTATATATAATATTACACTATTAATATTAACTCGATTATCGAAGGCATTTTTTTATGACCATTTTTTTGTTCGATTCTATATATGAACAGATACATTACATTGTTCTTTATGATGAGACAAATTCAAAATTGCTCGAATTTTATAATCGGCAATTACTGACAGACCAATTTGATCATTTATATGTATGCATAGATTTCAATATTATGTGATCGTCTATTTCATAGGAAACACTGTGAGACTTATATTATCTGACATTCCCTTCACATGTAGCCTTATTTGTGAGTCTATCATTGTATTTTTTTTTTTTTTAATGTGAAATGGAAAGAGCTCCACTTTGATATCACATATAAATTTCGCATCCACCTGGCAAATTTAATTGGAGATTTTCTAATATTATAATTAGTGATTACCTATTTAGTATTCAATCAATGTGAGACAAAAGCCTTTTTTTCTAACAAACATATTGACGGTTCCGACATGATTAATTATTCTATAATTCTTTGGCAAGCTTTCGAATAATAAAAAGTGATGAGTCATATTTTGTGAAATGAGACCAAGCACGTTAAAACATTCACCAACATATGTAAAGCCTTTGAGCTGAGGTTCTCTTAGGATCCTCTACTATTTGGTCGCGAACGGAACTCTTATCTTATGCCGACACCTAGTGTCGGTTTGCCTCGGCAGTGTGTCCATGAGCCTGTCGGTTTGCCTCGGCAGTGTGTCCATGAGCCTGTTAGCTTGGTGTGCTTTTCGAATTAACTCGCGTCTTAAATTTGATAGTTTTGGTTCTTTCCTGTTTATTGGAATGAAATTTGTTGCCTTCGGTTATTGGTAATGAAATGAATTGCTTGACTGTTTGATAAAAAAAAATAGTAATAATATAATTTTGCTTAAGGTGATGCATCTTTCTAGTTAGGAACTGTTTGATAGGAAAATCCGGAATTGTCGTTTGTCATTTTTCAAAATTTTCCTCCATTAACTCCAAATGGATATATCCATCATGGACCCCATGATCATATTCATAAGGTGGGTAGGAGAAAGAATTGATTGCAGGCAACCTAACAGACCTGAGAAAAAATTTGGGCTTCCCGAAGAGGTCGTAAGTTTGAATCCTATGAAAGTCGAACATTCAAAAATTTGGGGTCACCAGAGACTTGTTTGGTCATTAACTTTAGGTTTGAGAATTAGTCGAGGTGTGCGCCAAATGGCCCAATAATCGGGTTGTTGAATTTAAAAAAAAAAAAAAAGGACCTGAGAAAAGAGGTGGAGTCAGAATTTTCATCTAACAAAACTTTATTGATAACGTAAATGGAATTTATTTTTTTGTAATTTAGGAAATAAAAAGTTAATCTTTTTGAACAACGTGAAAATTTATATCATTTGAAAGGGGAATGTAGTGAACAACAACATATTCAAGAATCCAGTGGACGCGGCAAAATTTTCAAGGGCAATTTTGTGAAAAGCTTTCTTAATTAACCAAGGGGCTTGGCCAAGTGGGTATAAGAAAGATAATAGTAAGTGTTTATTCTTCATATGGTCGCACGTTTGAATTCTATTGAGGCTAAATATTCCAAACTTTACGCCTCTGGAGGATCTCCCAGGTCGTTAACTTTAGAGTTTCGAAATTAGTCGAGGTGTGCACAAGCTGACAATTCAGTTGACCCCCCACTTGTACATAAATTCCATGTATGCATGAGGAAGTGTGGGTTAGATTTTGTTCACTCAGTCACCTGACAAAGTAGGTGAACAATATTTATTTGGTTTGTTGAATAACATGAAATTCATTTTGCTAGATGAAAACTACCAATTTTTTTGTAATCACATTGATGAGATTTGTCAAGTGACCATATCACTCCAAATGGCATTCCTAGCTTGATAAAGAAACTCATTATAGAGCTGTGATTGAAAGCTCCCTCAGTCCAACCCAATAATTACCAGTCCTTTCCTACCATTTCCCGGCCTACTTCAACAGTATATATATAAAGGCCATTCCTTTTTTTTAGAGTTTATAAAAACATCAGTCATGACAAAAATCATGTCAATCGAAACATCTCATTTAGTACATTTTCGAAAAATGTCTATATCGAGATAAATGGTTTCCTATCGGACTGGAGAAGTTCTTATTCTCTTTTTTTACTAATTTTTTGAATAACCTAGGCTAGATCAGCTTAATTAAGCTCATAACGACTAATTTTGGGGTCCATTTGAATAGAATGGAAGTGATAGAAAATGTAAGAAAGTGAAAATAATAGTAACACTTTTTTGGTGTTTAATTAAGCGCATAACGACTAATTTTGGGATCCATTGAATAGAATGGAAGTGATAGAAAATGTAAGAAAGTGAAAATAATAACACTTTTTTGGTGTTTAATTAGCACGAAAATACGACAAAGTGTAAGAAATTAGATTTTCTTGTACAACTCATTAAAGCATGAGAGTACATAGCGTCTACATTCTTACTAAAAAAAAACACACGAAAATTTTATTTTCTTATGAAAGTTGCCACATTTTATGACATTGTGTCCACAACTTTTCCTTCCCCATCATGACCCGTTATGTATATGAAGGATAAGTTAGTAAATATATATATTTTTTCCTTGCAAGATCCTTTCAAATTAAAAAAAATTCACTTCGACCAAACACGTGTAAGAAAATAAAATTTCTTTTCGCTTTCTTTCCCTTTTACTTTACGTTCTCTCATTTTTACTTCCAGTATAATTTTCTTCTTAATTTCTTAATCAAACAGACCGACCTTGGACATGTGAAATGGATGTTTGATCTGCCTTGCCAACAGTTTTACTTCTTTTTTAAACCGTTCTTTTCGTTTATGCCATAACATGCTAGAAAGTGAAAAGAGAGTACCAAATGCTAGTTTTTTCTTCAAGCTAGGACGATGGAGAGGAAAGAGCAAAAGCAAACTTTTGAATGAAACTCTCCTAATTTAAAAGGTGAAGAGACTGATGTGGGCATAAAGTTAAGTTGTTTTTTTTCTTTGATAATTAGATGTTCAGGCCAACTTACGCGCACTTCAACTAATTTTGAGACCTTAAACGTAACGACCATGCATAACTCTCATAACCCTGAGGTTTGGAATGGTTCCAAATCATATTTCCACTTTTCATTGGAATAATGAATTTATAATAATAGTAATCAAGTCATGGAGTTAGCCGCAGGGGTTGGATTTGAACCATAGATTTTTGGAGGTTTTAGACGGATAAAAGTAAAATTAAGAAAAGCTACGATTATAATGAAGCAAAAGAACTACTAATAAAATTGTTTCCTCTCATTTTCCTTTTCTCGGCCAGTGGTTGCAAATTCTTACTACTACTCCTCTAAGTACAGAGTCTACAAACGTCATATAGCCGTATAATTGGCTGATTGTACTGTTTATTTATTATCCATAATATATCTGGGATGATTTTGATTGTCAAAAAAAAAAAATGGTACTGGCATCATCTTTTTCGTGTGAGAGAATTTTATAATAGAATACTCTAGGGTGAATGGTACAACTTTGTGGTTGTACATAGCAATTTTCTTGTCAATACTAGCTACTTATCATTAATCGTGACATTAATGATTGAAATGATAAGAATTAACCTCTTAAAATAAAAATAGTAAGATCATCAGTTTCTCCAATGGCTTCGTTATTTAACTCGTTATTGTTATAGGGAGCATGAAGTTTCAAAAAAAAAATTACTTCAATAGTTTGTCATTATTTATTTATCTCTAGCTAAATTTTAGCAAGACCAACTTTCTTGATTTCTTTTATTTTTCGATTGGAAGAGCAACTTATACCTCTGTTGAAGGGCCCAAAAGATATAATATGATTTATTTTATTTTATTTTTGTGAAGGAAAAAAGAAAAGATACAAATCCTATGAAGCTAGTTCCTTTCTGATGATTAAGACTTGAGAGCCACATAGTAAAAAATTCTGATATTCTTGTATCCAACTCTCCCAACCTCGATCTTCTTTATAGGCCTAAATTCAGCCACATAGTTGGTTCGTTCATTCATTCATTCATTTTGCCAACCGTCCAAACTATGCATTAATGTTTCCTCCCGGCCCTGTCTCCCTGCTTGTGGTCCTCTCTCTCTCTCTCTCTCTCTCTCTCTCTCTCTCTCTCTCTCTCTTATATTTATATAAAAGTTCTTTTCAAGTTCGGACGCCTTACAGTCCAGACCGTCCGGACCTCTGATATCTCGATCGAATTTCAATGATCCGAGCCGCTCAATGTGATCAAAACGTGATTTTAAGGGTTGCTCGAGAGAAATCAGCAAAAAAAATGATCGAAAAAGGCTTGATCCGAATAGTTTTTTATTGAACGGTTCAGTAAAAACTGCTCGGATCAAGCTCTTCCCGATCATTTTTTTTGCTAATTCCTCGCGGGTATCCTTAAAATCACGTTCCGAACATATTGAGCGGTTTGGATAATAGTAAATCAATCGGGAAATAGAAAATCTGAACCATAAGAAAATCCGGACGAGTGGACCTGAAAATTACTATATATATATATATATTTAATAATCTGATGTTTGGACCACCTTGCGCATCTCTCTCTCTCTCTCTCTCTCTCTCTCTCTCTCTCTCTATATATATATATATATATATATATACACACACACACACATACATACTAATTCTGAGGATTAGTTCCACCATTCACTAGTGGTGGCCTGATTTAAGGCCAGAGGCTTTGTATGTACTGACTCTAAAGAAGTTAATAGCTCCTGAAAAATTTCAAACATAAAATTTCAGAAAGCAACAAACTCCCGAGTCTCTAGTCTTATTGAGGTTCTTGTTGCGGTTTCAGGATATGGACAAAAATTTCAACGTCTCTCTAATTGATCATTATTCCAAAGAGGAGTATTCTACCAAGCAATAGACATCCTCAGAAACATACAAGAACCAAAATTATGTGAGACCAAAAAAAAGCTCAAGAGATTTCTCTATATATATATATATATATATATAGATGAGAAAAAGAAAAGGAAAAAAAAACAAAGATAACGTCATAGTAATAAAAACCAGAAAAAGATAACACGACATAATGACTTCCGTACTGTTTGGTGTCTCGTCTTCATTCTTTATCTTGGTAAATCTCCTTATTCACAAGTAGTAGTAGTACTGGTACATGATCAAAAAACAGCCCAACAGAGGGAAGGCAAAATCTATTATTATATCTCCCTTTTAATGGTGTCCTCTAACCGTAACATGTTTACACCTTCTCGGAGCGAAACTTAAAGCATTGAGTGGCTAATGTTATACGATTGTGTGGTTAGTGTTATGAGAGTATCCACAATACTATAATCAAAAGTAAAATATTTTTAAAGTTAACAATATTTGTGTAAAATATGGCTCACAATGCTATAATCAAACTTAACAACCTTCTTAGAAATAATCAAATTTTAGACTTTGGATAATCAAAACTAGCAACCTTTTGACAATAACCAAATTTAATAAACCCTACATATTCTTAATCAAAAACAATAATCATTACACAAAGATGTTCTATCTCTCTCCTATTTTCCTCTCGCACTTTCTTTTTGAACAATATCTTTGAAAATAAAAATTTTACTAACTTTTTTATTTAGAAAATAGTTTTTAGAAATAGTTTTTTTCAAAAAAAGTTTTAAAAACTATTTTCTATTTCTAGTAAATAGTTTTTATTAGTTTCAAAACTATTTTTAGGAAAACTATTTTCTAGTGTTCATAATTTTTAATTTTTTGTACTTTGAAAAGACGATGGGACAAATTTTGGTTATCCAATTTTAATTATGCCATCGTAGACATCTACATTGCTAACCTTAGCAATCTCTTAAATGAATAATCAAAAGCTGATGTGGCAACTTTTGATTATCAATTTTTGATTATAGCATTGTGGATACCCTGAGTCTCATGACGGGATACATCCTAAGAAAAAGTGATATTGAAATATATTATGGACGATATGGTGAAAATATCATGCCTCCTTCCGGTACGTATGTCCTCTTTTGGTAAATGATACTCCTATGTCATTTGGTAATTTGAAAATGTTACTGGCAGAATTGGAAGGGTTATATTGGGCCATGGATTTATCCTCTATCACTTCGTTAATTATCTCTTCGTTATCACTTTTCTTTTCCTTAACCTTTTCTTTTTTCCTCCATAAATTATACTCAAATGCATAATTCGAACAAGAGTTTTTTTTTGCTTTCCAAAAAAAAAAAAAAACACACAAAACAAGAGTTTAAGTTCTGTCCAGCTTAGGCGGAAAATATGGGTTTTCCGCCACCGCCCATTGTGGACCCTACCAAATATTCGCTGCAGTAATCTGAACCGTTTATCTTATACGGCCCACAAAATAACATATCCACGCAAAATATCAACTTGACTTGATATCAATAGATATATCAAAAGCTGATTTTTAATTTTTAAAATGGATGGCCAAATTCTATACTCCGTAACTAGTTTTTTTAAGTTAAATTGTTCATGACCCTTTTTTATAAATCAAAATTTAATTTTTGATATAGATATTGATGTCCAATAAAGCTAATTTTTTCCATGGATATACTATTTTGTAAGCCTTACAAGATGAATGATTTAAATTATTACCATGAATGCACGGTAGGACCCACAATGAGCGAAGAAACCATGAGGTTTACACCTCATCCGGAAAGAATTTAAACTCTTCGAAAAAGAACAAATATGGTTGCGAAGTTATCAACAATAAGGGATGGTTTAGGCTTGCTCTAGATTTGGATTTATTAATCTAATTATGGAGGCTAATTGCAAAGTCGGCCCTGACTTTTCAGGGGTTTAAAGCAAAAATAAAAAATGAGGCACTTTTGTTAGACTATTATTAGTGGTAAAAAAGTAGGAGGGGTCCCTGAAATAAAATAAAAAAAATTGAAATGCCTAAAGTGGTCGCAACACAAGCTTAATCAAAATTTTAATTAGGACGACTGATCCTTTTAATCCAGTCCATATAATGTCTTTTTCGGGAGCTAGAGGAAATGTATCTCAGGTACTTCAATTAGTAGGTATGACAGGATTAATGTCGGATTCTCAAGGACAAATGATTGATTTACACATTCAAAGTAATTTACGTGAAGGACTCTATTTGTTTCTTGCTATGGAACCTGCAAAGAGGCTGTGGATACTGCTGTTGTTTTCCATACCAACAAAGAAACTGAAAAAACTTTGAGTCAGGATGAATTGCGCCTCAGAAAGTCTACGTTCCCGACCAAAAGGATTCCGATGTTCCGCCGGGTCCACTCTGGCCATTGGAAGGTTGATCCGAGCAGTTCAAAAATTCTATAAAAAAAAATGAGTGGGCTTGCGCGAGAATCAATGGCATCCGATGTACGTAGGTGCTTAATCCAAACACTCCATGTTAGAATTTTTGGACGGATCGGATCGACTGTCCGGTGGCCGAAGTGGGCCCGACGGAGCGTCGGGATTCGATCGGGTACCCTTTGGGGTCGAGAATTGTAGCACCGTTCATTGCGCTTGAAAAAACTTTATCTCAGAGTCGGCTCTTGAGCCAAATTATTAGGAGTATTTTCTTTTTAATACTTTTGCCAAGTTGCAACGATGTGATTGCACCCACACACCCTGATAATCCTCATCATACCAAGCCAATCCAAATGAGGAGTTTTTCAGTACCGAACGGGTATTGGTGATGTGGCAGCTGTTCGGCGCATTTGAGCCGTCCGATTCACTTTTGGACGGCTCAGAGTGAAACCCTCTCTCCCCTCTCACCCAACACTTTCTTTCTCCTTTTTCTCTCTCTAAATTTAAGTCGTTCAAACACACAATAAATGGCTCGGATGCGCGAGCGGGCACCACGTGGTACCCGCTCGGTACTAAAAAATTTTCCAATCCAAATGGACTCACCCAAACATCCATTTTCCTTGTGTTAAATTCTCCATCACAACCAAAAAGACCCCGTTTGGTTTAAATTTTAAGGGAGATTTTTAAGAGTAATAAGTAAAGAGAGATAAATTGAAAAAATTTGTCAGAGATCGTGCCCAGAAATTTTGAGACCTCCAGAACAAACAAGGCACGATGAGATTATTTTTTATTGGCAAGCGACGAGTTTTTCAAAACCTAAACATGTAAACAAACTTATTTCCCCAACATTAATCAACCTATGCTATCACTAATATATCCCTCCCTCATACTCACTATTTACGACGAAAAAACAAATGAAACAAAACATAAATCCAAAATCCAATAAGGCTCTGTTTGGATCATAAATTTCATTTTCCTTTCCCTTCTCGGCTCGACCGGTATCGACTCCTCGAGTCAAGATTTCCCTTTTTACTTCTTATATAGGCGTCTCCCGCAACTCTCACCGCTTCGTAACTCTTGCAACCCAACAGATTCCCGGGCGGCCGCTTCTCCATTTCCTTTCCCCCCACGGAAAATTTCCCATCCGGACCCATTTTCCGAGGATTTGTAACTCCTTTTGAATTACTAACAAATTCCTCGGAATCAGAAATCACAGAGGAAAATCCAGCTGCACTGGCAGTGACAACACTCCACTCTATGCTGACTTCACTCGGGGCATAACAAGTTGTGTGCGTGACATTACTCGACATTTCATCGGACTCATTCCTCCCGAGAAACGAATTTCCACTGTTTGCAAAACTCTCGATTTCGAACAAATCGGAACTCGCTTCGCTTTCATTGTCGTTGTACATTGCGTCACTACTTCTTGGGATTTCGAATTCCTCGCCCCGGGAATCGGTTTCCCATCCCCACATTATCGGGTTCCCCTCGAGGATCAAGAAGTTCTTGTTTCTCTTGTCTAAAACAGAAGAACCAAACACCTCCAATGAGTTGTTCCTTTGTTTCCCATCTTGATTTTCTTGGAAATTCATGGGATTTGGATTTCCTCCTGGAGTGGAATTCAAGATTGGGAAACTAAAACAGTCCTCTCTGCTCAACCCATTTCCCATCTCATCAATCTTCTTGCAATGGATTTCCTCCACGACCCATGGGTTCAACCCGGATTGCTTAATCCGGGCTAAATCAACCGGATCCGAACCGGTCTTGGTTCTTTCTTGTTTATCCATTTTCCCTTGGAATCCCCCACAGCTCAGACTTTTCTTGGAATTGGTTTCCTCACCTTTCTCATCCACATCAACAGAACTTTTCCCATTACAAGAACAACTGCACCCCAAACTGGAAATAAAATTCTTCCCATTTCTCTTCTTCCCTTTCCTCTGACTTGGATTTCGTTTCACACTTTGTAGCAATCCACTTTGGCTATTCCAACTTGACTCAGAATAAACACTTGGAGTTCTCGGCTGAATTTTCGGCTTCAAATGACTTATATCAATCGGTGTGTTTTTCTGGTACGGTGTTTTGGTGCTAACATTGTTAGAAACTCTTTGATTTTCCTCACCCATTGGTCCATTGAAATACTTTTCGGCGCCGAAGACGCCGAGTTCTCCATCTTCCACTTTCTTTCTTCCCAGGAATAGGGAATTGGGATCCTCTGCTAGTTTCCTCATAATGCTTTTTTCGGGGGAGTTGAGGTAGGAGGAGAAGGAGGCGTCGCGGAGGCGGTCGGTGGTGTCCAAGGACGAGGGTTGTGTGGTCACCATTGTTGGAAACCCGGCCTTCTTGATATGGATGCTGACAAAGTCTCTCCTGGGAAAACCGGAACGAAAAAAACACTTCGAGACGCGTTACTGGGTTGCTCTCCTAAGGGCAGTATTT
Organism: Rhododendron kiyosumense; assembly: GCA_019656275.1. Lineage (NCBI taxonomy): Eukaryota > Viridiplantae > Streptophyta > Magnoliopsida > Ericales > Ericaceae > Rhododendron > Rhododendron kiyosumense. Next base: position 547,618 of record BPLS01000384.1, on the reverse strand, counting down.
GCTATGGGAATTGGAATTTCTTTTTGAGGAGAAGGGGGGGAAAATGAGGTGAGAAAATGACCCAACAGAGGAAAATTTTTGTGTTGTGTATAGGGTTGAATAGGAAGCCTTAATAAGAGACGAGTAGAAGACAACAAACAAGAGGGAAATGAAAGTGAGCCACAGGGGAGAAACAGGTAGGAATTAAACAGGAGAACAAGAGAAAGGAGAGGATTTCAGAAGGAAAATGAGGTTTGAGAAAGGGGGAAAGGAAGTTTGAATTTAGAGGGGGAGGAAATGGATTAGGAGGAGAGAGAGAGAGCATGAACAGAGAGAGCTATGAAACCAAGTGGAGAAGGACATTAATATATGCTTGGAGATCTATGTGCACAGATTCGGATACGTGTCTGGAATCGTCCAAGTATTAGGATCAAGGTCTTATTATCTTATCAAAACCCATTGACAGTAGTAAATACACAACTCTATTTCTCTATACTAAAGCGTAGCAGGTCCCAAGCACCATGGTTCAACATGTGTGGACAGAATGTTGGCCCGCGATCAATCAAAAGCACGTGGATCTCCTTTTATTTCGTAGAAACCACTTATATCGAACGGTTCCGGACTCATCTTTGTGTAAATTTATTGCAAGTGCTCCCATGTGCTTATTAACCTTGTGGCTGAACTTACAGTCTTGTGATAAAGACACAAGCATGTTGTTTGGTGAAGTCTTCGTTTTTCTTTTTTCAGAACTTCAGCTTTCGGCAACAATGCAACATCATCTTGAAAACAACATGAATAAAAAATGACAACGTGCCCAACAGACTCGAACATGTCTTTGATCCCAAAACTAAAAATAAGGTGACAACTACTGGCATTGGGTAGGGCTAACCAGCCAAGGTTAGTCCGTTTTGTTGATCGGTTTGTTTCCCACACAGCTGATCAGGATTCGATTCTTGAGATTAGGCGTGCAAAAAAATAATTTCTGTTGAATTCCATGGTCCCGGCGTAGATGGCTTGCATTTGATCGAATCGGAAAGGTGATTAGTCGAGGTACGCGTAAGCTGACCCGGACATGACTGATCATGAACCAAGTTTTGAGTCCCTTAAATTTTCTAGGTACCTAGCAGTTTTAATCCCAGGACCATGAGGTGATAACTACTACATTGCATACATTAGCCGCAAAAAAGTTAATTTATGGGGTCATGTCACAAGAAGGTAATTTCTTATGAATTATCTAATCCTGTGTATGAATGGTCTATTTTTAATAGAACAAAAAAAATAAAATAGTCGAAAGTGCGCGTAAATTATCGATCTGAACATCTCTGATGGTAGGAAAAAAAATAACCAAATGACATTGAGTAGGAAGGGCTAACCGTGCGTTTTTTCTCTGGGTCTCTCTCCATTTATATTTCTGTCCTTGTGGGCACCAAAATGCTAATTAATAAATCAAATCCATAAAAAGACTGGGCAGTGGGTCTATCCATGCACATGGCTCATACTGTGTTACTAACAGGGAGTAATGCAATGTGTGGTACAAAAGACCACCTCACAAATATTGACAAGATTGATGAGGAGTTCTTGTTATAACTTATCTGTTGTCCCCTCATCTGTTATATCACCCTTTCATGAACTCCACTTTGTGCTACTCTTTACAAAGCTGGTAATGATCTGATGAATGAAAAATCTGTACGTTTCAATCAGTTGCGGAGTGGTCAGGATTTTGACCCGGAGGTCGGCTTAATAGAATTTTTTTTTTTTATCAAAACGTATACTTATTATATCATAAAATTTTTACTTTCTAATACATTAAAATTGTTTATTGAAATGATTCTAGCCTAATGCAGTTAAAAAATAACAATCATTTTATTTTTTTTCTTTAGATTATTTCAACTGTCACATGCTTCTATTTTATTGGAAGAAGTTGAGAAATGAGAATGTAAAATAATTGATTTTTTTATAAAATCAAACCAAAATTATTAAAGTTATAAGTATTTATACACGAATAATTATCAATAATATTCAAAATCAGGTATATACAAAATAAATATTTTAAAACTCGAACGCTCGGAGAGCCGGCTGGGGGAGGGGGCGGGGTGGGGCCCCCGGGCCCCAATATAGCACCGCCCTTGGTTTCAATACACATTTAACAGATAGCAATATGTATTTTTTGATAGATATTAATACACTATTTACAATCATCCTTACAACAGTGGTTAACATTTCCCTATCGCCACTGGGGGTTATGCGTAGTCGTTCCCTTCAGGGTCCCAAATGAGTTGAAGTGCGCGTAAGCTGATCCGGACATCTGGTTATAAAAAAAAAATAGAGAATTAGAGGTACTAAAATTCCATATCAAGTGCCCTTAGGCTTCTTCCTAGACGAATAGGGTAGATAAATTTGCCTCCAGTTTTTAGGTAAAGAGGCAGATTCATGTAACCTATCTCGGGATTTAATATTACTACAAGACTCTAGTCTCCTCCCAGTATAGTTGTTGAAAACAAAATTCAAGATTATTCACATGGAAGGATTGAATGTGTTTTTTTAGTTAGAAAAAAAATATACTAATTAAAGAGCATTACATTAAGATACTAATAAGAGTTGATAAACCACATTCCAACTCCAATCAAGTTGGTATGTCAAGTTGGTTGGTGTGAGTACATTGGATGGCACTTGAATAAGCAATTTTTTTAAGAAATGAGAGAATATGTGTGAGTTGGGAACCGTCACACATGCCGCGCTTGTGGTCTCATAATTTTTATGTGCATACGTGAGCGGAGAACGGGAATTTAAAGCACGAGTGCAGTAAGGTCACGTTGAGGCTTTCCGACCCACATTCACTTGAAATTTAGCCATTTTTCCATCACAAGATACATAACAGAAAGCTGCACCACTTTTTGTTGCCTTCTGAGGTTTTTTTGAACCGGTTGCCTTCTGAGTTTGGAACAGAGGAAAATCAGCAACGGAAGATCCTCGCCCATTGCAATATAAATCAGGCCTTGCTTCCAATATTAGGGGTACCCTCTCTTATTTTCGACAGTTAAAAATGTCTGGGTCTGTTTGCGTACATCTCGACTAATTCACTCCTGATCCTGTCAGAGGCGAGCCACCCTTAAAAACATATTCGATCAATTTGGAAGTTTTTCATTTGGTACCTTCGGGTTTTGTTGAATATGTTGTCACAGCCGTGTCACAGGAGGGTGATCATATTTTGTCCAATTTGGGAAAAAGAGGTGTCCAATAATTGAACATTCTGACATTTGGCAAAGCTGCTGTGCCTTCAGCAGATAAGACAAGACAATCATGCCAGACTGCTGGAGTGGAGAAATTTTTTCAGTGCGGGGTGGGCATCACGTGTCCCGTGCCCGGCATCATCTCGGCCGTCCAATGAAATTTTGGACGGCCCAGATCTGTTCGGCTGCCGAGGAATATTTTAGTCGGATATTTTAGTCATTTCACACTTTAAAACAGCTAAACAGATCTGGGCCGTCTAAAATTTTATTGGACGGCCGAGATTAGTGCCGGACATGGGACACATGGTGCCCACCCGGCACTGAAAAATTTCTCGCTGGAGTGACACACAAGTTACACGTTTACAAACATGGGCGGAGGGATCCCTCACACTGCAAGGCAAAAGCCTATTACACATGGTGATGCAGTAGAATTGAGGGTGTTTTTCTAATATCTTTAATTTTTAAGTATTTTTTTTTTATTTTACGAGATAATTTTATGATAACATATTATCTTTAATTCAAGAAATAAATACTTATCTACCTTAGTAGAATGGGGTGCATCATAATCTAGTGGTAATAGGGGTCTATAAATAGATGTGTAGGCTTTTATTTTGTAAGTTTTTTTTATTATAATCAAATGTACGGGCAGTTTGTATGCATTTCAACTAATATTTGGGTCTTAAAATTCATGACCGGGCAAATCTCCAATAACTCCAAGGTCTCAAATGTTTTAATTTCGTGAGATTCGAACTTGCAACCTATTGGAGGCAAGCCATATAGTTGCTTTCTCATACATACTTGGCCAAACCCTAAGGAGTTTATTTTGCAAAATTTTTGAGATCTCCTCTCTTTAATCCATCTACTTTTGATTTGGGTTGCATCACACGGAAGACAAAACACAGTTACCACAAAAACGAGATGGTTTTATGCATCACACAGAAGACAAATACACTTGCCCATGCCAATATTTCTTCCATGCCTCATAGTGGTATGAGGGCATCAATGCATTATATATGTTGGGATTCACATAAGAGCCTCCGTTTATTTCGATGTAAAATATTTTTTCAAAAATAATTTTGGAACAAATAATTTTCGTGTAAAGTATTTTTCAGTGTTTGATACACAAAAAAATTTACCATACAAAATATGACATGAGAAATAAGATAAGGGAGGAAGGGGAAGATATTCAATGATCTCCGCCTATACACTTCATTCAAGGTTAATAACCACTCCAAAGCTTAATTTTCAAAAGTGTAGGAGTGAAGAAAGTGAGAGAAAAGACAAGCGTAAAATGACTTACAGGTAATTTGAAAGGAAAACACTTTCTGTCGTTTTGGTTGGATAAAAACAACGTAAAATATTTTTCATCGAAACAAACGGAGCCTGAGTGTTTGTAAAAATGCGTGTGAAATAGTTACTGAAGAATATTTTAAATCGGAGCCTGTGTGTTTGTAAATGCGTGTAACGGTGTATCTCGCTAACATAAAAAAGTGAAGATTTAGAAGGGATGACAGCCCTCCACCTAAAGACTTGAAAATTGCCTCTCGGCCTACTGATTGATGAGGAATCTTTACAATTATCATTAGAAAAAGGTTTTGAATACCCCATTACTTTAGTAGGGCTACAAACGAATCGAGTTGCTCGCGAGCAGTTCGAAATTCGGCATGTTAAGGCTCAACTTGTTTAATTATTGAGCTCGAGTTTTAGACTCGTGTAATAAACTAGTTGAGCTCAACAATTTAAAGATTAGCTGGGCTCGTTTGTATAGGCTGGACTTGTTTAATAAATAAGTCGGGCTTGATTCATTGTTCGAGTGCGCCGAGCTCGAACACTAAAAGACTCGGCTCTTTACCCCCTGCTTTCACGATGTACTTACAGACAAAAATAGTATCATGCGAATTTTGATACTTTAAACCACTAAATCATCACGCAAGACAAATACAAACAAGATCCGAAACGTTGCATGTCTCCCCATTTGTCACCACACTTGAACAACCCCTAACCCGAACTTCTGCCCTGAACTCCATGAAGCATGTTGCCTCCATAACATCTAGAGCCTCAATCGATCAAGATCCGAAACGCCACTGCTATTGCACGGATCGCTGTGAACCTGCCATATGTCGCCAGTCCCTAAACGCTCCCAAACCCGAAATGCTGCATGTCTCCCATTTGTCACCACACTTGAACAACCCCTAATCTGAACTTCTGCCCCGAACTCCGTGAAGCATGTTGCCTCTGTAACATCCAGAGCCTCAATCGATCAAGATCCGAAACGCCACTGCTATCGCACGGATCGCCGTGAACCCACCGTATGTCGCCGGTCCCAAAAACGCTCCGAGCTAGCCACGGACGCCTCGCATCCCAACTTCCATCCATTGCCGCCGCTCACACTCATCTGATGTGCCGATTGCTCCTCTATAATGTTGGGCAACCTAAATGAATCTTTTGGGAGTGTTTTAGGATTTTGTTAGTCTTTAATCAGCTCTTAGGTCTCGGATACCTATAGAGATTAAGTAATTTTAATTTTTTTGTGCCTTTGTCCTTATATAATATTAAAAAAAAAAATCGGCACATAGAAAAACAGGGTATGGTACTTTCAATTTAGGTATGAGACAAATAAGTTAAAAGGGAAATTTTTTTTGTTTACAGGTAGCATTATTGGGTTAGATTACTCCAAAGGGTATCGATGCCGTCTTGAACCCCTAACCTTACAAAGGGTGTCGATGCTGATTCACCAGCTCGAACCAATAACCTCCGAGCACGTAATTGCTGTTTCATGAACATTGAGATGGAGATCAAATAAGTTACCGTATAACTTAACAGGTTGATTTTATCAACTATAATAATATGTTGGGCAAAACTAAGCAAAAGAAGAACAAGAACCATCACAGTTGGAATTCTGGGAATATTATCAAGCCCTTGTGGGAGCCAGTTTTTTCATGACCTTTGGCCCTAAAATTGTGCATAAATGTCAAAACATAACATTAAAGGCAAAAGAAACAAACAACTAGCATAAAACATACAACCGCAGCTTTTATCAATAGAAACAAACAACTAGCATAAAACATACAACTGCAGCTTTTATCAATTGTACGGCGAGCGCAAATCAACTGCTGATCACAGATACAATGTGGAGCCCCTCCAGATGACTAAAACTATTTTCCAGCAAAAAATGGCCTTGAGAAAATGTACGGGTCACGCCATCACGCCACAGTTCCACCTTCTACTATGCTAGTCTCCATTCACTGTGAGGATGTGGAGTTGTTGTCTCCCACAACCCAATACTGTTTTACAGCAATTAGTATCTTCTCAGGGACAAGGGGGCCATCTTCATGATCCATCAATTTGGTAACCCACCTCATCCCGGCTACTATCTTCTTCACCTTGACAATCACATCGACTTCATCGCGGATTATGACTGCACCCTCAGGTCGCAGTATCCGATCCATCTCCACAAGAATGTCTTCAAAATTACATCTAAGGGATTTTGCAGGAGAGAAATATACAAGTCAAATTGCAATCGGTCTCAACTCAATTACTACTATATGCATGAGAAACTGTTTGACCCCGAATTTCACCAGCATAAATGAAACAAACATACAGAAACGAAAAGGCAATCTAAAGTATGGCAGACTCCGTACAGTTAGATTCCCAGCATGACTAAAATGAGTTTAGCATTACGGAAAAATGAAATGCTTGTGTTTAGGTCAAACGAATGGCAGGTGAGCACCTAAATAAACCAAACCAACAACTATGTTCAGCTACATGAAATCCTTCTCAGTTTAGGTCCTCCAGGACCTCCCCTCTTAACATTCCCCTCCTCTAGGTTTTAGTTGACATTGTCATTACAGGACTTCGTTGTACGTACACAAACCTTCTTAATCTCTCCCTTCTCGACATACCTCAGGCTACCCATACTAATTTGGTTTTCATTTCAAGTTCTTTCTCTCTCCAAGTTCTTTCTCTGTCACTAACTATATAATATTATATTGCTGGGCAACCTGTCTGCTGTCATAACCCTTTCTAAGTTTATGAAATACAAAAGATTTCTCCTCGTCTCTGCATACTTCTCTATTAGTCTCCTTTTGTAGGTAAAGCGATTCCTTTTTCTTTTTTTTGTGAACGGCATAAAGTGATTCCATTGTTGATTTACCAAAAGCACAACAATCTGAAATGGGAAATTGACTCAGGTGCACAGGCTTGAGCTCACAAGTTGAAGAACACTAGTTTAGTCCCTGATACTGCAAGCTTGATCCAAACTCAACCAAGTTACAATCTGGGAACAGATAGACGACATTGCTCACCTCACTTTCTAACCTTATGACTAACACTTCACATCCAAAAAGTTCCATCGTGCAATGGTTAATCCACGACCTAACATTAACAATAGTAATCCCAAGGTATAACTACGAGGCTCGAAAGGCAACTCAGATGGTCATTAGTTCCAATACTTCAGGGGGCAATTCATCTCATTCTGACATAAAAGCATCTCCAGCAACAATTCATATAGTCGCATCAATGTCCGTGACTCTGTGTGCTGTGTCTATCAATTGGTTCCTAAGCCAACACACTTTAAATGAATTGTCCATTTAATATAGGCAAGAATCATAGTAAAAGGCTCACTATTTAGTCAGAAAAACACTTGAGGCACAATAATAAAGAACTACTCACTTGTCCTTGTACAAACTGAAAACTCTATTGGCATGGATAAGATCATATGTCCTTGGATATGTGGAGAAAGCTTCACACCTGAACCGAGTGAAAAGGTTATCCAAATTTGTAGCATACACAAAATAACTATAGCACAGATCAGTAAAATGGGCATAGCAAGACATTAGCAGGCAAAAACCATTACTTGCAGGTCTTTATATACAAGTAAGTGAGTAACCGAACCAAAGAATTCTCAAAACGAAGGTGATAAAGCTAGACATGGAAAGAAAATTTTGCAATGTTAGCCTAGAGAAGTTAAGAAGTCATACCAGTCATGATAGATTCCAATCAATCCTCGCTCGAATACAACCCCCAGGGTATTTTTCTTTGCTACGGTGGGAACGACATTCATAACCCACAACTTAGGAGATTCGAGTGCTGCAGCAAAACCTCCGAATCCAGCATTCATATCCATAATGTTGCGATACCTTCCTGAGTCAATGATTTTTATAGTATTCTTGTAAACTTTTACATGCTTCTTCCATGCTTTATTGTCCTCCATGTATGTGTCAACTGTGACTCCAGGAATAGATCCACTAGCAATTCTGGGAGGGACAGCATTAAGCCTTTCTGGAAATGGCTTCACCTCACCTTCAGAATCTTCGTCCCTGTTAGCTTTAGGATATGGAGTAATGCATTTCTCCATTTTCTTGTACCTAGCAACCATAGGGTAAGCAGATTAGGCATCGGCCTCTTCGTTATAGCACAAAAGTGCACATATCAGACAGAAGAACAAATTCTTAATAGAAGGATTCAAGTCAAAGATTGGGTCCCATAGATTGTCACTTAGGGTATTAATCACATCTGAGGCATGACTGAAATTAATCTCGATAACGGAGCAGATTATCCACTTATTGATGTTAACAGCTTATATACTCATTAAGGAAAATATGCTACATTTCACAGACAAGGTGCCAAAACATTACTCTGCAATAAGTTTCACGTTGCTTGACTAAATGGAGAATATTGGATCTCACGAATTACTTTGGAGACCACTTTAACTTGTTCAAAGAGACAACTCTCCCTATCATTTGTCCATGTTTGAACTATGCAACTTCTTCCCCTTCAGTCTTCAGATCTATGTTTTTCAGATCTATGTTTTTGGCCCTAGTCCCTCCCTAAGATTTTTGTTTTCTGAGACATTATAACAATGGAGCATAACAAATTTGCACCACCATCAAAGCATAGGCAGTTTACGTAGGATCATGGTAATAATGGGGAAAGAAAACAAGCAAACAAACATCTCGCTGTATTCTTCAACATCATATTGACAATTTAGAGCTAAATTAGCACTAAATGCCAATTTAGTGCTATTGCTAACTAAATTTATCCTTTATAATACACCAATTTGTCAGAAGCAACTACGAAGGCAAAACATAGTGACCTCAAGCCGGGCCCCATTAGCCATCTGGTTGGAATAGGACCTCCGTTTGAACAAAGGTGAAAAGAAATTCTACTGCCAAGCATCTATAAATACATATTGAAAGAGAACTATGCGCACTGTTCAAGGTCAAAGTGTCCACAGACCAAAAGTCATCTTGACGACAACTAGAGTTAATCCAGGGGAAACACACAAGTTCAACATGTGTGACATGTATAATGGAGCGGTAAGATTTTTGACATTAATTGTACATTAACCCCGGCCCAACAGACGATTGTTAGCACGACAATTTTAAATTCCCCCCTAACAGCAATTGTTAGCATGACAGTTCAGACAAAAATAGCTCAATTAAAGATGCTAACTG
>BPLS01000384.1:492954-535454 GCA_019656275.1 Rhododendron kiyosumense | reverse complement strand
ACATAAAGTCTTATCAAATTAGCTAGGAAACGGGTTGATGATTTTGGTATACTTCCGGGATACAGCAAAAATCATGGAGAAAAATCTCAGTACGTGTTTCAGGTACCTGGTTCGTCTTTAGAAGTACCATACCAAAGTACTGGCACCCGGTACGAGTACTACGACGTGGTTTTAGAAGTAACCATGCTTCATAACTCCTTGCTGAAAATCTAATTAGGTTGAAACCGGTACATTGATGATTTTTCATGCATTAATCTTTGTGGGCTCCAACCACTAGAAAGAGCACCGATACATTATCTGTCATGCTTTCTCGTCGGAATCAATTTCATTCTTAGTGCTCTCAAGTGTGTATGTTAAGTTCATCAACCACCAAATTCTACAATGTACAACTCAAATTCTGAGTAATTATCCAAACTCTTCTCTACCACGCATTTGTGTGGCCCCACACAAATACGTGGTGGAGAAAAAGTTTGGGTCATTTAGGCTCCACACACTTTGTAGTGAGACCTCGCAAGTGGGCGGCGGTGGGATTGGTGCCCAGGATTAGTCAGTGCACATAAGCTAGCCCGACGACACCCGAGTTATCAAAAATAAAATAAAATTGCAGAGTAGTTGGCAAAAAAATAGATCAAATTAGCAGAATGAAATGGGGATTCTAGATGTGAATCTCGTGTATACCTGTAGCATTAAGGTGCGAGTTAACGAGCGGAGATCTGGTTTCGGTTGCTAAACTATCGATGACCACCGATCCTGATGCTTCTCAGTTTTATTACTCAATTCTCTTCTGTGCGTAGAGGCTAGAAAACCCTAATAAATAAGACACAGATCTGGTGTGAAAGGTGTGTGTAGTGAAATGTGCATAATCTTCCACCGACAAAAGCGTGTGATTACAGAGCATCCTATAGGATTCAAGTCTAATATAGATCGAACACCGTCTCCTTCGTCCCCCCTCTCTCTCCCTCTTCTTCTTTTTTTTTGTGTGTTTATGGTAAGGGGTTTTGTGTGTTTATGGTAAGGGGCGCCCCGGTGCCGGGCAATTTATGTGCATCTCAATTAATTTCTTTCCGGTCTGCTGCGTCGATACTAAAACATTCAAAAAAAAATCATTTCATATGATATGAGAGATTCCAAAAACCGAATTATGATCAATGGGACCAAACCCGTTACCTTACCGAACTTGACCCTTCATCCCTTATCCCTCTAGCTTTTATTATCTCTATGTCTCTCTAGCTATTTATTATCTCTAATAATAACAAAGTAGGAGAGGATCCTCTCATCAACTGGAGCATCAAGTTGGCCCATTTGTGATATTTTTCTGAGCTCGTTTTGATAATCGAATTCGTTCCCATTTTACTTCTTATCAATAACACTGAAACTACATTGGAAATCAGATTTGATCAAAAACCACTTACATGTAATTCCAAAATACATTTATCTTTTGATAAATGAGTATTGGACTTATTGGTGTTGTAATAATCTTATAATGTTAGTAATATAAATGCATTTCTAAATTACATCAAATGATAGTTGATAAATTTGTTTTTCAATGTCACGAATGTTCTCAACATGTTTTCAAATATAGACATATTAGATCATAAAATGGCCCCCCGAAAGTCCCAAAAACAAGCTAACAGGGGGGGCTTTGTTTGGAAAAGTTTTTATTTTTCAATTTTTTGTTTTTGTTTTTGATATTTTTTTGAAACAGACACCATAAACATGTTTGTATTACTAGTTTTGTTTACAAAATACATAATCAATTTCACTAATTTATAAAAATTCTATAAACACAAAAAATATTATGGTCACCAAACATGTTTTGTTTTTTTTTTAATAAATAAAATAAATCATTTCTTATTTTTTATGAACAAAAAATAAAAATTTGACAACTTTATCAACAGAGCCTAGATGATTCCAGTCTTTTAACGAAGAGGATTTGAGTCCAACAAAATAGGGAGTACGATGATGTGTGTAGGAGATGGGCTGTGGTGTAAGTGGCGCGCACTACGCCGGGTGGGGCCAGTGGGGGCCACATACCCCTTTGTTTTTTTGAAAAAACCTTCACCGAATAATTGCTAACCGTTGTGGGGTGGGGTAGGCTTAAAGTTTACAATAATAACGGGGCGTTTTCAATAATACTCCGTAGATATTACTATGAATTTAAAAAAAAAAAAAAAAAGGGAAGTGATTTTGTTACTCTTCATTTTGTTAATGTCATTCCTCTTTTGTGTCTTTATTCGATGATTTGCTTTATAAAAGAAGGAAGAAAGTGACATTAACAAAAAGCGGTGTAACAAAATTAATTTTCAAAAAAAATAGTATATACTATGTACTGTTCACACAGACTTTTAGCACATAGATCACGCATAGATTCATGTGTGGGACTCATTCCAAGTCTCACATAAATGATTCGAGCCATTTATTAAATGTAAAATATTTTTTCAATGATCCATGTGAAAAATCAGCTCAATTCAATATCTATATATGCTCGATTCAATCATCTAACTTTTCATTAAATCGAGCATTGCTGATAAAAAAAAATCGAGCACTTATAGGTATCAAATTTAGCTGATTTTTAGAGAAGGCCCTTGAAAAAATATTTTATATTTAATGAACGACTCAAATCATTTTTGTAGGACCCGTAGTAGGCCCCACATAGTAATCTGTGTGCGATCTCTGTGTGGATGGCACGATTGTAGTATATAGTACTATGAGTTTTTTAGAAATAATTTTTTTAATTAAATTGTTAGCTGTTTTCTATATAAATAAGTTTTCAAAAATATCAAATTATTTTTGGCAGTGAATAAATTATAGATAAGTATGTAAGTGAAAAAATTTTTGAAAAAAGATTTGTTAACAAGTTGTTAATTAATGTGAACAACAAATTAAAATACCAAAACTTATTGATGGGAGAGAAAATAGTCTTCTAAAATTAAAAGACTACAACAAGCAAGAGTTTGAGTTACACTTCATCAATAACATAATTATATATTGAGAGAAGAGAAAATAGTCTTTTAAAATTTGAATCTTTATTAATTTGACTAAATTAAGTATTTATCCATCTGCCGATGGACATATAAAAATAAGGAATCCAAAGGACAACTTTTCCCAATTTTTCCAATCAAACCACCTAATTTGGTACACATCGACAGTGTTCAAGGGCAAAACCAGTTTATTCACACGTCTTCATGTGATGCCTAAATTACCTTTCCAGACTTTTATGTTTTTTTCCCTCTATGTCCTTTTTCTTGTTTACATGTTCATTTTTGTTGAATTTTAGCATGGGGATATTCTGGGTTTTTCAGCAATACGTTGCTATCAGGAGATGGTGATCAAAGTGGGATAATGAATAATGTGAGCATTTAAGGGACGATTGTGCCCTCTGGTGTTATACATTAATGCAACTACATACAACCACATCTTTAAAGCTCTATTTGGAACTTATAGAAAATGAAAGGAAAGAAAGGGAAATAAAAAAATTTCTTAGGAGTTGTTTGGTTGCTACATCAGGGAAAGGAAAAGAAAATAGAAAGGAAAAGAAAGGAGAAAGCTCTAAATGTTGAGGAAAATGAAAAGAAAGGAAAAAGCTCATTTCCTTTCCATTTTCCTCTTGAAACCAAACAAGAGAAATTTATTTTCCTCATAGTTTCTTTTTATTTTCTTGGGCAAATTATAGTTACCCCCTCTAACTAAGCCTCGCGTACACTTACATCTCTCTAACTTTTTTTTTTGGCACTTAATCCCCTCAAACTAACGAAAATTCAAATGGTTATAATTTCAAACGGTCATAACTTCTTCGTCCAAAATCGAAAATATGCAAATTATATATCGATTTCGAGGTCTTGAAGTCAGCTTTCTAATGACACCAAAATCACATCACGATTTAAAGCACATAGAAAGTTATGATCAAAAGAGTAAGGGCTGATAGACAGAAAGACCGTTTTGATTATAACTTTCTATGTACTTTGAATCGTGATGTGATTTTGGTGTCATTAGAAAGCTGACTTCAAGACCTCGAAATCGATATATAATTTGCATATTTTTGACTTTGAATGAAAAAGTTATGACCGTTTGAAATTATGACCGTTTAAATTTTCATTAGTTTGAGGGGGTTAAGTACCAAAAAAAAAGTTAAAGGAGGGTAAGTGTACGCAAGGCTTAGTTAGAGGGGGTAACTATAATTTGCTCTATTTTCTTTCTACAATCAAACAAGAGAAAAGAATTTATTTTCTTCACATTTTTCTTCACGTTTATTTTTATTCCTTTCTTTTCCTTTCCACAAGTTCCAAACTGAGCCTAAATGCAATCACATGCTGGAGGGTATGCTTTCGATTTCTACTTCTTGTGGTACCAGAGATTCACAGAGAAAGAATGGACGATAGGGAGGGAGAATGTTGGGAGAAAGAGAAGAGAGAGAGAAGAAAACCAGACTCGACGGCGACCAGCGACGAGAGACCAGAGAGCTTCTCGACTGGTAAGGGCTTTTCAAATCGATCGATTGTTTAGGGCTTTTGCCTTTTCTTCGAACTGATCCAAGACTAGAAATGAATATGTATTGAAATATTACACCATAGCCTCTTATATACTATATTACCATAATGATAGTATAGTCGTAGAAATAAAAGATTCTGAAGCCATTTTCATTTTCCATCAGCTCCTCCTTTCGATTTCTTTAGGTTAACATCGCCTCTAAGTAGAAGCCACAAGGAGATCATTATATAAGATTGTGTAATTGGAGAGAGATGAATTTGTGGAGGGTGGTGGAGATGGGAGTGAAGGAAACAAGGTGAATAGTTGTAAAGATAATCGGGTGGTTGAGATGAGCGTGATGAATCAAGTGGGTAATTAAAGTTTTGGAGAAGCTGAGGCATCGACTGATGGGATTGAAAAAGAGAGTCAAATTTTTAGGGAGGTGTTGTGGAACAAAGAGATTCTTGATAGCTATCGATATGCATGTGGTTTATCTCCTAAACTTTTAGCAGTCTTTTTCTTTTAGTAATCCAATTACTAAGTATTTCTTTGTGTCCTCCACTTATTTATGCTAGGATAATCGTTTATTTTCATCAGGTGCTGGAGGAAAGCAGAAACACATTGTCTATAGTTTTGATTGTGGCTTTTGCAGAGGTAATTTCAGGTAATTTCTTCCCTACTGATTTTGTATCGTTTAGGGGTATCCCCTCCTATTTTCCCCCAAGTTTTTCCGTTATTGAATGATTTGTTTGCTGAATGAATGTTTAGAACTTCTTATAGTCGAAGGGAGAGAATTTGTTTCTAGAAATTGAAGTAAGAAAAATCTAGAAAAACTGAATTTACCGTGTTTGAAAAGGGTGGAAAATTATGCGCAATTTGTGAGTAACAAAGGATATGAGAAAAGAATAAGGAAGAGAGTTTAGTAACATTCTTTTGTCTTTTAGTTTGGGTACATGTACCTTGAAGTTAATATAGGTTTGCTTGTGGATAATCTGTTTTTTATTTGTTTGTGAGCTAATTTTCTTCTTGGGTTGTACTTGTTACGTTTGTGTGAGATTTCTGTGTTTTTGCCCTCTCCTTTTTTATTTTTGAAACTATATTTTGGGTATTTTATTTATAACTACATGGATAGTTGTCGTGCTTTTCAAATGCTAACCACTGTAGAAATTTTATGCAGCTAGATCATGAAGGCTCACTACGATAAATGAAAACTCTTACAAAGGGAGTTTGGTCCCCTTACCGTGTGCTTGCTTCCAAATATATTCAGATAACCTTTTTTATTTTATTTTTTTAATAATAATTTTGATCTGGTGAAGAAGCTTCAAAATATCCTTCCCAAGCTTCTATTTTATTGCTGATTAAAAAAAAACCTTCTATTTTATTGGAACAAGAATGTTTAACTTTGCGTGTCAAGTTGGTTTTGGAGTGCTTTGTTGGCAAATGGAACCCATGAATTATGAACAGCAAATCCATGGAATGTATTTAGATCATAAACATGTAAATGGTTTTATTGAAGGGAAACTTGATGTAATTAGATTTTGTTCATCATCGAACTAAAATTCCTAAATTTCTAAACAATCGGAGTATGGGTTTGTAGTATTGTTGATCTATTAACTTTATGGACTGTGATCATATACATGACTAGTAAGTAGTTAGAGGTTTGATGTTTTATTCTCATCTGCAATTTATAGAGTCATTGGCTAATGGGGAGAAGAATATAGTTAAACAGTGATGCTTGCTCAATCTAATTTGGCTATAGCTACCTAATCTCTAACTGTTTCGGATGCAGCAATTAAAATCTGCCGTCCTACAGCCCTACTTACTGTCCATTGATATGCATACTTATGTTTGTCAGACCTTGTTTCTGCTAAATCTCATTTGCTGGTATGGGTGGCAGCAGACGATTCTGAACTTGACATGGAGAGATGTTTTTATAAGTCTTTTTCCAAAGCAGGGAGGTTAGTAAAAATTATTTTTAATGCAGGGTAGCAATGTTTTGTAAAGAAACACGTAATCCACCTGAGGTATTGATCACGGATCAAAGGAAATCAAATGTGGGATCCATTACATATGCATTGGACCATTACAAGTCAAAGTTGGATGACTAGCTGTTAGGTTAAGAGT
The DNA here is from genome assembly GCA_019656275.1 of Rhododendron kiyosumense. Lineage (NCBI taxonomy): Eukaryota > Viridiplantae > Streptophyta > Magnoliopsida > Ericales > Ericaceae > Rhododendron > Rhododendron kiyosumense. The sequence goes on along the minus strand of BPLS01000384.1, from coordinate 528,863 downwards.
GAATATAATTAACTACCCTCTATACTTGTGACTTGTGTGAACACAATTACAAACATCTTACTAAACATCCCTCATAATGTTAGCTTTGAAAAGAAAAAGAAAAAAGAAAAACGACAAATCCCAAGATAAAAGGAGACTATTAATTGTATGTTTAATGCTTTAACTATCTGGTTAGGTAGAGTGTAAAAATATGGTATTGCCATTTGATTGTGAATTTTTGTTGTGGATTTGGATTGCGCTTTTGGACCTATGCTTGTTTGTGGTGATTGACAGTTTGACACCACTTTGAGTTGTGGCAGTTGCATAGATGGCAAGTTTGAAAATTCATCCATTTGAGGAGGTTGTGAATTGGCAAAGCATAAGTAGAAAATAGATAGCCCAATTATTGCCATTATAAAGGTCATTTCTTCATCTCAATGTTTTCGCTTCTTTTTGATTCATAAATTTCACTTTTCAAATGTGGATCGTATTACATTCTTTTGTGGCTTTTTTAGTTTGAGGTCAGGCTCAGTTTGTTTAGACATGACAAAGAAGATTTGGAGCCCCATATTTGATAAGATTCTTTTCTCATCATCTTGATTATGTAGAATATAGGCATATATGGCTCTGAGAGAGTTGCAAAAACAATATAAGGTAAAATATGTATGTGCTCATCTGCATCTTTTGGTGCTGAAATACAACTTTTTGGGCCACGTTAAGGTAAATAGTTATGGACTAATGGGAAATTAAGTTGCTTAACTTTTCTTCTATTTCTTTGCTGAGTAACTTGTGTTCTATTTTTTACACATAGTAAGAGTGTTTGAAAAAAGGTGTTCTATTTTGTGTTTTCACTTATTGACCAATTGTTGTATCTTAGACATTTTAATACTCATTATCTAGATAACTAAGATGACTTCTGCGAAATTTAGTATCTTCGCAATTCTAATATCCTTAAATGGCTTTATTCTAAGCTATTCTATGGAACATTTGGACGTCCGAGAACAAAAAATTGTTTGAAAACCTTGACTAGCCTATTGAGTCTAATTTTAAGAATATCCATTTACATGCTAATGAAATTGGCAAAGCATTAATTTGGCTGCTACTTCTAGGCAAGTGAGACTAATCAAACAGAATCCTCCAATGATAGGATCTCTAAAACTTAATACAGATGGATGCTCCAAAGGCAATTCGAGAAAAGCCGGATTTAGAGGGCAATTGGCTAGCAGACTTCTATGGAAGGATTCAAGACTGCTCCAGCTTTAAGGAAGAGCCGAGAGGAGTGAAAATAGGTCTCTTCAACATCCTGGAGCAAGATTGTCATGTAGAAGTGGATATGGATTTAGAAGAGGCAGTGAACCTGGTTAAAAACGGTTACCCCACCTCGCCATCTTCGTTAAAATGTGATTGATGCAAAGATCTTACTGACAAGAGCAATAGCTTCATCAGCCATACCTTGGGAGAGGGGAACAAAGTTGCACATCTCTTGGCCAACATAGGAGTTGAACACTACGACTCCATGGTCTCCTTCGCCGATCCTCTTGTTATGTGATAATTGCCCTTGCGGCTGATTACTCTGGTTTTTCGTATGAAAGACTGTAGCTTATCCTTTTACTCTATTTTCTTTTTGCCTGTTTTTGAATGAGAGACCTTGGCAATTGAATTTAACACAATGGTATTTATATTCAACCTCTGGGAATCAGTTTGGCAATGGAATCTTAGAAGGTCATGACACGGTTTATGTGTAGGGAAACTCTTTAAAAAAATCATCGAATTGAATAATGATTATAGGAGTAATTTTGTTTTAAAAGAGAAGATGAGGTTTTCATATGCTAACTTGAACGGGCTGGCTCTGAAGCTGGTGATTCTGGTGGATCTCGGCATCAAATAAAATTGGCGTAGTTCTATTGCAATATCCTTGTATGTTGTGTTTTGTGATGATATAAATGCCCTGATTGATTGGGACACAAGGATTGGTTGCGTTTGATATAAAAGAACCGTTTTTGCAACTACGAGTGAGAAACTCTGTGCGTAGATAGTTCATGAATGAGCAATTAAGGGAAGTGGATTGATATCTTCCCATGGCACTTTTGAGGATCTCTTTTACATAGTTTGACATGTTTCATTCATTTTCCATGTTTATGCTTGTTTTTTCTATTTTCACAGTAACATTTGTTTTAGAATTTGGAATCCGTAAGGTTGAAATTTTGTATTAATGTGGATCGTATTAGTTGTCCATAAAACTAATAACTTCCACTAACAATGAGAACAGAATAATTCTTTAAACTGGACCATGAACTTGAAAATAAAGAAACAAGAAGTCAAAAGGTTGGCATAAAACTGGTAGCGAAGTTTATGAAGATATATTAGAACTTTACACATGGGCAGGAAAAGGAATGTCATATACTCGATTAGTCCTTGATGTTTATACTATATATAGTAAATGTATCTATTATGAGGGTTTTTTTTTTCGGATTTAAGGTTTAGTGGATGAGTTGCCGTCCTTGTAATCCTTCTCGTGATTGATAATCCATTCAAGCCCGATAAGAACATACACGGGTCGAAACCAATTTTGTCATAAGGACTGCTCCACTTTGCCAGCTATGTCGAAAGAAATGAAGACAATGTGGAGTTACCAGTGGCAGAACTTTACAACAACAACAACATAACATAACCCATCTAGTCCCCAATCATTGGGGGTATGGGCGGGGATGATTGGAGACAGACCTAACCTTTGGCAATATATGCACAAAGTGGCTGCTCTCAGAGTACCACTGAAACAGTGGCAGAACTTTCTCTTCTCATATTTGGAACTAAAAATTCAAGGTAAGAAATTGTCTTTGATTTGTCTCTCTATCTGTCTCCCTTTTCACGTTTTTCTCTTCATGGTGAGTTTGTTGATTTCTATACTTCTCTATCTCTCTAATCACATTCACTTCTTTTCTTCTTCGTTAGCTACGTCTTTTATCTCCATTTGCTACATTTGTCAATTTCTATGCTTCTCGATCTCTTTAGTCACAATCATTTTTTTTGCTCTTTGTTTTTTTTTTTTTTTTTGCTCTTCTTCTTTTCCTCTTCATTAGCTACGTCTTTTATCTCCATCTGTTTTGTGGCTTGCCGTGAGACAAATGTCAAGATGAGTTATATGAAGCAAAGGCTTTAGATAATGCCATGGTAGTAGTAAATAATATGATAATTTGAAGAAAAAGTAAAGTAAGAGTTCTGAAGCTAATATCTCATATTTTTCAAAGGAGATTGTAAAAGTATTGTGATTGTGCATATTGTTTTCTTCATTCATCTTTTTCATAGCTCCCCCTCCACTTTGTCCTGGGATTTAGCCAGAGGGTGAAAGTGCATTCGAAGTTTGAGCATCCATTTAAGACTTTAAGCTGTATTGACTAAAATCAAGAATAGAATATATATCCTTGGAGTATTTATTCCCTTGTTGCGGGGTGTAGAAAGCATTCTACCCATTAAAAAAATGTTACGAATAAGAGGAAAAGGTATAGAACCGAGTTTAGTAAGCAAGAAAATGGGATATTCAAGGATTTAGTAGATAGTTTGGTTTTGATCGAGTTCACTATAGCTTCATTCAGCAAAATATCTTGCAAAATGATATTCTTTCTTTTCGTCTTTGGGGTTATACAAGTTTGTCTGAGGATGTTCTTTTGCAATGAGTTTAATTAAGTTCTTGGGTGTTCTTCATCTTGTCTCGTCTACCAGATGTTAAGATGTTTTGACTATTTGCTTAGGTAGAGCCTGCAGTTTTGAGAATGGTTGGCACTTAAGACATGTTTGATACCAGATTTCATTTTTAAGTGATTAATTATGAGGTGTGATTAGAATTAAGGATGTGCATTGTGTTATATTCGTATCATGTTATCTTGTATTCGTGTTAGAATTATCTCAACTCTAACCTAACCTGTTAAACCCAATCAAGAATTGAGGCTTGTTAATTAAATGGTTAGATAGATAATAACCGTTAAGGACCCCTCTTGTTTTCACTCCATTCACCAGTTTTTATTATCAACTTTTCTCTTTTTTTTTCGAGAATATTATCAACTTCAAGTGATTATTTTTTCACCATTGAGGCAAGATGAAGTTCAAAACATTCCTTATTTTTTCTTTTTTTCTTTTATGTGTCTCAAAATTGAGTTTTAAATGGAGATTTGAAAAAGGTCCAGAGAGTGGATATACTTTACCAAAACTACTACCACGGTTTCAAATTAAACATGCAAATTTTTTTTAAAGAACTGGAGTTCATGCTATGTACTACTCCGTTTTCAATTCCTTTAATCTTTGTATCATTTCGAAAGTTCAACAAAATTACTTTTGCGCACACAGAAAAAATGAACATATGTGTAAAGATGAGATAATTATCTTGTTATGTAATAGCCTTCATTTGTGTTACATATCCAACTTGGCCCTTGTGTTGTTGTTTCTATGTTACATCGTCTTGTTGGATGCGAAATGGCCTAGACAAGAGATAGATAACCAATTCGGGAAAAAAATAAGTGTTGCGCAAATATTACGTGTACCAAAAAAAGTCAACGGGCACGACATAAACGGGACAAACGTGTATTGCACGTTTCGCAAGACACTAGTTTTTCAAATAAGTACTTATTTTATAAATTAAAAATAATATATTATGAGAGAAAGATATATTGTGAGAGAAAGACCTATCTCGTGAAGCGAAAAATAAGTACTTAAAAAATAAGAACTCTCAACGGAACGGAGCCTAAAATTTGACCAAAACTCAATTTTGTTTTTAATTTGAGTAGAATCGGAACAAGTTTTAAAGAAGTTTTACTAAATTTTGATTTTTAGTAAATGACTCAATTCGGCTCGTTAAAGCTTGCTGAGCCCAAACTCAAATAAATTTATTTAGTAGACGGGCCGAATTCGAATTTGAGAAAGCCGGCTCGGCTATAGCCTACAGCCTTATCTTCTTCCCGACGAGGTAGGGAGCTCCTCCAACTTTTCGATTTCTAACGCAACAATGGTTTCGACCCTAACTCATTCCTCTACATCCATTTCGCCCATTCTTTTTTTTCCATCTAAAACCCTAACTCGACCAGCTCCCGCTGTCCTTCTCAGTAGTAACCGCCCCAATTCCTCTCGTTCGTTACAACTATCTTATTCCAGTATAACTTTAAAAAGTTTTACCGGTGCGAATTCCACGCCAGGTTCAAACAGAGGGCTCCGTTCAGTGTGCTCTTACAAAGCTGGCGACGATAAATTTCCGGATAAGGTATTAGAGCTTCAACTTACGCTTTTTCCGGTACCGTATAATTTAAGTTTGGACTGAGGATGGATGAGCTCGCACGACCGACCCTGTTCTGCTAGTTACTGTTTTTTAAGTACTTATTTTCCGTCGAGACATGTAATTTTCTCACAATACATTACCTTAATTCAAAAAATAAGTACTTATTTATTTCTCTTACGTAAGTTGGTCCACCCAGCTACATTTTGAACCATCCAACACCGGCCCAAATACTATTTTGCTTTTGAAATTGGAGAATTTATCTGAGTAACTGGATTATGTAGATTGAAAATTTATATTAATATTCTTTTGAGTACTCGTCTGTCCGGGCCCGCTTAAGTGCATGTCGACTAATCTCGGGCCTAATCTCATCGCCCACATGCGGAGAGCCCAATTATATATATAATGTGTTAGGTTTTTAAAATAGAGTGGAGACTCGGGTTGGAAGCTATAATTAGCTTCAAAAGATGATTGGAGTTCCGGAATTGATTTCATGGGCATTGTCAACTAGTATAGGAATGCAGATTGTAAGCAAGCCCAAGTAGTTGAATTTTTTTCTTTAGCTTCGGAAGATCGTAAGGAAAATATGATCATAATGAGCATTGCCCGAGATCAAAGTTCAAACAGTACGAAAATTTTTAACTGTTGAGTTTTTGTTGATTAGTTCTAGCAATGATGCTTCAGGAGAATGACTTGGACTGGCCAATTCTCAAACGGTGGGATGTTCCTTGGGAGTGGCAAACGGTTTCCCTAACCTCACTTGCTTGTGGATTAAGGTATGTTTTCTGTACTTCACGACCCCTTGGTTAAACTCTATATCAACTTAGCTTTGCCCAAGTTCATTGTGGGGGTGCATCCGTGCATGTGTGCAGTTATGTGATGCCACACTGTTATATATGATGAGTGTCGAATTCCACCTATCCCATTTGTCACTATTAGTGTCTTGATGAATCTCGGCCTCTTCCCCCATCTTTTGTAGTATTCGAGGTTTTGTTTGAGTTAATTGTTAATTGCGCCTTTCTCTTCATCTTTTTGCATTTCTCTGAATAGACATTGTCTTTAGATCACTGGTCTTAATCTAATGACTGTTCAGGCAGTTTTCTTCTGACAGTGTTGATAGAGCAGTCGGCTTTACCGTATCTAGGACTTCAAGTTGGAGAATTGGGCTTGGACGAGAAAGCAGAAATACTTTTTTTGGATGAAGCGTATGAACTCTCTCTCTCTCTCTCTCTCTCTCTCTCTCTCTCTCTCTCTCATTTGGGCTACAAGTATTGCCTTTTTATTTATGAACTGTTATAGACCCTCATTTTCTTAGGTATCCTAAAATGTATGTTTCTTTACACAAATCGGCCTTTCCCATTTTCAGCATGCCTTTCTGGTGGAACTAATAATGCCCCAGGTTGTCCGAGCTGCATAATGCTGCATCTTCCGAAAGATTACCCAATTCTTGTCTTGGCGATTAAAGTTATCTATATCCCATGTTCATGGAAGTTTTCAAATACACAGTAACTGCCTGTGGGGTGGTTGCCAACCTGACCACCATGCCCTTTAAAGCGGTCTCTCCTTCTCTTCTAGTTAGTCTAGGAATCTAGGCATTGGGGAGTCATTTGGCCGCAAGTGGCAGCCACATCAATTCTCTAAGGCCAAATTACACTTAATGACCTAAGTAGCTCAATGCAATCATTCATTAACCCATGCAACAGGACTGCACATGAATACATTATTTACACCCAAATGTGCAAGTACAATTCATGCTGAAAAGAATTTTGAAAGAAGGGAAATAGCACTGTTGAGATCTGCTTGAAAACTGGAAGCGGTGCATGGTGTTTCAAGACAAACTTGCACACAACATGTCAACTGCACAATTTGTTTCTGGTAGAAGAAGATAGAATTTAGGTGCTAGACAATATCCATGGAAACAATTTGAACCTCTGGGAAAAACAGAAAAGGATGTTTGTCTATTTCTCTTAGTATTTATAACAGGATTTGTTGGGGTTCGAGTTTGGTTACCACCTAGAATGAATGTAATGGTAGCTATGACAGGATTTGGAAGGCATGATTGGGAAGTCAAAGTAATATTTTATTGGAAACAGACCGAAGTTTTGGAACTTACAAAATCAATTACAATTAGCATGCTCAACCTTTCATGACTAGGCCATTGCGATTGATCCACACTTGTCAGCTGGTTTGTCGCAAATCTTCCCCTTTAAATAATTTCTGTGGAGGAAGGCAATGTAAAAATGGAGAGGACACATGAAAATCGGTTGTTTCTCTCTCTCTCTCTCTCTCTCTCTCTCTCTCTCTCGTTGAGGAGTGAGCTGGCTACAAATTAGATTGATTAGGTATTTTGGATGATTCAATGTAGCTATCCTGTGGGTTTTCCCTCTGTATTTGAACTGTTTTCCATGAATATTAGTCATGAATACTTTCTTGCTCTTTGGTCTTAATTCATCCAAATTAGTTTAGTTGCACGCCTCAGATATGTCCTCTGTATAAGTTGGTAATGTTAACCATGTGATGATCTGATCCATGCTATATATACCAAACCTTCTAGAGCACACTGTTAAGAATTTCGAGTTTGATTGACCTCCTAGATTTGGACTGTCAAATAGCCTTTATGACATGTTCAGCCATTGCCATCTGTTGGAAATTGTCGTCATTGTTTGTTACAAAAGCACCTATGGTATGTTTCAGTTTTATGTTGTTTGACTTGTAATCAAAAAATGTTTCTAACTTTATTTGTGTTATTATGTTGCAGAATTACAACTGTAGTTGTACTAGGAGTTCTGTTTAGTATCACCGACACGTTCCAACCTCGTCCCGATGACTTGTTTCGCTATGGTAAGAAGTTATACCATACTTTGGATCATGAATAGATCGTTTATGTATTGTGTTGTTAGGAGACAACCAATAACCTGCTTCTATATGTTGGAATACCACCGATGGACTATAGTGACATAAATCTGACCTAAGGAACAGTTTATGTAGTAGTTGCTATGAGGTTGCAACAGATTATATAATCAAGGAGTAGCAAAAAAAAAAAAAAAGCGCACTCACATCAGATGATATCTTTCTACTTGTCACTCAACAATCTAATCAAATGTTTCAGATCTGAAGAAACCTTTTGATCTCCAGAGAGGATGGCTCTTGTGGGCTGGAATTGGTATTGTTGGAGCTGTAGTAGCGATTTCTTTAACCGGAGTTGCCGCGTCCTTGTTTCGTGCTGATAAGCCACAAAGAGAGGTCAGAAATTGGGTTATAATACTAGGAACACAGGCACAAGTCACCCAACGCCACTTTGTAGATGATTATAAGATGCAAACTGCATATGTTATGTATTTTAGTAGCTGTGGTGTGGGCATTATGAAAGAGATGGCTGTATTAGATATTTTTCCCGTTTGCTCCCCTATTCCTGTCAAAGATTGTGGAACTTCAATGGACCTTCATATTGATTTTGAACTTTTGTAGCTTTTATGTGCTTCTATTTCACGAAAGAACACTTTTGGTATTTAAAAATCATTTTCAGACTGATGCTCTGGTGAGGTTGCTTCCGTTGATTGGATCCTCAACCATCAGGTATTTCAACACTTTTTTGTATGCCTCTATCCTGCATCTCTTAAATTGGAAAACAAGTAGGCATAGTTTTCCTGCAGATTTTTTAGTAATACTTCCCTTGATCGAGTTTGGAGTACTAGACAATCCAGTTGATTACTGCCCTTTATCTTGTAGCACTGCCTGGCTGGTTGGCGTCACTGGCGTCCTTGCTCCACTCCTTGAGGAAACTCTGTTTCGGGGTTTTCTTATGGTGTCCCTTACTAAGTGGTATGGCTTCTTCCTGATAATTAAACATTACCGTTCCATCTGTCATTGCACTATTTAGGTTGTGGGATGTCCATTGCACATCCTATCCTTTTAAGGAATTAGGAACCTAGATCAATGATTTCTCCTTTTAAGTTAATTAAAGTTCCTCAATGTACTGGCAGTACACTAAATGATGTTGATGGGACATTATGTGGGTTGACCACGAAAAAGTGAAACTCAGTCTCCAACATTTCGTGAATATCTATGGTATCATTTTGTCTATCACTCTTTTGTGTGGCATTTTAGTTACATTTAGACTGCTTCCTGGCTGATTCAATCAGTATTAGTTGCTGGATTTCTATGGTGTCTATTTACTGTTATATGTCTAACTTTTGAAAAGAGATGACTAGCAGGGCTTTATTAGCATTATGTGCTGTTCGTCAAAAAATTTGAAGGGCTTATCTTGTGAGGAATGAGGATGATGACATGAATGTATAGGGTACAAGGAAGAATGGGACATCATGAACTGATTTCAAAAAAGTTAGAAGTGTTTACGAATTGGGATTTGTAAGAAAGCAGGATGAAACAGATTATCAATATGCCACCGAGGTGCAGCTCTTGGAATAGAAAAGAGACTACGATTACATGGTGGAGGTCCGGCCAATTTGGGGTGCTGGATCGGGTAGATTAGCACACGCCCAGTGTAGTTTTTATTTGCACAGTGGGATTGCTTAACCCAAACTTTCTTTTCTGGTTTTTCAATTCAAGTTTATGTGATTACACCAAAAGGGAAATTTGTTGATTTGAGAGAAAATTTTCTTTCTTGTGACTAAATCATTGGGCTTGTACTGTAGACAAATTTGAATATCAAGAAAGGGCTCTAGTTAGACTGCAAGTAGCATACATAAGGCTTACTAGGTGGGAGTTTGTTTTATGGATGCGATTGTATGCGCATATGCACACCCAGAAAGACAGCACCCTGCAAACCAGTTGTCTGTTATATGTCTCCTCATGCTTACCTTTTTTTCTTCTTGTTTCATTTCAATAAATCGAAGAGCTCTTGTAATTGACCTAATTCTCTCTTCAGGTTGCCTACTCCAGTTTCCATCCTCATTAGTGGTGCTGTATTTGCTGTTGCACATCTCACTCCTGGACAATTTCCACAACTGTTTGTGCTAGGTAAATCTTTCTACTTCTTGTGAAGTTGATTTACGCTAAGGCAGCAGAATAATCATTAATCACCAAAAAAGCTACATAAGGCCCTTGACTTGGGAAGAAAAAGGTTGAAAGATGCCTTCTGAATAAAACAAGATGTTTTTCCAAGGAAGAGGGAAGGTGCCGATCAAAATAACAATAATAATAATAAATCAGAAAAAAGGAAGAGGGAAAGTGGAGACAACATTTTATTATGTCAATATATGGTTTGGGAACTGGGGTCTCGAACAATAGTGCATGCCAAAGCCATCAAACCTAAGAATACTTGCAATTTGTGTTTATTGTTTTCTTAAAAAGTTTGAATAAATTTATTTTGGATATCAAGTGTCAATTGCTTCTAAAGAGTTCACTGACCAGCATGTTGTAGTTTAAAGTGGCAATATTAAACCATCAATTTTCATTATGTGGTGCTACTTTGCTACATAATTGAGGAAGGGTAACATACCTTGGAATATTAATCTTCCAAGATTTATGAGAATAGGAAGCTTTAATTTTTTGTCCACTTATTTTGGGTATTTATTTTAGTGAACCTTTTATTATTATTATTATTATTATTATTATTATTATCATCTTCATTCAGTGTTTTCACTTTGGGAGACTTTTAGTCTAAAATGTGCTGAAAGCAAAAAGTGATTGCTTATTTGAAAGAAGCATTGAAAGATAAAGAAACCTATAAGCATTCATGTTTTAGTGGGTTTTTGTTTTGGTGGATCTTTTCAATTAACATTCAATTCAATAAAAACCTTTTAGGGGCTTTTAATTTAATGTAGACGCCCCTGCAAAGTAAACAAATGAGAATGTCCATGGAAAAAATGCCGCTAAAGAAAAACCAAACCATAGTGATCAGTAGTGAGGTGATTTGTATACAAGGCTGTACTCCCATTATGTACTATCCTAATTTGTATCCTTCATCAAGGATTCTAACTGAATGTTAAATGCTCTAGGGACACTTTTGGGTTTTTCATACGCTCAAACTCGAAACCTTCTTACCCCCATCACTATACACGCTCTCTGGAACTCTGGAGTGATCTTGCTTCTCGCCTTTCTTCAGGTAAATTGCCTACTTCTTGCGGGTGTTTATCTTTTTTGGATGCTCCTCTCTGCTTGTGGCACTTAAGTAGCTAACATCTCTCATTATTTACTTCATTGTGGCATATTTCTTGTAGTTCTATGGCTTAGCTAATATGCCGATGTTGGAGATTCGTAACTGGAAAATTGTGCAGGCTTTGGTAGTGAAATTAAAAATAGATCTCTCTCTCTCTCTCTCTCTCTGAGTGTGGATATAATAGTAGTTAATGGAAAGCTCTTATGCATTTTCTTCTCAAGTCTGCAAATGTTTTTACTATCTTACTTTTTACTCTAGGTACATTGATTTATGCTGAAAACACTTTAAAAACTACTCTTCGTGTTGATTTAATGTCACAACCTCATATAAGTGCAATTATTGAGGGCAAAGAAGTAGACCTGTTATGATTCAATCATCAGGATGAGGATTGTACCTTATCTAGAATTCAATGACTTTGCCTATTAAAACTTTTTCGTGGCAAGTACTGAGAAGTGCTACCCCTTGTTCATTTGTAGCTGCAAGGGTATGATATCAAGGAATTGTTGCAGAACTCTTGATAGGTGCTGCATTTCTTTCTCTTCAAAGGTATGCAGTTGTGCTTGTTCCATTCTTCAGTTTTCTCCTTGTTCACTGTATCTCTGTCATAATTTTTTTCCGTTGTCGTTGTTTCAGTTCTTTTGTACCAGAAAATTGAAGGAGAATGGTTGATGAAAGCCTATTTACATCTGTGAAAGATGATTGATAAGTCTATACCCCATGAGACTACGACAGCACAAGCGCACTTTTTAACGGAAGAATTTGGGAAGCAACATTTTCCAATCTTCCACAACTTTATCTGCTTACTGAAAAAATTCTACCATTCTTCAGGGTCTGTCGAATGCCTTGATAAGAATTGTTTCTTGTTCAGCTATCATGGGAATGGCATTATTAGTTGTTTTTTTATAGCTGAAAACAACGCAACATGAAAGAACACATTTCAGTAGGAAAAAGTTATGGAAAAGAAAGCTATTTTGTTTTGAGCCTGTTTTGTTCGTATAACAGTATAATTATTGGGGCAATTTTTGGTGAATTGGTGATCTATAGTTTTGGACACGAATTTGGGGCACAACTTCATAAACTTTGGGCAATGCTCTGCTATTTGGTTCGATGCATTTATTTTCATTGACAGGCCGCCTCCTACATCTCTAATTTGGGGAGAACCCTGAAGTTCTATAATTCCTCAGGCTCAGAGTGGAAGAGAATTTTATTTCCATCCTATGTATGTTTATTTACGAAGATGAACAATATGCTGCAAAATAAAAAATTCGAAGTCCTATTGCAAGAATAGTACTATGCTAAAAAGATAATTAGTATGTTTTATTCTCAAAAGATTAGTTGAAATATAAGTTATTTACCAAATGAACATCGAATTGCTATATGTAAAGATCGTCCTATTTCCGTCAAGAAATCAAAAGAATTACTCCGTAGTACTGTATCTTTAATTTGATAACTACTAGTTGCTTTGCAACATTTAGGAGAGAATGATATGAACCTGTCATAAAGAAGCTCAGTGCTAAAAGAAAACATTTTTTGCGCATGGTTTATCTTATTAACTCGAAAATGCTAAGTGAGGCGACAAACTACCTTCGATTAGGTAATGGAAAGGATGAATTTAGATCATCGTCATCTCATCTTCAATCACACCTTGGAAGCAGTTTAGAATTAAGCAATAAATTTCAGAAGGAATATTTTTCTGCAAACGGGCATGGAGTAAGAACCTTCTACTGAATGGGTTATGAGTACATACAATATATATGGTTTTCGGGTGTCTTGTGACTTTGGGCTCATTGCCACATGATAATGTCGGTGGACTCCTAATATAGACATGCCTAAATATACAGCATGCAACCGCCAACCGGGTAGCAGGAGGTTTTTGCTGCCTGGTTTGATCAGCCTATTCTGCTAGATGTTTGTATTTCGGTTATTTATTGAGAGCTAGGGTAATTTGGGGTTCTCCAGCACCTTAGAGGGTCGGCTTTTCGTTCTCCTGGCGCTGGCGTCTGGACGTATGGATAGTAGTCCGTTTCTAAATTTGCCACTGATTGAAATTTGAGTTCGTGCTACTATTTAGCAATAGAATAAAGGATAAAGTTTGATCTCGAGACAACAAAAGATTGGAATATGGTTTCCTTGTATATTTTGCGCACGTGTGTACATGAGAGACATAGAGAGAGGATCTAATGGCCAAAATTCAAGCGTGAGTAGGAAACATAGACAGCTGTGAGTGAGAGAGAGAGAGAGAGAGAGGATTTAATGGCCAAAATTCAAGCTTGAGCAGGAAACATAGACAGCTTCAAATGATCTATTCAAGCTTGGTTATGGTAATAAATGGAGTATGAAAACCATGAGACAAATCCAACCGAACTTCAAGAAATCCAAATTATGTTTAAGACAACATTGAAATAATAGGAAGAGCAAAACACTGGCACAATTGCTTTGATGATAAACTTAAAGAAAAAGTACTAATAATAACTGTTTCAAACAGCCCGATAAGCTACAAAATCAAATTTAAATCTCACATTACAATTCGTAATCACTGTCCACATCCAAAATTCTCTCCGTCAAATGCTCAAAGCTCAACTTTTACCGGCTTGCTTTTCTTTGGCCTTTTGAATCTTCAAAACCTTCTTCACAATCTTTTGCTCTTCCACTAGAAAGGCTCTAATGATCCTGAAACCATGAACATGTTGATAAATATAGATGTGAACAAGATAAGAAAACAAAGATGAATAGTTGCAAGAAACATACCTTTCCCTCACAGCACCTCCAGACAACACCCCACCGTAAGCACGGTTCACCGTCCTCCTGTTTCTAGATAATCTAGATCTCTTATATTCGGCAGGTCTCAAGTGAGGAATCTGAGGTACAATCAACAAGGTATTGTGAGTTAGACAGTATGAAGTCCATAATAATTGAAATGCTACCTATAAGGACATACAACAGATTCCAAAGAAACACCATGTCCCTTATATCCTGCCTTGGATGGAAAAAAAAAAGGGCAATCACTTCAAATTCTTTTAGTTCCGTGTGATCAAAAAAAAAAATTCACTTCAAATTCTAGTTCTACTACCATCGTAAATAGTTTAAGAAGAGAACAGGATGCAAAAATGTGGATCTAGTTTGTCAAACTTCCCACCTCATTTTTTTCTAACCCCAAGGCAGACACTGCTGCTTACATTAGCGAACCATGATACAACGTTAAATGAAAGTTTGGAAACTAACGCACACCATTCTTGAAGTTACACCTAAGCCCATAGAAGCAAATATAAGGTCTTAAATCCCTAACAAGGTACAGGTATTAGTAAGGCTACCACCTGTCTTGGAAAAACAGGCAAAGTGTAAACAGAACAAATTTTGAGACAACCCATTTAGTTCAGTCAATGATGGAAATAAATGGACGCCAATACCCATTTAGTTCAAGACCTACTTATGTTGTGGCCAAAATATGAGGTGCAACCTCTGTTATATTTGAGTTGCTTCATAGCCCAATATCCAAATGAGACTTTGCACTAGTAGCTTCATGGGTTTGGGGACCACATAACGTTCTTTCAGCCCCACTACCAAGTCATATATGCCAATTGCAATATGTCTTAACTCAACAAACACCGGTCCGGGACATAGCCATCATCCACTGCTTCATACGGAAAGGGAAGCAACAATAGAAAATGACGGGAAATGGTTCTACTTTTCAGAATTTTCATTGTTACGGAAACTAATGACACAGGTAAACGGGAATGTAGTGCTAATGATTTAGTAGATTCAAAATAAACTTACCCCTTGTATTCTCTTCCCTGTGACAGGGCACTTGGGACCACTTGCCCTCTTCTTGGTACTCTGATACACTAGCTTCCCACCTACAATCCCAAAGAACACAAGAACCCGTATATGAGAACAAACCCAAATCCTTTGTTAGCTGTGTATATCATTATAATAGCTCAAATGTAGATTTCCTAGCTTACATAGAAATTTCGACATAGAGTTTTGGAGTTTTATTACCAAGGGTTTAAAAATCACTATTTGATTGCAGTAGCTTGATAGATATCCTTTTAACATTTTACAAAAGGTATAGTACACAAAGATTGGTCCCTATACCCAACTTTCCATGATCATTGCAAGGCTCCAAACAGAATATGTATTTTCTAACTCTAATCCAACTTCCCCTCTAGTTTCGAAAGCCAAAACCAGCCTTATGTGTGTTATGAACTTATGAGAACATAAAACCCTTTGTTCAAAATTAATATCTATCTAGATGAAACCCAACTCACAACTGTCATTAAAGTTTGGTCAACAGATGCTCCAACACTATCCATATATACACACAGATTTAAAAAGAACTATACACACCCTTCGGATCCAAAACATAAGCACTACTGTTTCTTAATTAGTATAAAATAGTTCAAAAAATTATATAGGGGGAAAAACTAATTTGTGCCCCCTCTTATGGTGTACCCAATAGAAACATGCTATACTATTGAATGGTAAATGTGTTTTTTTTTGGTATCAGAGGAACAGTCCTACAGACAAGCATTAAATGGACCCGACTGCACAACCCAAACCTCCGGGTAGCTAGTGCAGCAACACCTGTCACGGCCCTGCACAACCCAAACCTCCCGGGAAGCTAGTGCAGCAACACCTGTCACGGCCCCCCACTCACTGCAAGTTACTCACCCTGTGGAGAATCGAACCCCAGACAAGAGTACTCCCCAAGCCTGGGCATCTGCTTGAACCAGTGGGGCAACCCCTGGATGTGTTTGAATGGTTAATGTTATGCCTTCTGAGTGGTTAGACACCGTAAAAACATAAATTTAAAAATATTACAAATGTTATGCCGTCTGTGGTAAAATGTTATCCCTTTGAATGATTAATGTTATGTTATTATCCCCCTAGCATCTCCACGATACAGGGAAGTACTTCATTTTTTGATCGGATTAACCAAACGACTTTCTAAAATGGACAAGCAATATGAGTGAAAGGGGTATACCGCACACACACACACGTATGCATTGGAAATGCTACAATTTACACCCCTAACATTTTGGATGAAAAAATATAACATCAATCTTGGAATTTCGTATAAAAAAACCCGTAAAATAAATCGAAAATGTTACGAGTTGTACGCACCCAAAATAGGGTACATAAATATATACATTCACACATGTATGTATATATATGTATATGATTTGGTGTAGAGGTGGAAGAAATGGAGGAAGAAGTACCGGGGGTTTTGACGATCCGGTGCTGGTTAGATTTGGTGGCATAGCTATGCCGCTTGCGATAAGTCAGCCGTTGCACCATCGTCGAGCTATGCTGGGTTCTCTCTCTCTCTCTCTCTCTCCCCTCTTTGTGGCGGAAGCAGAAGGGGGACTACGAATAGGAGAGACAAGTATATATGTAATGGAGGAGAAGGTCGCCCTAGATCCTAGGGCTGATATCGAATTGAATATTTTGGGCTTTTTTTTTTCAACGGTGAAGATTGGTATGGAGGATCCACGGCTAGATTCGGCCAACAAGGCAAGAAAAAGCAAATAATTATAGGCTTAATTGCAAAAACACCCTATAAACTATCATTTTTTTGCAACTTTACTCTCTTAAGTTTAAATTCGAGTAACTTCACCCCCTCCCCCATTTTCTGTCCAATTATGTTATGAATTTGAATGGAAAATTTCAAAATTAGATGGAAAAGTAAATCAATGTAAAAAAATGCCCTTGTACTACCCGTAGCCCAAAAAATGCCCTACCCATAGCCGCTGGAAAATTTTGAAAAAAAAAAAAAAAAACCCACGATCCACCCCACTATATAAATCCAAAGCCCTTATTTCTTCTTTCCTTTCTCACCCGATAAAAACCCTAAACGATCTCTCTTCGCTCTCTCATCCAAAATCCTCCAAATCAATAAGTTCCAAGCATTGATTGCAAGGATTCGAGTTGGGTTTTCTCAAATCAGTCTGAAATTCTCTGTCTCTCTCCCAACAAGGTAAACTCAAACCCATTTCTCTCTCTCCATAAATTTCGAAATCCAAACCCCCATCCCTTAAATTCAAAAATCTTCAAAACCATAACCCCACTGCTGGAATTTCGTGGTTTTGGGTTGTGCTTTCATTTTGTGTGATTTCTATGGTTGAGGTATTCATAGGCAAAAAATGTTGTAGAGGAGAGAGAGAGAAAGAATGTTTTATCTGGTGTATCTGGTGTAGAGGTGTAGAAGAGAGAGTTTTTATAACTGTCCAAAATTTTCAACATGGCACAGATTCTGATCTCTGGCTACGGGTAGAGCTTTTTTGGCACTATGGGTAGCAACTGAGTAGCTTGGGGTACGTTGGTTTTTTATTTCGGTCCATCCATTTTTTAAATGGAAAATGGGGGAGGGGGTGAAGTTGCTTGAATTTGGTAGTTAGGGGGGTGAAATTGTTCGAATTTAAACTTCAGGGGATGAAGTTGCAAAAAAATAATAATTTAGGGAGTATTCTTACAATTAAGCCATCTCTATTATAAAACAGAAGGGTGTGGGGACAAGTTGTTGGAACGGCTTAGATTCATTTGATCCAAAGGCTGTAGTGCCTCTTCTCACTTCTCGGTTAAGTGCCCATGGTTTTCACCTAAATCACACAACTATCATTCCCTTCCAACAGAGATGCGTAGTGCCGTAGGCACGGGTTAACACTAGTAATTATATAACTAACAAACATTTCCCCACATTCATATCTTTTGATAGGGCAAATATTTTGGCTTTTCTTTGGAAAAAGATTTTAGCACTCTAAAATTTATTTTCTAGTTTGTTTGCTACGTATTATTTTTAAACTAAAAGACAAATTTTGGAGTGTCATCGTTAAAAATTAAAGTGTCAAAATCTTTTGTCTTTTTTTTTTTTTCCCAACGGCAAAGATTGCTATGGAGGATCACGGCTAAATTCCGGCCAACGTGGTAAAAAAAAAAAGGAGGCGGGGGTTCTGCTGTCTCAAAGGGACAGTAGCCCCCCACACAAGCCGTTCCAGTTTTTTGGAAAAAGAAGTTTTAAAAAAGGAAGGTAATTTCAAGCTCCAAAATCATGTGTTTACGCAAATAATTTTCTTACCAATATGGATCTTGTTTGATAGATCTCATTGAGATCTTTTAAACAATGCAAAAAAACTTGAAAAATTATTTTTTATTTTCCTTATATTTGAGTTTGAAATTACATTCTTTTTGAAAAAGAAGGTTTTTTGAGAAAACGGAACGGAGCCTAAACAACACAGTTTTGAGAGGCAACTGCTGGTTTCTCTTTGTTTTCTCCTTTGTCCTCTTTGACACTCTATAAATGAAACCAGTTTATATTTAGTATATTAAAAAATATATAGTTCAAAAATTAAGTGTTCCAATTTCATTCCGTTTGAATCAATGCAAAGATATTATTTTTTTGATTATTTTATTCTAAAGGGTCAAAATTTATTTTTGTCTTAAGGCTCTCATAATCGAGTTTTTGCATTATAGGGTCTTAAATAAAGAGCAGATATTATGAGAGTTTTAGAAACAAAAATTAATTATAACCATTTAGAATTATATGATCAGAAAAATAAGATTTTCACACCAGTTCAAACGGATTGAAAATTGGAGCACTTAATTTTTTTAGACCGTTTATATATTAAAAAATATGGTTAAAAAATTACATGTTCCAATTTTTAATTCGTCTGAACCGATGCGAAAATCTTATTTTTTTGAACATTTTATTCGAAAGGGTCATAATTAATTTTTGTCTCTATGGCTTACATAATCAAGTTTCTGTCTATAGTGTCCTAAATAAAGGGCAGATATTATGAGAGCCCTAAAAACAAAAATTAATTATGACCCTTTAAAATAATATAATCAGAAAAATAAGATTTTCATATCGATTCAAATAAATTAAAAATTAGAGCACTTATATTTTTAATATATATAAACTGGTGTCTTTTATATATAGTGTCAAAAAAGGACAAAGGAGAAAACGAAGAGGGACAAACAATTACCCCTTAAAACTTTGTCATTTAGTGATGTGGGTAGGGGGTGCTGTCCCTTTAAAGCAGTAGAGCCCCCGCCTCCGTAAAAAAAAACAATAATTATATAACCACAAACATTTACACACATTCATATCTTTTGATGGAATCCACATATATTGGATATATAGTGTGTGTAGGTCTCAATGTGAATGTGAGTGAATTTGTTTAAATATTTGAATAAGTGTTTGTGGTTGTAGAATAATTGAAGAAAAAAAGGAGTTGGATTCTCTCCTATTTAATTTGTGTCTCGTTTTCACCACACTTTGGCGTGGACTCTGTAGCAGGCCAAAATAACAGCTCGTGCCCGCATCGAGCAGACATCGACCTCCCGCGAATGATCTGTGCTGTCCGAACCTTGTTGATGGTTCGGCTCGGCTTGTCTCAACGTTCAGCGAAGCCTTTCCAGAAGTCAGAAGGAATCATTTGTTGAGCATGTCGTGTAACGCCCTGATTTTCGAAAATAAAATCGGAGGCATTAAATATTGATTTCTAAAAATTTATTAATTTCAATTCAAAATCCAAACCGGATAATTCTCCCTAAAGATTCGTCTATTACAAACCATTATTGAAATACTAAAAATAATCTTTGTGATAGTAAATTAAACAAAATAACAGAGCCGTCTTCTAAGATTGATACGGATCCCAAGCGTATTCTGGCTCGACTCCCACCTCTGGATTCTCTTCCACATAAAACTGTTCGCCTTCAGGGTTCTATGTTTCTTCTTGATTTTCTGCAAAATCTGGCACGGAAGCCAGGCAATCCGTACCTGAGTGAAAGAGTTTACCCCGAAGTATAATCCAACCCAACTACCCCTCTTAATATGATAAAATGATACGAGACAGTAAAACAGAGATTTTTCACATAAATTAATTCATTACTATCCATTAACCTATCGTGTAATCTAAGATCTCCTCCGCGGGATCTTTCCTCCCCAACCGCTAACCATGCTCTGTCCCATGAGGTCACTTCCTTTTGCTGTCGCAGATACACCTAAGTTATATACCGAGTGTGCACCCCAATAACTACAACAAGGGATAAGCTTATCATGCTTGATTCATGACTAGGGTTCGCTTATCTTATATACCACTTCACATTCATCACAATCATTACTAGACTCTCGCCAGTTTCAATCTCATCACATCTCAAATTCTCGCCTGTAGGCATTCTAAAAATAAAACTTTCCAATTCATCTATTATCTAGCATCACCTAAATGAATTCTATTTGCATACCACCCCATGTCTCTAGGATCCAATCTAGCAATCAAATCAAGAGTCGGAGCAATAATAAATTAAATCAAACAATAATTAAAACAATTAATGAACAATGCAATCGCACAACCTTTTATGGATGGGCCGTTGCCCTTATTCTTGTATAGCCACCATGTCAAATAATGAAGTAGGATTCTTATAAATAATTTTAATAAATATTTTCCAAGCTTTTAAAAATTATTATAAAGTAATTAGATTTATTAAACACTAATTAAATACATTAATTAGATAAAAATATTAGATTAATGAACATGACCCTAATAAGAGTTCTAAAGGTCCTATACAATTAGTTGAGTGTCAAAAGTTGGGTTTGGAAGGTCGAAAAATTAATTTATATGAAAACGTTAATTAAAGTGACCGAAAGTGAAGTAAATAGACAATAAATAATTTATTATAAAAAAAAATGTTGAGACTGACAAAATTTCATCTTTGGAACCTAAGGAGTCAAAATAAAATTACTCGGGTATTAATAATAATGTTTATAAGGTCGTAAAATAATTTTGATTGGAATTACTTTAAAAATAATAATAAATAGTGAATTAAATAAAACAGATATTTAATTTACAAGTTACTGTATTTGAGATTCAAGGAGTCTAAAGAAAATTAGTTGGAGTGTTAAAACGTTGATTGAAAGATCGTAACTAATTTTCGTTTGTAAACTTTGAACGATAACTGATAAATAATTTAATAAATAGATAATTAAATTAAAAAAAATATGACCTTAACAAGTTATGATCCTTGAGGTGTGAAAAGTCTAGGAAAAATAGTTCGGGGGTCGAAAATCAAGTTTAGAAGGTCGCAAAACATTTTCGAAACAAAACAGTCCAAACCGCAAGGTCTGACCGAGTCAACCTTGCAGCTGAGCCTCCTGCCGCTAACTCGGCTCTGGTTCTTGCGGCCGCAAGGTCAGGGGCAGAAATCATTTTTTTTTTGTTTTTCTTGCTATTTTCAATGCATGGGTTCATTTTGGGGCGTATGGTTAAGCATAAAAACATTAAATATACTTAGAGAAGTGGTTGGGAGAGATTATACTATCTCGAATCAGATCGAATTAATTTTTAATCGAAACTTGAAAATTTGAGAGGAATGTTTCGGATTCTTCGATCAGGAAACCTTGGGACCGAATTGAATGATGTTTGGCGATGCTAGGAGTTGTAGGAAGGGATTAGAATGATCAATTCAGGTTTCGGTTGGTCGTAGCTATGAAACCCACTTTTCTCTCTCTTTCTTTCTCTCTCTAGAACTCCATGGATTGGAGCTCGTTTCTTCCTGTTTTTCTCTCTTTTCTAGACTGGTGGGGCGTGAGAAATTTCATGATGTGCCCTAGGGTCGACGTACTAGGGTATATATAAGAGAATTGGAAGAGTTTCGATTAGAATTGGATTTAAAGAGGTTGTATTCTATAGGGTTTCGGAATGGACGAATTTGGGATGAGAATATACTGAGGAAGGAAGTAGAATTTGAGTAGGAGAGTGAGAGTTATCAGGATTTACATGCATGCAATTTAAAAGAATTAAAAGTAGGATAATTAAGACTAAATTAATTTAATTTGTATATATCTATTAGATAATTATGATTAAGATAATTTTATTATTGCTATTAATATTCTTTAAATGATATTATAATTGATAAATTTTACGGGTCGTTACATGTCGACCCTTTGACGGTCGAACCTCACATTCGGCCTTGAACGGACGTAGGGACCATGCTACTAGCTCACCCACATGGGAATAACAACCGTAGCCATGATGACGACGGTGACGTCACCCGAGCGGTTTTGGATAAGGATGAGGGCATGTAAATGTGTCAGCTCACCCTAAAAATGGTTATGAAACCCTACCATGACAGAAGAGTGACGTCAACTTACTTACTTACACGTGACAAGCACATATACAGTCCTGGAGGCCAAACCAAAGGAAGCCCTATAAATATCCCTCTATGCCCATCCTAGAGAGGTACATTCTCTCTGAGCAAACCCTAGTTCTTGGTTTTCATCTCTGAGCAACTGTACTCATCCTTGCATCGGAGGGTCATCCCAGAGATCCTCCGATGTGGTCTTTAAGTTGTGTTTCCTTGTGCAGGCTAGGTGGAAGCCAGGAGCTACTCTCAATCAAACCACGGTCAAGAAAGGAATGAACCAGATTAATCAGAGCCCCACAGACTTTATCCCGTGGCTTCCACAAATGTGATGGAAAGACCTGTGAAACACGAGTTGAGTTTTCTTCACCCTCCATTTAAGAGGGTAAACATTACTCTCATTCTTATTTGTTGAAATGGTGTGGATCCCATCATAAAATGTGTAAAAGCTGTCACAATGTCTGTGAATCCCACCACAAAGTGATGTCATGCTTAAGGATGATGAACAAAATTGCACTCGTGAAGCATATGTGGCAGTTCTTCATTGCGTTACATGTACCAATTTCTTTGAAGTCGGGATTGTCAGGCTTATGGCTTTAAGGCCCTGCTTGGATGAAGGGAAAAGAGGGGGGCAAAAATTAGAAGGGGTATATAGGGAGGGGTCCACCTGATTTCCCCCGTTTGGCAACCCAATTTGCTCCCTTATTATTTTTCACCCCCTTTTCGTTTTCCCCAATTGAAGGGATTGTAGGGTCTTATTTTTGGGGACCTCAATTTTTGGGCTCCTTCTGAGGTCCCCAAAAATAATCCCCTTGTGGAGGGGCATTTTGTGGACGAAAATGCCCTTTGTTATCCCCTTTTTCATTCACCATTCAACCAACTTCTACTCTCCATTCAACCATCTAAGATAAAATGATCAGAAAAATAAGATATAAATGGTGTAAAAAAAATAAGTGTTCCAATTTTTAATCCATTTTGAACCGGTGGAAAATTTTTAGTTTTCTGATCATTTTATCCTAAATGGTTATAATTAAATTTTGACTATATGGCTCTCGTTGATTTTCCCTAAAAGATATTTAATTCTACGACTTTCTTAGGGTTAATCAACGAGAGCCCTACAGTTAAAATTTAATTATGACCATTTAGGATAAAATGATCAGAAAACTAAAATCTTTCCAACGGTTCAAACGGATTGAAATTTGGAACACTTAATTTTTTTTAAAAAAAATCAAATTTTATCAAAAAAAATTGTTTAATAATAATACTAAATTCGTTAATTTGTTAGTAGAAATAAATATTACGGCTTAAATTGTGAAAGAATAATTAAATTTGCAATAACATGTAAAACGTAATACATAATTAATTTAGGGACTGCACAAGGGCAAAATGGTCATTTGACAGTTTTTTATGTCATACACCCTTCCTTATATCACCTATTAATCCTCCATCCAAATGAAGTATTATTTAATCCCCCTTTTTTAATACATCATCCAAACAACCTACTATTTAATCATCCCTCTATAAATATCACATCAATGTGGACCATCTCTTATTAACTAATACCCTATATTATTTTATCCCCCCTTATTAACTAATACCCCTAATTTTTTCCCGCATCCAAACAGGCCCTAAGGCACAACAGGTTGCTATCCCATAAATATGGTATTTGTTGCGGGTTCAAAATTTTAATTTGATCCATTCATAATTTATAACTCCCATAAATATGGTACTTGTTGTGGGTTCAAAATTTTAATTTGATCCATTCATAATTTATAACTCATCGAGTAGAACGTATTTGTAAAAATCAATCGATCAAAAATCAATAACTCAGTGGTCAGGGCCGGCTCCAGGATTTTTAGCACTTAAGACCTAATAAAAAAAAGTGTGCCCTTAAAGAATTAATACTTAACAATTTTTACAATAACAATTACAATATGAGAAAACTAAATCAATACAAAGTTCTACTAATCATTACATATGAACACAAAATACGAGATCGTCAAGTTTTTGGGGTGGGTTTGGTGGAAACGATTTTTGAAAGGTGTTATTCTTTGATTTTGGGGATTTAGGTTGGGCATTTAGGTTTATGGGATGATGGGTTGGACTAACTCATTACCTCTAATTGTGCATTTTTTTTCCTTCTATTAAGTTTTAAAAGAGTTCTACTCAAACCCAAATAGTAAAAGTATTAAAGTGCCCCTAAAAATTAGACTTTTTTGGATGCCCAAAGCCTAGGCCTTTTGGGCCTTGGGGTTGGGCCAGCCTTGTCAGTGATCGGAGAGTCCCTTGTTCATTTGGGTGTTTTGAGGAAGGGTTTTTTAGAGTAATAAGTGGAGAGAGATCGTGCTCAGAAATTTTAAAACCCCCCAAACGAACAAGGTCATATTCTTGTTTCAATGAAAAGCAAATACAAAGTTGAAAATGTACTTCACAACAATCCATTTGACCAGAAGGTTTTCATTGCCTGATCGATCTACTTGAATTTTAGTATGCAATATAGTACTCATCTAGCTCTACAACATGGACAATTCAAATCTAATTTTTGGACTCAGGATGAAACCTACATTTGAGGGCACAAGTGGGCCTGCAGTCCTAAGGGCACAACAAGCTCCCAAATCCTTATATGCTCGCGCTTGCACTATTTTATATTGTTTTTTTTATATAAATATTTGCTTTTTTATAATTTTAATTATTTTTTTGGTAAATATTGCTATTTTTTAGAATAAAATAGTAAATTATTTTCGTGCACATTTTTTGAATGAGTGTTTTCTTTTTTCTCTGAAGACTTTTTACGAACTAATTTATGGGACGGAATAAGTCAAATGTTAGTGAATGAATAAGCTCATATACATAATTAAAAAAAAAAACTTATACTAGACATACAAGTCAATAGTATTTCATTGATATAGATCTAAAGCGATGTTATATGTGCATGGCAAATTGCCCAAGTCATGGCTTGCATGATGAATTATAGGGAAGTGGATCTTTTCCATTTGTTGGAGTTGTGGCACAAGTATGGATTCTATATAAATATCTTGTCGAGAAAAATATTGAATTTTATCGAATAGTTAGCGGAGAGGAGCGCAACCCTAATTAAAAGGGGAGTGTTTTCAACACAATGACTTTGAGTTTATGGAAACTAATATTGGTGCTCTTCTTATAGCTAACCGAACTCCTTTTTCAATTTATTAATTTACAATTATAAAATTACCTTGTAAGTGTCAAAAAAATAAATGAAGATTAATTTTATAATTTTACATATATAAATGAAAACAGAAAAAGAGTATATTTAGATGAAGGGGAGCTCTAAAATAATGTTTTCTAATGATACATTGATTCTCATCCAAATTCAGGTGAAATCCAAAACAACTCAGATGGTGATTAATCCCAGCTCATCAAACCCATGCTTCAAAAAAAAATTACAACAAAATAAGAGCTAAGAAATTTGCCAAAAAAAAAAATTGATTGGCAAACCAAAATGTCATTCCATGTCTCCAACATATACACAACCCGATCGGAATTGTTGTGACAAGCGAGTTTATACAATATTCGCCTTTCTGTAATTCTTTTAACGTCCAAAAATGAAGAAAAAACACAAGTAAAGGGTTCTAATATATACATAACCTGCAGAATTGCTGTATAACGAGCTGAGTCTATACAATCGCCTTTTTTTCTGTTATTTTCGAGATCTCAAAATGGGAAAAGCAAAAACGAGGGTTCTAACTGAATCTTCCTGTTAACAATGCTAATCTTGTTTAGTTTCTTTTGACACCACACCAGCTGATCTGATGTTAATCTGGACATATTCAGCACTCTTGACACCAGTTTCAGTTCAACTTGGGCGAATAACAGGGCACCGCTCAGTCTGTTTTCTTGGTGTTTTTGGAACTTCTTCACTAAGCAGTTTCCACTCCTCAGCAGGTCCTTCAGCCTCTTTTCCTTCTGTGTTAACAAGACAAATTACAAAAAAAAATGAACTTCTGGTAGTCAAGCCAAAAGAATATTTCTCTCGAGTCCATTTATTTAGAAGAGAGCGCGTTACAAAACCGGACGTTGTGGTAGTCCATGAGCGCAGTGAGTCCATGTATTTGAACGAAAGAGAATCGAAATCAAGGGAAGAAAACAAACCAAAAACAGAGAAGAGAAATGACGATGCCAAAACAGTGAGAAAGCGAACCTTTTGGAGAATTGTTTTGATGTCCATCAGAAACTCGGAATCTGAAGGGTCTTGAAGATCGACATGATTGGTTGACTGAATCCCCTTCAAGATCACATTGGCCTCGTCTTTATCAGCCTCGAGGAATTCCCAGAAAACGCGCATGGATTCGTCGATTACTTGTGTCAGCATTGCAGCTGAGACTTCATAATCTACCCAAACCGTACTGTCCTTCTTGTCCTTCAAACTATCTTCTGCAGCACAATATTGAAGGTTCGATTAACTAACCGCGTAATGAATATTGTTGCCTATCTGATTAGAACATATCTACGAATATGGATACGGGACATGGACACAACACATGCTTAGACCACAGACTCAACGATTTCGAAAAACAAGACACGGACATGAATATTGCTACACATATCTGGACACAATTATATTGTTTACCTTTAATAACCGGGACTTGAAGAATGGAACGAATATCACACCGGTTCTTGGCGTAGGTTTGGACTCTGGGGCCTTGGAACGGCTCGTTCTCTACAAACCTCTCCAAGAGCACTCGAAACTGCTGGAATTCACCGGCCACATGGTTATACGAACTCGTGTTTCCTTCACCTTCATCTTCCAGCATTTCCATCGCTTTCCTATATTGCCAGTGGAGGATCTCCCACGAAAGGCAGGCGTGTCCAACGTATACCAATTCCAAGTTCCGGTGCAAATCAGTAATGGACTTCAGCGTTGGATCGGCGAAAATCCTTCGTAGCTTGACTTGCAAGAGGTTTGGCAAAAGCAGGGATTTGATCGCTGAAACCGATGATTTCTGGGCTGAACCTTGGTGAATTTGATCTTTCAATTGGAGGAAACCTACGCACATATACAAAATGGATCGTTTCAGAATTGACGGTGGTCATACAAATTTAGTAGTGAATTAGACCAACGACATCTGGTTGAAGCGTGTGTAAGCTAACACAGACAATCCAAGTTATTAAAAAAAAAAAGATACCTACGGGTTACTGGATTTGTTTACAAAATTCTGGAAGGAATTCTCAAACAATTGGAATACTGGATATTGTTGCTGAGGACCAATAGGCTTACTAACCCCGAAGTTGAAAGTTGCACATGTAATGCCAATCAAAAAGTCTATATATGGTCTCGTAATTTAGTCTCCGAATCACCCCAAATTTAATAACTATGATTGAAATTCACTTGAGTGCGCAGGTCTTACATACCTTGATGAATCACCACCTCATGCTCCCAAATCAGGGAGGTTTTCGGGTACACTTTCCAATCATTCAATCAATTAAGAATCTTGAGAGATATGAAGATTCTCACCTAACCCAATAACCGAAATGCATCGTAATACATAGATAGACGGTTTTTTTAGTACAACGGATTTGAACTTAACTAATCCATTCAAAGATTACATGCAACTTAACTACTCAATTCACCAAAACTATATATAATCACCTCTTAGGTTCTATCAATTCTGTCGGGGTTAGTCCACCCAAAGCTTCGCTCTGATTTTAATTAAACCCCCAAGAATGGGAGGTGGATTGGTCCCCGAAAATTAGCTAATGTGTCCTTAAAGGTGTAAACTGACTCAAACACATGAGAGGGATGACAGTGGGGTATATGGCCTTCTCCAGATGATGTGATTTTAATGGGGGGGGGAAGGTTGGTGGGTATGCAATTGAAAAACTACTGAAACATACCATAAACGATTTAAAAACACCTTTGACCTAAATGAAGAGGAGACAAAGAAGTGGCATCAGATCAGCGCCTTTATTTACGCACATTGATAGTGGGGGCCGGGGAGGAGGTGTAAAGAACTATGGAGACCTACCAAACCAATAATCTCCTCCCAAAAGAAACTCTCTATCTTTTGTAAAACAAAAAAATTCTCCAACATCCTGAGGTGGGACAACCCTTTGTCTTTCTGTTTTATTTTTTGAGCAATGCTACGATGTCTGCATGTCACATTTTGAGTTTCTTGGTATCCCTTAGGTCTGTTTTTCTTTTTTTCGGCCATTTTTAGATCACATTTTGATAGTTGGTTCTGTTCATTTTGTAGAGTTCGGTTAGAATCTTATTCATATCAAAAGTAGCGTTCATTGGACTTTATTTGATACATGATTAGCACATGTGAATATTAAAGAAAATCAAAACTGGGTCCTAAAACACACTGAATCGGAACCCAGTTTTGGTTTTTTTGTGATATTCACGTGTTTCAATCACGTATCAAATAAAGTCCGATGAATGCGATTATTTGTATGAATAAGGTTCTCACCAAACTCTACAAATAAACGGAGCTGATCATCAAAATGTGATCGGAAAATGGCCAAAAAATGAGAAACGGACAGGAGGGGATACCAAGGGGCTTGGTATCCCCGGCAACACAAAAGTTTCTCCATCACATGGTACCCAAAATGTGGTACTCAGTTATGGTTACCAAAGCAATTAGTGTTATTTATTTATTCTTCTTGGTTCGACAGTTAAGGACATTCGGGCTAACTTATGTGCACCTTAATTTATCTCTTTTCCGGGCAAGTCTTCTGCGTCGGTACTAGGAATTCATAAGATTTTTTTTTCTAGTGTCTGACCCTAAGAATCGAATCCTAATCAATTGTACAGAGAGCAAACCCATCCACCAGCCAGACTAAATTCGTGGGGTGGGACAACCTTTCTTTTTAGCTAATTACAATTATATATAGTATTATATACATGACCTAACACTTGAGAAGCTCAAGAAAAATGAGAAATTAAATATTTAATATTAAGTCCACGCTTAAACATACACAAGGGAACACATGCTTTCCAGCCCTTGTGATTACTAATTGAACACCCAAAAAGGTAAGAAAGTCACACATTTCCTTCTTTTTTTTCCTTACCTTGCAATCGAGGGAAAACTTTAATGCATAATCAATACCATATTTATCTTTAGAGAAACGGATTTCGATCTAGAAATTTTTTTTCCTTCGAGATAAATATGTTGTAAAATCGTGTTAATCGATAGCTATCAAGTTGATTTTTGGCGTCGCTAATGTTTCGAGAAAAACATTATTAGAAGTAAACAATTTTGATCCTCAAAATGTACCCGATAGTAACTATCAACAGGACCCCGCAGTTGCCAAAATTCAAAAAGTTTGAGTTCCTATCCGGGAGAGTCATTGGTCCTCGCCTACTTTAATAGACAACCAAGTCCACCTAAATGAAAGGACAATACAAGAAGACGAACAATTTTATGATCTAAACTGACTGGAACGCGTCGAAAACATTAATCACGTTAAATATTATTATGTCGACCGAATATTGTCTCATATGCTTTTCGAAAACATTTCAATGTTGCGAAAATAGATTCCAAATAAGTGCTTCAAATACTTTATTTTTCTTCTTGCAAAATGACTAAAATCTATTCTACAAATATATCACTCGGTAACCAATGAACGTGATTTTTGAATTGACTGACACTAAAAAATAAAAAGCTTTCGATCATTGACTTGGGTCCAGAAAGAACCCACAAACGAGCAGGACCGAATGGGATTGACAAGGAGTTCGACATTTCCCGAAACTGAAACCGAAAATGAAAAAACAGGAAACAAAAAAAAGAAAACAGAAAACAAGTGAGGGATTAGAAACTCACTGATTCCATGCAGCGTTTGGTAATTCAAGACGTCCAGTTTCCTCATTTTCTCTGCGTACCCTTTATAAACCTTCTGAATCTCTTCCAAACGGTCCTTGTGCTCGAATTTCTCATCAATTCTCATCAGTGGCCTCAAATCCTCCACCACTTTTGGTGGACTCTCAGATTCCTCCATTATAGTTGGCAACACCCCTTTTCCTTTGGCATTCTTCATTTCAGCTTTCATCTGTTCAACTGATTCTTGGTGTTTCAACAGAACATTACCAAACAAGTCATCATCATCATCATCTTCTTCGTAATCGTAATCCCATGATTTTTCCCAGCTTTTCGGTTCTTCAGATTTTCCTCCCTCCTCTGTTTCTTGTAAATTTTCTGGTTCACTTTTGGCAGAATCTTGAAAATCTGGCTCGAATTCTATGAACTCATCGTCAGTGAAAGAAGCTCTTGGTTCAAGAAAACTGATTTCGGCCGGATTCGGAATTTCCTCAGTGAATTCTAGGTTTGGATTTTCTGGTTCTTCGTCCACGAAAGAATTTGCAAAATAATCACTGGTGATTGAATCCACTTCTTCACTTGAAACACTAGTCTTGGGCTTGAAATCAAAATCGAAACACCAGAATGGATTCCGTGAATTCAATCCAACTTCTTGAGAAGAATATTCCACACCCGAGTGATTGATTTCCAGGCCGGTTGTCTCTTTTTTGCCTTGAAAATAACAATCACTGGAAAAAATCCCCTTTTCAGGAGTAACAGAGTTCTCTGTTTCACTAACAGAGTTCTCTGCTTCTGAATAAAATTCATCAAAATCTGGATTTCCATTATCAACGATTTGAAAATCCTTTGGATCCGCCGAAAAATCTTGAATGACTTCAGACTTCTCAATGAATCCCCAGAAATCTTTTTCGGAAATGAACTGATGCTTCCTCGTTTTCTGATTCGGCGAATTTGATTGGAAAACGGAATCCTCTTTTTCTCCACTGGTAATAGAGTTCTTCGCTTTAGAATTGAATTCCCCTGAACCTTGAATTCCATTTTCTGCATTTGGAAAATCATTTAGACCCACGGAAAAATCCTGAAGCCGAAAGGTAATCCTTTCAGGTTCCTCAATGAATCCCTTGACGTCTTTGGTGGATATGATCTGATACTTGCTCGTTTTCAAACTCCGCGAATTTTCTTGAAAAACAGAGTCCTCTGATTTTGCACTGATAATAGATTTATTTGCTTTGGAATCGAATTCCCAAGAAGTTTGATCATTTGGACTCACAAACAACTCCTGGACGGAACAGCTAACTGTTTCAGGCTCCTCAATGAATCCCCTGTAATCTTTTGTGGAGGTGAACTGATGATACTTGCTTGTGTTGTGATTCAGAGAATTTTCTCGCGAAACAGAGTGCTCTGCTTCACTCAAAACAGAGTGCTCGGTTCCACTATTCTGAAACCGGAACCCGAATACAAACTCATGACTCTCTTCCTCTGTTTCACTAACTGAATCAATTTGATCATCCTGTTGCAAATGATCAGCCTCAAAATCGGAATCTTTCTTCTTATAGCTATCAGCTGAAAATAATCTGAAAGCAGAAACAAAAAAATTCATTCATCCCAAAATCAGTAAGAAAATCTCAGAAAATCAATCACTCAGAAGGCAAAAAGTTCCAAATTTTACAAATCATACCTGAATATGTATCTGAAAATGAACCCAAAAAGAAGGAAAACATACTTGGGCAAAACCCAGAAAAAATTAGCAAGCCTAAGCATGTTTTTACATGTAAACTCCTCTAAGAAGCCTTTATATAGAATACCCAAGTGGGTTTTGATCATAGAGAGAGAGAAAAACTTCTGGGTACCCATAAAATGGAAATTCTCCTCATGGGCTTCTTTTGTTATTGCTAAACAGAGGTGAAAGAAGAGTAGGGTTTAGGGACAAGATTTTGTACTCGTATCAGGTTCCAATTGAGTGTGGACTATCTATCCACTAGCAGACACAGAAATTGGGGAGAAAAATGTATTCACAGGAGGAGGACAGAGATAAAGATATGGGCGGAGATTGTGGAGACGGGGAGGACAGTATCAGAGAAATTATGAGAGAAGTGTTAGGAGAGAGAAAGCTACGTTTAGTAATCTAAAGGTTTGGCCTGGCATAAGAAATAAAGTGAATAAGTGTTTGTAATTTACGAGATCATACGTTCGGATTACATGGAGGTCAAATATTCTCAACTATAAGGCTATTTGAGAGTTTGTCATGCTGTGAGCTTTAAGGCCCCGGAATTATTCGGGGAGTAGGAAAGCTTGTTTGGACATTGATTATTTGAAAAAGAAAGAAAACTACGTTTTTTTTTGTGTGTTTGAAAAGGAAAGAAAAGGAAACTACGTTCGGAGAAGAATAAAATGGGAGTGGGGCTTGTAATTCTTGTGTAGTTGTGTGTTGTTATGGGAGTGGCTTTAGAATTCTCTTATTTTCTTTGGAAATTGATTAGATTTCTTTATTCTTGTTGGACGGTCAAGGAAGTTCTATCCGGCCCAGCTTACGCTCGCCTCAACTAAATTGCTCTTCCGTTTGGCCAAATGCAATCTGTTCACGTTGGGACCAAAAATACACAAGAAATTACTTATTGCAGCCGAACACCCAAAAATCAAACTCTAATCAACTACACAGAGAGCAAACCCATCAAGTTACCAACCAACTGGACTAACCATCGCTCTGGAAGTGATTAGTATGAGTTACGTCGGTTTGGATTTCTATTTTTGAAGGTCTTTTGTTCTGTCAGCGTTCTCTCTCTGTCAGTTCGACACGTTTCGAAAATGGAATGGAACATGGAGAAGAGTCATTGTTCGCGTTAAGGTTAACAAGCCCTGTTTGGCAGCCCAGAAAATTGCCCTTGGGATTAATGCTTTTTTAGGTTTATTCATTGTACTTTTTATTTATTTATTTTGGGTCGGTTTGATTGTACTTTCCTTATGGCATGTTTATTTGATCCGCTTCTTAGGGCATGTTTTTGGATCCGCTTCTTTAGGGTATGTTTGGGAGGGTTTCTTTTTATTTTTTTTATTTCATAAATGGTGAGTTGTGGATCTTAATTATTGTTAGAATCTAAGTATATATGTAAAAAAATCTGTTGAAGTATTTCGATAAAAGTGGAGAATAGAGTTTTGCACAAAGAGTAGAGCAGTGTAGGAAAATAGAATGCGGATTCAAAAATTTCTTCAACAACGTTGATCTAAATTTTGCATTCTCTAGTTCATTTTCTACATAGTATAATTTATTTTTGCAAAATTAATTCTCAAAACATTCGAATACAGAAAACTCGAAACCAGATGATGCATAATGAAGAAATGGGTCTCCAAGACATGCGCTAGTCCAGAAAGTTTTAGGCTATTTTGAAAATAGTAAAAAGAATGAGGAAAGGAAATTATTAATAAAGAATATTTTATTAAAAAAAGGTAAATATTTAATCTCGCTTGCTCGATTTTAATTAAAATATGAAAATAATCTGAGGAAAGTGAAAAAGGAATCGTATTTGCCATAATTGTTTTCTTGAAAGAAGGCAAAAAAACTTACTTATGACATTTGAACACTTTTTAAACCAAAAATAAAGAAAAGGTCAGGTTGGGAAAAAAAATTACTATTTCCCCCTTATTTCCAACCAGGTGAGATATTTTTCTGATTCACACGAATCTAAAGTCTATACTCTAGACCATATTTTAATGGTAAATTCTTGTCAATTTTGCCCATCTTACTTTATATATAGACAAGAGAGAAATTAGAATTGCGTTTCTTTTCATTATTTCCACGAACATGACATCGCAACATCTACAATTCCTATTTTATGTTTAATTAAGCGGTTAGAGAATTGCATTCAGATTTCTTAAGAATATAACAACCGGACATGACACTACCTCGATCATATGAGAATTTTCAACAGCTAAATTAAGTTCAATAGTCGTAAACAAGATTATATATACGGAAAAGAAATAACAACTACGTGTTAACAAACAGATGCTCTTGTGAAGGAGACGTAAGAATAAATCATCACCTGAATGCGTCAATACTACTTACTAGTTAAGAAACTGACTTTTTAAATGAAAATATCTTTTCATTTGGATTTCTTTACACCTTTAGTAAGAGGAAGAAAAAAAACTGATTCAAACTAATTTAAGATTAATGATAAAAAAAAAACTAATTTAAGATTAGCATGGTTAGAAACAATCAATCATTCGGACAGTTCAACTTCCTATTTATTGCTTTATAGAGAGATCGGTTTCATCATAAGATTAAATGGAAAATACAGGGAAGATTTCTCATTACGATCGGATCATAGTGGATTTGGCTTCACACCATTATATATATGGATGGAAAATAAACGAACCAATAGTGAATGCTAAAGGATTATATCAAAATATTTTTATGCTAAACTGAAATGACAAACGACGATACTAAAACACATAATCACCTGATAAATGTTGTGATTATTTTTTCGTTTCGAGGGTTTTGATTGTGCTTTTAGGTTGTATGTTAAAATGAAGATCTCAATATTGTTCCGAAAATGGAAACAATCAAAATTTGTGTCATGGGTAGTCCAATAATTACTTGCCACCACCCAACTCCCATCGGCTTCCGCCTTAAACCCTTCATAACCATCGCCGCCACATCATAGACCCACCACATCGCGTCAACCCAACCTCTTTTCGTCCCTCAGCAACCTCCACTCTATTTGGCCCTCCTCCACCATCTTCTATCGCCGTTGATGCCCAAGGGTGGAGTCAAGGGGAGACAAGCAAAGATGGAATCAGGAGGGGTCTAGTGGCGGCGGCCGCCACGTCAAGAATTTTAGAAAATGCAATTATTATATGTGACAATTTTTTTTATCCCCAACTTATATAGTCTTGCCACTGCTAGGTTTTTTTCCTTATTTTTTTATTATATTCTAGTCATAAATCTTCTATTTTTTTTCAAGAAAGAAGACCCAAAAAAGTATTCCAAAACTAAATTCAATAAGCCAAAGAAAAATAATATAAATAATGATGTGTAATTAGGAAAAAAAATTCCACTCTAACCCTAAAACAACTTAACCTAAAAAAATTAAGGAAATTTAATTATTATGCCATTATCGACGCCGAAAATTAAAATTAGTCATTTTTCATACTCCATGTGTAAATAACAAACATTATTTAGTTTAGTTTTTGTTATGTTATTTTAATTTTTTCTGGAGCCGATGACTATTAATATTGTAATGCATTTTTGTATTGAGGATTAGTCTTTACGAACTTTATCTCAACTTTAATTGAATCCCCGCTAATAAACGGTGGATGAGATCTATCTCCAAATTAGTAGTTCTATTAGGTTGGATATCGAGTCATGCAGAAAGATACCCCATTGAGTCTTCAAGCCAGCATAAGAAAATTAATGAGTACGAGGATATATATATATATATATATATAGAGGAATTTTCAAGTGAGGGATCCCTCATTTTTTTAAAATGAGGGACTTTCATTTCCCGATCAAATTTTGAAAATCCGAGCCGCTCAATGTGTGCAGAACGTGATTTTAAGGGTACCCGCGAGAAATCAGCAAAAAAAATGACCGGGAAGGGCTTCATCTGAGCAGTTTTTTTTGAAC
>BPLS01000384.1:453886-492854 GCA_019656275.1 Rhododendron kiyosumense | reverse complement strand
AGAGATTTTCCAGTGCTTCGGGAACACAACCACGTGGATATTCTTGTATTCTTAATTTATTTTACTTTTACTTGAACCCAATCAAATCTATAACTATGACTATGCAACCAAAACCAATGAGCTAACCAAGATTAAGAGTGACCAATCTGATTCAAATATAGCCAAGTTCATTAGAAAATATTATTTGGAGACAACTGCATTCCTTACTTTTTATAATCACGTATATCTCAATATCTCATGCCACTTTTAATTAATTAGTTAGAGATAGATTCCTTAAATTGTCTTTCGAGACCATTCTAACTATAACATTCACGAGATCGAGAATTAAGAACCAAATCAGAAGTTACTATAGGAGAATTTCTTGACTTGGGATTTATTCTGCTGACAAGTACGTATGTGTACTATTCAAATAGTCTTGGTCTCTCTTTTTGGTTTCATTTAATTGAGAATGATGGTTTGGTGTCTAATGAGAGGAAATAAGTTATTATTGAACGAGGGAATCAAAAGGACCGAATGAAATGCATTTTCCACCGAATTAATAGGTCCCCACTTTATTAGCTAGTGGCAAACAAGGGCCTCATACGTTGTTATTGAAGCTGAGTCCAGGAGTCTTCACTGAAAATCTGCTAAAATAAACAAACAAAATGTCTCAATTGCATATTGAATGAGTTTATCCCCACACACAGTCATTCTCGTATTGGAGAAGGATTGTGTGTGGAATTTTTTTGCTCAAATCCAATGTTGGAAGACTCCGCACTTCATTAATTTGTTTGTTTGTTTGATTGATTGATTAAAGATTCGTCCATTCGGATTGGAGAAGCCGATAATTTTTTGTGTGTGTGTGTGTGTGGAAATTAGTATTTTGCGAGACTTGATTTAAGAGAGTTTTGGTTAAGAGTTTCTGATTGCACTTTTGATGAGAGAATTTATAATAAATGGCCATACACTATAATATTGCATAATGATTGAGCATTGGACCCACATTATAATATTGCATCATTATAATGTATGACCTATAATGACTTGCGCCAGCTGACATACTAACCAAAGATAGAACCAAGTGGGTCTAATGGCGCCACAACAAGAACTTTAGAAAATGCAATTATTATATGTGACAATTTTTTTTAATCCCCAACTTATATAGTCTCATTACTGTTAGGTTTTTTTCCTTATTTTTTATTATATACTAGGCATAAATCTTCTTCTTCTTTTTTTTCATGAAAAGAGACCCAAAAAAAGTATTCCAAAACTAAATTCAATGGGCCAAAGTGAAATAATATAAATAATGATTTGTAATTAAGAAAAAAAAATCCACACTCTAACCCTAAAACAACTTAACCTAAAAAATTTAAGGGAATTTAATTATTATGCCATTGTCGATGCCCAAAATTAAAATTAGTCTTTTTTTGTACTCCATGTATAAATGAAAAATATCATTTAGTTTAGTTTTTGTTATGTTATTTTAATTTTTTTTGGAGCCGATAACTATTAATATTGTAATGCATTTTTTAAAATTTTTTTAGTATATATTTCGTCACTGCTAAAATAAAATCATGGTTCCGTCCTTGGAGACAAGTGGCGGCGATCGCCACCACAACAATTTTCGACTCCATCCCTGCTGATGCCTATGTTGCCACCCCAATGCCTCTACCACCACCTCCTCATTTTGGCATTCTGGCACCTCCAATTAGACCTGGGTAACAGGTCGTGTTCGTGTCGTGTCAGTCAGATTCGTGTCACAAATCACTCAACCTGAACCCGACCCATTTAAAATTTGTGTTTCTCGAGTTGTGTCATTTTCGTGTTTCGTGTAAGAAATGCTCAACCCTAACCCGTTAATTTCGTGTTCGGTTTGTATCGTGTTATCATGTCGGTTGCCTAACTCTATATAGAATTACAGATATACCATATATTATGTATATATGTTTGTGTTAATGGCTGACACAGATTAGTAATCGTGTTAGTCGTGTCAATTTCGTGTCTCGCGTGTTCAATCCGAACCCGACCCATTTAGAATTTGTGTTCACGAGTCGTGTCATTTTCGTGTTTCGTGTCAGAAATGTTCAACCCTAACCCGCTAATTTCGTGTCCGATTCGTATCGTGTTATCGTGTCTCGTGTCCATTGCCCAGCTCTACCTCCAATGCCTCTACTCCTACTGCACCTTATGTTTATTGTCCCTTCCCCTGTTACGGGTAGGATGGGAACTATAATTCAACTATAGCGATGTGAATAGACAAATAAGAATTTGAAATCTTATTTACCAAAAAAAAAAAAAATTTGAAATCTTGAGCCGTTTTATAGAGCGAATACGATGTATTTGAATGCTCTACATGACTTTTATTCTACTAATTAGAAGGGTTTTTCTCATTTTGTTGCATTTAAGTCTAATAGACCAAACTGATTTCCCTAAAATACTTTTTTTTCTTAATTTTATCATGAAACATAAGGTGTTCAAAGATTTACAGATTAGACATTACATAAGCACACTTTCGATTTCTTTTGAAGGAAGAGCGGAATTAAAAAGTTCACTTTTTCTCGGCGATAGTGATTAGTAGTATTAGTTGTAGTCAGTAAAATTTGAACCGTAGTCGAATGCATGCGAGTACATACTGATTTACTTTATATTTCCAGTTTTGATTGGGTGGTGAAATACATTTAAAAAAGATTCTGTAAATCTTAAGAGGTACTTGACTAGCTTGTGAAAGATTATATAAATAGGTGTTTCGGGCTATGCCCTTGGGATGTATTGTCCAACTCTTTGTTGGATTCTCTTTCCCCGTTTTTAATAAAATTCATTTTTGCCAATAAAAAAAGATTATATAAATATCTATTGAGTATTTTGTAGGAAAAGATTCTGAAAATCCATTATGAATATTGTAGAAATTTGGCGGAGATAGAGAATTTAATCAACAGGAGAGGAAAATTAATGTAAGAGAGTTGAGAAAGAGCAAAATAATTACACTTTGACTAAGGAATGGTGATTTTTGTGTCATCAATTTGGTCACTTTTGTTTTGTTCAGAGAAATAATTATTGCTACTTTAACACAAGACGACACGGTGGGAGAGGGTGAAATTTTCCTTAAAAAAAGTTACTTGGCTATTCAAATTTTTTTAGCGTTTGTTGGTTTTGTGTTAAATTTTTGTGAATGATTGATTCGTCTCGACAAGAGTAATCAAGAAAGTAAAAAATTAGGATCGAAGCTCAGATATTTTTTATTTTGAAAAAAAAACATAAAAGAAAACACACAAAATTAACAAACACGAAAAAAAAAAAATGAATAGAGACAACAAAAGAAAAAAGCCAAGTGGCTTTTAGTAGGAACTCATTCTAATTAATAATTTGTACAAACTTTTACTAGCCATCAACTTATTTTGTTTGGCTAGTAAAAGTTTGTACGAATTTTTCTAGAAGGAGGATTTGGCAGAGAGAGAGAATTTAATAGGAGAGAAAAATGATGACAAAGCTGATTGAGAAAGAATTCAAGCAAAATAAAATAGAGTGGGATGAGAGAGGGAAAAATATCATTATTTTGCACACATAGAGAAAATGAAGGAAGAAGAAGAAAACCATGGATGAAAGAAATTATGCGAATGCCTTTTATAGGAAACTACGTGTTTTATTTTGGACAGTCGAGATTAAATAAGGGGAGTGTTCGGAGGATAATTATTTTTAGAATTTAGAATTATGAATGGTAGATTATTGAGTTTGAGAATCTGAAAAAAAAAAAAATTGAATGATATGTGCAGAACAAATTTTGCAAAAGAATTTTTGTAAGTGATATAATCAAAATCTAAAAGGCTCTTCCTGATGTGATTCTATGAATTTTTTATTTTCCTATTCATTTTTTATAATTAATTTTTTCCGAATCCATATTCATATTCGGCTCCCAGCAGCAAAAATCCAAAAAAGCAAAATGCACAATAAATTAATGGCCAAACAGGCCCTTAGATTGGGTGAATGCAAAATCAAGCCGTGATTATTAAAATACCCTTAATTCTAAGAATCCAAATCTTGGGTTTCCTTTGAACCACTTTACGTTAATTAATTCTTACTTAGTTACTAGAACCACTAATGTTCCTCGGCTTACGCAATCGTCACCGAAGAACTGGATTTTGATTGCTGATTTCGATGAAATCTTAAACAGTTCTGGGACAAAAGAAGTACTAGAATGCAACTTGTTTGGTAATAGTGTTTTTGAAGGTGGTTTTTGGGTAACAGATTGGGAGATGTTATCAAATGGGGGTGTTTGACAGCGGTGTCGAGCGGTCAATTCGGTCGTTTATCTTGGGACTCAATAGCTTGGATCTTGATCGAACAATGAACAATTCAGATCTGTATGCGTTCAGATTCAATTTGATCCTTCAGTGTCGAGATGAACAGCCAGATGTCATTCACACCCCGCTTGGCACAGGGTGCTTGACAGCATATCTCCGGAAAAAAAGCATATTAGATACCGTGTTGAGAGAGATGGGATGGTTTTGGAAACCTCAAGTGAAAAAATAGTAAGATGATGATGTGAAAACACCCCTCAATACGTGGAATAGGAATACTACAGCAAATATAATGCAATCTCATATTGATTATGAAAATTGATTTTGACACTCCAGTTTTAGCCACTGACACTTTACTTTGAGTCTTCATCATGTGAAAAAACAATTAGAACTAAAAGTGGAGTGTCATTGGCTAAAAGTGGAGTGCCAGAATCACATCCCTTGATTATATAGCCGTCTATTATTACTTATAAATTAGATTTTTTGATTATAATTTCTAATTATTTGCTTAAAAGTACACTAAAGATGTTGCTGAAGACACTAAAGATTGTCTTTTTGATTCCTCTCATTGAGCCGAACGACGTGATATAAAAATTTGATCCAAATCTAATAAAAATAAACAAAAAATAACCAAAAAGACCACACAAAAAAGACACTTCTTTCAAAAGAGAAATGAGAGAAAATTTGTCATTCAGCAAATTAGATGTAGAGATATTGATAAGACACATAAAGTTAATAATTCCAATATTCGGCCAATTTTTTGAAGGAGCTCTTTTTTTCTTTTTTTTTAATATTAGAATTCTCTAGATTTTTTTTTTTGAATTATATCAATGTTGATATATGTGAAGTTAAAACCAAAAGGTTAGTCCAAAGGGCCTCTTGATCTAAGTTTTGAACATGTTTAGTGTAGCATTTTATAAGTTTGAATAGAAGTTTAAACTGTTTGGTTAAATAAATTGTAGAATAATTTTATCTACTAAATTCTAAATTTTTCTTAATGATTCTATACAAGTACTTCAAAATTCTTGAGTTTTTTCTCCATCCGTAACTTTGTCATATTGAAATAAATAAAAACTCTACAAATCGGAGATTAAAATAATCTCATCTTTTTTAGTCGAATAAGTTGAAAGAACATAGTATATAATTACCCATAATTACTAGCAAACAGTCCGCATTAGATTTCTTAAGCAAATAAGCTGAAATAAATTAGCTTATAAGTGCTAACAACCGAGACGTGAAGAACAAATTGCGGCGACAGTTACAAATATTCAAAATTCTAACGCAAGATTTAAGAAAGGCAAATGCTACAAGGTGCCCATGGAGCATAAGTTTAGGGCACAAGATTAGGGTTCATTAAATGCTTTAATTATATTTTCCTATACTCATTCAATGTCTACTAATAATGA
The DNA here is from genome assembly GCA_019656275.1 of Rhododendron kiyosumense. NCBI lineage: Eukaryota > Viridiplantae > Streptophyta > Magnoliopsida > Ericales > Ericaceae > Rhododendron > Rhododendron kiyosumense. The sequence goes on along the minus strand of BPLS01000384.1, from coordinate 487,174 downwards.
CATTGAAAATATAAACCACTAAAATAAAAGAAGTCAAACAATATTTTGAATGACAAAAGTGACCTTGTAACTCTTCATATTCTTCACTCTTTAAAGTGAAAAAATATACTATTGTTTTGGAGTGAAATCTTATTTGACCATACGACATGACTCTTCATTGGGAATTTTTTTCCGGCGCCAGTTTCTTTTCCTTAGAGGCAAAGGCAAAATGCTCAACGGAGAAGTTCGTCTGACCTCTATTTCAAAGGGGAAAAAAAAATTACGAGGAAGTAATAAGTGTATCCCTCCGAATTTCTGTTACAAAGGTATGAACTTTTTCTTTTGTTCATTTTCCAATATATTTTTTTTAGTAATTTTTGGAAAGAATTTTTATATTCTGGACAAAGAGTTTTTTTTTTTCTTTTGCTATTTTCACCAGATATTGGTATTTTAATTTGTAAGATAATGGATGATGAACTGTGAGTAAACCCAAATGAAAAGAAAAAATACTCTCTTTTTTACACGTTAAAAATAGGAACTCTTGAATTTTTATTTGATTGTTTGTGGTAGTATTATCCAATTGAAATTCTTATGTTTGTTAGGTTTTTTTTTCCGAGTATTGTTTTGTTTGAAAATTAGGTGTCATAAAGCATTGTTTCAAAAGAGAAAACCTTTCACCTACCTAATTTGGATGATACTGGAAGAAGGAACAACCGTGGTAAAAAAAAGGAGGACGACGAGAAGCTAGGATCCAACCGACTAGATTTTAAAAAGGAAAACCTCTCATCTACCTAATTTTTAAAAGAAAATGAGGGTAGTATTGTCATTAAAAAAGTGTATTACAAACATTTATGGGTAGTCTAGAAAATAGTGGTGAAAAGTAATACTTTGTGAGTACCTATAGACACAATTCATAGATTTAGGTTATTTATTGCACCTAAAGCATTTAAAGAATCATAAACATGTGCCCCAAACTTATGCCCCAGGGGCTCCTAATGCAAGTTCCTGTTCTTGAAACAAAAAAAAAGTCATTATTTTTTAAGAAGACAATTTCAAGTTCAAAAATTATGGTTTTATTAAAATTTAAAAATATACAATATAAATCTTTTGAAAGATCTCGATGAGATCTTTTATACGATGCAAAAAAAAATTGAAAAATTAATTTTTATTTACATTATTTTTGAGTTTAAAAATGTGAAATAAGTTGCTTACTTTTTAAGAAGGCTTCTGAAACGGGACCAGTCAAAGGAAAAATCAGACAAAAAAAAAAGATTTACGTGACGTATTCATGCTGTGACTCTTTAACTACGAATTACTACTAGTAAAATTTATGGAAGAACTATGTATTCTTCTAGAAGGGTAGGTAACAACCCGTATCTTTGATCTTTCTTTTGTTCCCGACGGTAGAAGTGTTTGGGTCAGTTTATGTTTGGCCAATAACCTTGCCTTCGAAAAACGTTGAAAATATCAAGTGTAGGGTTAGATCATCGATAGCATAATAAATCGGTAAAATCGGAATCGTATCACAGGGAATCGGTAACAGCTTGCTTGGATTGTAGGTTTAATGTAAGGATTGTGGTGTTTAAGACGGCTACCTTTTGGTTTTGCTTTGAAAGAGGAAATACTAAGGCGAAAAGGCTAGAAATGAGTTTAATAAGCTAAAAGAGGCAAGTATAAAGATCATCCATCATGTGATTATAGGCCGTTATCAATTCTCAAATATAACTCAAATGAGAGTTACGACCGCGCGCTCATTCCTGGAAGATTTAGCTTTAAAGACTGCGTTTATCAAAAGATGTGATTAATCGGAATTAAACCAACTTGTTTTACTAATGAATCAAACATGTAGGAGGCCACGAGCTCTAGGCAAACCGCATGTCAAGACTGCTTGACTAAACTACATGCCAAAAAGTTAACACCCCCTCATGGAGGTGGGTGGGTGGATGGAGGATCGCCACGCTACCAGATCTATATTTAGACGCCTTCATTGTCACTGTTGGAGAGCTCAAGAAACCGCCGCCTGAACCGAAATCGACCAGGGTCTCCGTAACCCAAAAATGATCGGGAGAGTGTGAGATCTTCTCTCCCTAAAGAGAGAGTCTCAATCATTTCACAACCGTGAAATTAGAAGAGGAGAGGAAAGAGAGCCGGAGCGGCCGGTAGGAAACTGAGAGGGAGGAAGACGGAGGAAGTTGAGGAACCCACCGGTGGATTCTCGCTCTAGAACTTTCTCTATAGTCTATTGTATCTTTAATCTTTCATTCAGCAAGAGAGTTGTCACTTTCTCACATTATGTTGAGGAATTAAATGCCAATCAATTATTTCTCTTTCTACTTAATTGTATTTATCAAATGATGTTGTTGCCATTTTCTCCAATTCTCCCGCCTTAACTTCCGATCATATTCCCTTAATTAATATGCCTAATCAGCAGCCCTAAAGATGTGTTTGGTTTCTCTCAAAATAGTGTTATACAAAAGAGAAATCCCGGGTTTTTTCTACTCTAGGTTTGGACCCATTTAAATTGTATCATCAAAATTAGGAAATTTTTTTGGGGTAGTGAAAAAAATTTTGCAGCTAGTACTCCCGAATCACGTGAATGCAAATTAGCAAATGAAAAATTCAATTAAATTAGAAAAATTAGCAAATGGTTGGGACCTAGATAGCCACCTCATGAGTTCAGAGGACAAAACTCCGTTTTGACTTTGGCACACAATAACATGATTTTCGAGTTTGATGTAATTTTCATTATATTTGTAAATCCATTTACCAATTGACCAAAATAATAATAAAATTTTCCGCCTTTTTTTGCTCATTACTTTAGGTATCTATTCATACAGAGAAATGAAAGTCACTCAGCACGCCTAAGTTTTATCTTGATTAAATATACTTACGAGGGTTTAAGCAGACGTTTATATCTATGTATTTTGAAGTAAAAGTGGGTTCATCACACGCAAGGCCGTAAGGGTCGTCATCGGGTCGGGCTGAGTCAGTCCAGCCCGTCAAGTCACTACCCAAGTCCGGCCGACCAGGCTTTTACTTTTTTGTAGGGCCGGCCGGCCGGGTTACCTACCATAAATTGAAGCTCAAACCTGGCCCACGGGCTAGCTCAATTGACAGACTAGTGGGCCAAAAGCCGGGTGGGCTAGTGGGTGGGCTAACGGGCGGGCTTAAATTTCTTTGGGCAAGGGAAAAAAGAAAGAATTTTGTAGGATTTTGGGCTAATGGGTGGGCCCGTGGACGGGCTATTGGGCGGGTACCACTGGCCGGGCCTACGGGCGGGCCGAGTGAAAATTCATAGGCCCAAGCCAGCCCATTACAAACTACGGGTTGGGTAAAAGCCCAATGAGCCGGGCAGGCTTCGGGCAGACCGCGGATCTTCGGGTTAAATAATGACCCTTACGCAAGGGCGGAGGGAACTTGGTACAAGTGGGGTCACTTGACCTCATTCACTTCGACTTTTCAACCAAGACATGTTAAAATCTGCAGTCAAATGTAACTATTTCAACCTCACAAAAAAAAAAAACTCCTAAATTACCCACTAACTTCAAACATTACATACGACGACATAATCTACGCGTTTATGTCTCCTTGCAAGTTACTAGCACAAATAACAAATTACGAAACAAAATCACAATTAACTATGTGTATCTATTTTTCGATAAGCTTCTTAGTTTAATAATTTCTTCCAATTAGCAAATGAAAAAGATAAGTCACATTCGCTTCTATTATTTTAACTGCACTATCCAAAAATCCTGATTTCGCCCCTGATCACACGCAAACAATGGAAGTACTAAAATTATTAAAGTGAAATTAGTACATAACTTTTGGTTGGCAAGCAAAGAGAAATTGCAATCCTTGTCAAGTTCAGATTGAGGCTTTTATGCACATGAAAATCATATTGGAAACCGAATTTTGGTTTGACTTTATTGTTTTAGTGCTACTAGTCAAGACTTAAACACCATAAGCGGGATTTTGGCAAGTTGAAATGCGAGTAAGTTGACCCGAATACCCGAATTATCGGGAAAAAAGTTGGTCATTTCTTGGTGCGTCCACGGGAAGTCTCCCCAATGGTGCTGGGTACTCGAAAGCTTATTCGTGAGTGGAATTTCAAGCTGAATTGAATTTGGGGTGTTTGGCAACCTATTTTTTGGCTTTTAATTTTTAGTTTTTTGGCTTTTTGGTTTTTTGGATTATGGGCAGAATGTATTTTGGGTATGATAGGAGTGTTTGGGATATTTGTGCAGAATATGTTTTGAAACTGTAGTAGTGTTTGGTAGATGATTGTTGAGAATGACTTATGGGTTGCATTTTTACCATATTGCCCTTTGTCTTCTTATAACAGTCACTTGCGTTTTTTTGTTTAATTTTTTTTTTAACTTTATTGTTGAATAGTTTTTATGGGCTGTTTATTGAATCCTATTATTATTCTAAAGTAATGTTTTGTTTTTGTCTTTATTTATTTTTTTTTTTGTGTTTTTCAGATTCGCTGTTTGCCTTTGGCCATTATATTATTGTGTTAACATAATTATTTTTGATATGTAATTTTTTTTCCTTTTTTTTTAATTTAAGGAAGACATTTGGTATTTTTATTTGGTATTTTTAATTTACGGGGCAAATTTGGTAAAATGACGAGAGTATTAGGGGTATTTTTGTAATAAAAACTCAGAATCCGAAAATGAGAATCCCAAAAGCTCCTCCAACCCAAATTTTGGTTTTTGGCTCCTAAGCTCATAATCCGAAAATCTATTCTCCCAAAATCCATTTTGAAAATCTGTTGCCAAACACCCAAAATCCAAAAATGGAAATCCAAAAATCTGGTTGCCATCCCTCCAGCTTCTTCAGTTATGAGTTCCACTAAGCATTTTTGCACTTTTCCTTGTTTTATCTTTAGTTAAATTATTTTCATGTTTGTTAGTTTTGTGCTTGACTTTTTTGGTTTTCCAATTCGTCTCACCAAACGAATCGGAAAAGTTAAAAAATTATGGCTTTTATCAAAATATTTTGAGAAATATCCAAGATAAAGCTCAAAAAGCGCAAAAAACTGACTTTATCAAGGATATTTCAAAAAATATTTGGGTAAAAGTCATAATTTTTTATTTTTCTAATTCATCTTGAGGAGACGAATCGGAAAACCAAAAAAGTGAGGTGCAAAACTAACAAAACGCGAAAAAAATTTAAATACGGACAAAATAAGAAAAAGTCCAAAAAACCTAGCGCGCAGAATAATAGTTTGTTAATTTCGACTGTTTCGTCTTCTGTGTTTGTAGCCATTTGGGCAGTTTTGTGTGATTAAAAAAAAAATGATGGCTTTCTTCTAATGGAAATTATGGAATTGGAAAATAAAAGGGAATTAAAACATCACTATCCGGGGTGTTTGGGACTGGGATACCACATTTTCTAATTTCCAATATGCATTCGTTTTATTTTTGGATGGTTGAGAGCTCATTGTATTATTGAAAGATGATTTTGTTAAATCCTGCAAAATGAATTGGAGAAAGCATAATTTAAAAATCGCTCATGGATGAGGCTTTTTGGATTGTGATTAAACTCACTCACTCGGGCCTTTTTGGTTAAATAAGTCAATTGTTTTTTTTTTTGTTTGTATTTGTTAGTTTTGCGTTAAATTTTTGTGAATTATTAGTTCATCACGACGAAAGAAATCAGAATAGTAAAAAATTATGACCCAAGGCTAATTTTTTTTTGAATAAAGACGAAAAAATTTGGCTAATTTTTGTTTTTATTCAAAAATATTGATTTTGGATCATAATTTTTTACTCTTTACTCTTTAGATTCCTCTCATCATGACGAAACAATAATTCACAAAAAAATAGATGAAAAACTAACAACTACGAAAAAAATTGAATAAGGAAAAAAAATTGAATTGGCTTATTTAGCCAAAAAGACCCAGTCTCTTGCAAAAAATTATTTTGCACATTCCAAACACTTTTATAGATTCTCATTACTATAACGCCAAATGTATAATTTGCGATTTACAATTCAAAATTTTAAAGAATAAGTGGCTTCCAAAACACCTACTACTACTACAAGAGTTGAGATTGAGGGTTCATTCCACCTTCTAAAAAGAGGAACTTTTAGAAAAGGAAGATAATTAGATTATGTGTTTACGTAAATAAATTTTCTACCAATATGGATCTTGTTTGATAGATCTCATTGAGGTCTTTTAAACGATGCAAAAAAAATTAAAAAATTAATTCTTATTTTCATTGTATTTGAGTTTTAAATTATCTTCTTTTTAAAAAAAAAGTTTAGAAAGAAAGCGGAACGGATCTGATGCTACACGTTTTACATCTTTTGACATACGAAAACTTAATGCCATAACCACAACTTTAGACATGGAAAGTACAAGCAAATAGTACATTCCAAATCAAGCTTGGCTTTTGGTGACGACTTGATGCTAGCTAGTCAATTCTTGTAATTACCACATTTTTGGCCACATACCCAAAATTCAAGAGCCAATTGTAGATTGCAAGAATATTGATGGCCCGCTTGACCAAGTGCGGATCCTCTCAATACGGGCCCACACGTGATTCTCCTCTGTAACACGCTTGAACTTAACATATCTTCTCCTGTAACGCGTCTGAACTTAATATCTCGTCTCCTGTAACGCGCTTGAATTTAACATCTCATTCATTTAGCAAATCCACTGCGAAGATCACACTTTTGTTAGAACGTTCCAAAATTATGTGTTGTTTTGGAGATTTTACTCTCTTTATTTTTAGGTGAAAAAAGTGTAACTGTTACTCTAGCTGTGTATGGACACAAAGTGATGCCATGTGCTGCTATAGGTCATTTGACCCTTCAATTTCCGAAAAGTCACAAGTTACTCCCTCCGTCCCGAATTAAATGTCAATTTTTTATATTTGTGTCAATTTCAATTTCTTATATATTTCAATATAGATCTCAAAAAATATGCAATATCTTATATCTTTCTTATATCTTATATCTTTTGATCTATATATTGTAATATTTTTCATCAGTTTGAAAATTTTGTATAATATAATTAATCGAAAACTATCAAACAAGATCCATATTCCATATTTTTTGAGATCCATATTAAAAGATATAAGGAATTGAAATTGGTACGGATATCAAAAATTGACATCCAATTTGGGACGGAAGGAGTATTTATTTAGGAATTTCTAGTGTGACTTCATAAAGCAAAATAAAAAGGTTCGAAGGAATAGGGTTATAGGGGGTGTTTGAATTTAATCAACTTTGTGTTCTTCGTGCAAATCATGGGACGTCGAATTAAAGTCATTTTGGTTAGCACTTTGGACTCCAAAGTTTGGAGTCCTGATGAATTCTAATAAACGATCCAAATTAAAGGGCTTTGTCAAATCAAGATAAATTCAATCTAGTTATGAATTGGGGCGGTTTCAGGATTTAAGTTCAATGAAAAGAAAAAAAAAAGTGAAGAATTTTTTTCGAATGTTGAGCTCTATATAAAACAAATATATACATTTTTTTGATAACCGGGTTTTAGGACCAACTTATACACACCTCTACTAATCCTGGGCCCATACCCACCGTCCACTGACGAAGGCCCGACTTGAAGTCAGAGCAAATGCGTACTAGCCCCAAATGCACTGTAACTTAAGATATCTTCAAATTTGAGACTTTAGGAGGAAACAAAACTCCTAAGTTCCATTCTTTGACCTCTATGGCAACCTATTGGGGTTAACATAACATATTTACTAACATTGAAAATTATTTGGCCCAATATATTTTGTTTTGTTAAGCTACATTATCTACTTGCTCACAATTGTATGTGAATTCTCATTTACTCTGGCTACATATGGAAATTTAGTGCCGACAATATTAAAGAAAATGTAAAAAATATAAATTTTTGGTACAATTACTCTCTAGTTCATTTTTCATATTTTGAAACCCACTAGGTCTATCTAACTATTTTCAAAAGCATCTCGTCCACCTTGACAAAAATATCCTTACATTAAGTAAAAATTGCTTACCCCCTCCTGCCACATCATCGTTGAAAAGTTGGCCGGAAAAGTCGATGGCACTGAAAAGTTCGCCGGTGAATTGGTCTATTCCAAAGTTGGTCGCCGATGATCGGCGCCGAAGATGATGATCGAAGATGGTGACCGGTGATGTTGACTGATTGATAATAGGATATTGATTAGTGATGGTTATTTGATAAAAAAATTAAAAAATAAAAATAATAACGATCACGATCGAAGAACATATTTTGCAGATAAGTTTATCTGTTTCAGATTTTATAGAGGCAAACATGTTTTTTTCGCATATCTTGCACATACATTTTTGTGGGGCTCGTATTGGGGTCCCACAAAATGATCCGAACTGTCCATTTTTTTAAAAATATTTTTTGGAGGATTCTTGTAAAAAATCAGCTCCAACGGATATCGGTAAGGGCTTTCTTAGAATTCGTAAGGCAAAACAGAATGATTCGTCCCACAATTTCTGAAAAAGCCGTTACCGATATCCGTTGGATCTGATTTTTTATAGGAATCCTCCAAAAAATATTTTAAAAACGACGACCAGTTAGGATCATTTTGTGGAACGCCGATATAGGCCCCACAAAAATGTATGTGCAAAATATGTATAAAAACATATGTGTGAAAATCATTACTGATTAGCTTATCTGAGTTTATCTATTGAACTTCTGTGCATAAAAAATGTGCAACGGTTAACACATAAGCTTATTATCTGTACAAACAAATACAGACGTTAAACTTTCAGAGATAAACTTATCTGTTGAACTATTGTGTAGAAGCAGTATGTAACGTTTAATCTTTATTTATTTATTTATTTATTTTTACCATATAGGCAACATCTTCTTATCCATCTCTGGTCACCATGGCTGGCGCTGACGACTTTTCTGGTTAAATTTTCGGCACCGACCAATTTTCGGAGACTTTTGCGGTGCTGTAACTTTTTCGACAAACTAGACCTTTGGCTTAAGCATTTGGGCCATGTGGTCTGACTTATGAATCAAAATCAAGGTAATGGACTAACGGTCTGTTTAAGGCATTGTAGGTGGTATCAGGGCCGAGGTTAGAAAATATATACTTTTGCATCGTATTCATTTAGTGAAGGTCTGAGTTCCTAGGAAATTTTAGATTGTTGTTTACTTTTTTATTGGTTATTGTGCTATATATTGCCTCGTATTTATATCTAGACTGTTCTTTGATGAAATTCAGGAGATAGATCATCCTCGTCGTAATACTAGATCGAAATATTGGGGTCCAGAAATTCGTGGCCACGATTTGGCCTCCTACAGTTAGTTATTTCACAGTGGGTAGACATTTCACAGTGGGTAGAGATCCTCTATGGTCTGAGAGGACATGTCATCACCACAGCACCACTTATATACAAGCGAATATAAGTGTTTATCCCCACACTCCCTTATCACTGGCAAGACTCGAAACCGAGTCTCATCTGGAGATGAATGGCATCTTACCCACTAGGTTACCACCTTCGGCGGTTCTATCTAACAAATTAGATTAGGGAAAAATTCAAAATACCCCCAACCTTTACTCTAAATTTCAATTAGATTTTCAACCTTTAAAAAAATCAATTTTACTCCCAACATTATCTTTCGTTAATCAAAACGTTCCCTTCCGTCCAAATGACTAACAGATTTCGCTAAAGGCTCCGTTAAATAGTGTTCTGATCGAATTTCGAGGGTCCGAGCCGCTGAATGTGTTCAAACGTTATTTTAAGGGTACTTGTAGAAAATTAGCAAAAAAAAAAGACTGGAAAGGGCTTCATCCGAATTGTTTTTTATTGAACACTTCAATAAAAAACTACTCAAATTAAGCCTTTTCCGATCATTTTTTCCTGATTTTTTGCGGGTACCTTTAAAATCACATTCTAAATATATTGAGCTACTCGAATCATCAAAATTTGATCGGAAAAGGGGAGGTGTAGACCGAAACAAAATCCGAACATCCTAACTTCAACAAAATCCAGATTGGTCTACACCTCCATTTTACCGATCGAATTTTGATGACCCGAGCTGCTCAATCTGTTCAGAACGTGATTTTAAGGGTACTAGCGAGAAATTAGCAAAAAAAATGACCGGAAAGAACTTCATCTGAACAGTTTTTTATTGAACAGATCAATAAAAAACTACTCAAATCAAGCCCTTTCCGGTCATGTTTTTTGTTGATTTCTAGGTACCCTTAAAATCATGTTCTGAACACATTGGACGGCTCGAATCATCAAAATTCGATCGGAAAAGGGGAGGTGCTGACCAAAGCAAAATCTGGACATCCAGACTTAAACAAAATCCGGATTGGTCCGCTCCTCCCATTTTCCGATCGAATTTTGATAATTCGATTCGCTCAATATGTTCCGAACGTGATTTTAAAGGTACCCATTAGAAATCAGCAAATAAAAAAAAAAGATTAGGAAGGGCTTGATTTGAACAGTTTTTTTATTGAACCGTTAATAAAAAACTTTTCAGATGAAGCCCTTTCCGGTCTTTTTTTTTGTTGATTTCTCACGAGTACCCTTAAAAAATCACGTTTTGATCACATTGAGTGGCTCGGATCATCGAAATTCAATCGGGATGCTATTTAGCGGAGCCTTTAACGAAATCTGTTAGTCATTCGGATGGAATGGGGCATTTTGATTAATGGAAGATAACGTTAGAGTAAAATTGATTTTTTTAAAAGATTGGGAGTCTAATTGAAATTTAGAGTAAATGTTGGGGGATATTTTGAATTTTTCCCATCAGATTAAGGTAAGTCCAAACATCTCGCTTGGGTTCAAGTTGGACCACTGGGCTGGACTGGGCCCAGTGAGAAGTACCGAGTCATGGACTAGAGCCCATCTTTGTTGAATAGTAATGGACTTGGGTCAATGTTGCTGACTTACGTGTTGCTAGGGCTGCAAACGAACCAAGCCGCTTGCGAGCGGCTTGTGACTCGGCTTACTAATGGCTCGTTCGAACTCGGTTCATCAAGCAAACGAAACGAGTTCGAGCTATCATTTTTAGCTTGTTTCATAAACGAGCCGAGCTCGAGCCACTGATGCTCGGCTCGTTGAGCTCGCGAGCTGCCATATACAGTACATACATATACCAAACGAGCCATTCAAGCCAAGCTCGAGCATATACTAATACCCATACATGTACCGAATGAGCCATTCGAGCCGAGCCGAGTTCGAGCTCACATATTTTAGCTTGATTCGAGCTCGAGCTAAGGAAAACTAAAGCGAGCTGAGCTCGAGTAAGGCAAAACTCGGCTCGTTTGCAGCCCTACGTGTAGCCCAATGTAGGGGTGGACATTTAGTCATGTCATCTTGTGTTCGTGTTAAAATTGTCTCAGTCCTAATTTTCGACCTGTTTATCTCTTTGTGTTATTGTATCGTGTCATATTCGCGTTATGTGTTAGAAATAACCGTTCCTAACTTGCTAATTTTGTGTTTAGTTCGTGTTGTGTTATCGTGTCCTTCCATAAATTCTCAGCCCGTATTGTGTTTTTGTCAAAATTCTCTCAATCTTAACCCGACTGGTTTAACTTTTCATGCTATCGTGTCGTGCCATATTCATATTATGTGTTAGAAATAGCTGATTCTAACCCACTAACTTTATGTCGAGTTCGTGTCGTGTCGGAAATTTTCACTCCTACCTGGACATGGCTCTCAAAATCAGTTTAAGGCGTCGTTCGAAACTTAGGAAAGGAAAACTAATTTTTTTTCCTTCTTATTGTTTGATTGAAAGAGAAAGAGAGAAGAAAATTTAAATTTTGTGAATAGTAAATTTTCCCTCCAATTTTTCCCCATTTTATTTTATTTTCCTCTTCTTTCCTTTTTTTTTTTTTTTGGCTCTGTTTGAAACTTAAGGAAAAGAAAGGAAAATGAAGGAAAATTAAAATTTTCCCTCATATTGTTTGCTTGGGAGAGAAAGAAAGAAGAAAATAACACAATTCTAAGGTTCTGTTTGGAACCTATGGAAAATGAGGGAAAAGAAAGGAAAATAAAGAATTTTCCCTAATGATTGTTTGGTTGTAGAAAAAGAGAGAAGAAAATAAAGATTTTGAGTGTGGTGAATAGTAAATTTTCCCTCTCATTTTCCTCTCATTTTCCTTCCCTTTTCTTTTCCTTTCTTTTCTTTTCCTTTCCCAAGGTTCCAAACAGAGCCTAAGTTTTGAAAATAGTAAATTTTCCTTTTCTTTTTCCTCTCATTTTTCTCCCATTTTATTTTATTTTCTTTTTCACATGTTCCAAACAGAGCTTAGGTTCCAAACAGAGCATAAAGTGAAACAAGCCCTAAACTGTTGTTGTTGTTAACCTTACCTTGTTTATTTTAACACGAAGAAAGTTTGGCCGTTTGGGTACCGAATAGCCGCGAAATTGCGAAAACCCAGAGAAAACCACGCATTCGCAGAACAAAGCAAAATTGTCATGCCTGGCCGCCTGGGAAAACCACCCCGACCAACGCTGCGACGGCCACCGACCGGCCCAAACCTTCAACCAATAAAAGAAAAAAAAAGAAAACCCTAGAAACCACGCAGAAGCACAAATCCCATCTGTGACCTGAATCGTAACAACAACGGCGGATCAAATCTAATCTTATTAACAATTCAGGCGTCCGGTCCAGCTTGCGCTGATAACAAGAATGACGGACAAATTGGTCATTACCTGTGACGTATGCGGCGCCGTGGGCCGCCCCGACGAGTCCGACGGCTTCTACTACTGCCACCACTGCGGCTCCCAGGCCGTCGACATCGTCGACACCGCCGTCGCCGACGAAGACCTGATCCCGCCCACCGCCGACGGCGGCGGCGGCATCTACTCGCAGCTTCCGTGCCGCCGCCAGGTCATCAAAGCGGAGCCTATCTCCTACTCCCAACCCCAGTCCCTCCTCTGGAAAGCCCTGGAAGCCGCCGCGGAAGAGAACGGCGGCGTCTCGGTCAAGGCGGAGCGCGATGATAATGACGGTGTGGGGCCTACCGGGCCGGGCGATTTCGGGCCGGGTTCGGGGAGGGAGATTGGGTACGATGAGTATTATAGTGAGTTGCGGATGAGGTACGTGATGGGGGTTCAGATGATGGTTCAGATGCAGTGCAAGGCTCTGGTTGAGGTGTTTGGGGTCAGCCCGTTGGTTCGCGGGCTGGCCGGGACGGTCTGGCTGCGGCTCGTGGCAGTTTCGAGGGTTTTCGATGATATGTGGGCTGATGAGTGCATTCAGGAGTCTGAATCACAGAAAGATGGTATATGATCTTGTATATATGGTTTTGTATGGTCCTGGTAATATGTACTTGCTCCTTATATGAATTATGTGTTTTTGGGTATTTAATGTATTTGTTAAGCTGTGAATTTTGTTTTGTAGTTGGGGATTGCATTGTGTGTGTTGTAGTTGCAAATGTATCCACTGGTTAACTCTAACCTCCAAAACTAGTGTATGAGTCTGATGTACGTTTCAGAGTTTATCCACTAGTTAATTATGACCTCTAAAGTTAGTATATGAACCCGGACGGTCTCTCCACTCTCTAGTTGAGGGGTTTGGGGTGACGGTTCGTTTTTGGGTTGGCTGGTTGCAGATTTTCTAGGGTTTTTGATGATAAATAAGCTGATGAGTGCATTAATGAGTCTGATTCATAGAAAGAAGGTATGATCTTATGCATATAGTTTTATTGGGTGTAAATAATATGAAGAATATGTACTTGTTCAAAATATGTAGTATAGGGTGGTGGGTTGTTTATGCTATTTGTTAAGCTCTGGCTTTTGTTTTATAGTTAGGGCTTGCATAGTTGCATTGTTTCTAGAGAAGCCTATGTGCATTGTTAGAGCTTATCATGTTGGTTAATTACGACATCCAAAACTAGTACTCCATCTTGAGTTTTGGCGTTCTCTCTATTTTTTGCCAATTGGTTTTGAGTCGAATGCTTTAATGGTATCAGAGCTCCTCTTTCAGAGGTATTCGGAGAAGGTGCTCTTCATTGATTGTCCCTTTGTTTGTGCCTTAAATGCACCTTGTTTCATTATGATCACAATGTTATGGTTCATTTGTTTTCATCTCCACGCGCGGGTCTGGGTTCGCACATTCAGGAGAGTGTTAAAGCTTATCTACATTGGTAATTACAACCTGTAAAACTTGGATGCGTGCCTGGACGGCCTCTCCACTCTTTGCCAATTAATTTTGAGTTGGATGCTTTATTAAGCAATGTAATTCGAAATAGGCATGTTAAGCATTTCTAGTTCTTACTCAAATCACCACTTAGTCTCAAATTTCAGTAAAGAAACTTAAACTTCTTTCTTCTTTCTTCTCCCTTACTCAGTCCTGAATCTGCCGTAAATGAAAGTGAGTTTTACTCGATTCTTGCCTCTCAGAGACTCAAATCTTTAGGCAAACTTTTTGATGTCATTTTGTGTCCTTCAAATTTAAAACTGTGCAATTAAAGAAGATTTTACTCAAATTTGCAATTAGGGGGGACAGTTGTCATATTTTCCTGAAAGATCTTAGGGGTCAAGCGTGTGAACTTTGAGAATGTTTATTACTTGTAGTGTACTACTACATAAGGGTTTTTTTTTTGCCTATGAAAGGTTTAGAACATTTACTAATGATATTCTGGACTTAGTGTGATATTTCTAATTTGAAGGAAAAAAGAGGTCTGTTCTGGATGGATGTGATTCAGCATTCCTCTATGACTACCCTAATAGCATGTCAAATTCCATTAATGAACTAGTTCTTCGTAACTCGTTTTCTTGGTAGGTTCTTCATCTCTCAAAAATCTGATAGTATTTGCAAGGAGTTCTGATAACTCCTGTTATTAGTCTTCAATATATTGTTCATCATATGCTACGTTGTGCATGCATGTGTACTGTGTAGAGAGCGCATTTTGTTATTTCTATCTTTAAGGAATAGATGGAGAACATCATTTTTCCACTTATTGATTGGCATCATTATTTCAGGGCTGTTAGATGATTTTAAGCCTCGTGCTAAATACAGTGCGGAGCCTCACAATATCCATGGTCAGAGAGCAGTAACGATATGGCACAGGTCGTTGAGAAGGAGTTTACCCTTATCTTGTTCTTTGGCGATATCTTTTTTGGTTTGTCATCTCGCAAGGGAGGCAGTCCTTCCAACTGATATTGTAAAATGGACACTTGAAGGAAAGCTTCCTTATTTTTCTGCTTTTGTAGAAATTGAGAAACAAATCGGGCCTCCACCAATTGCATGTCCATTAAGTTCAAGTTTTTTGTTCAAACCTTCTGAAACTTTTCCATTGCAAAAGTTGGAATCACAGGCTGCATCTATTGCTCAAACAATAGGTTTGGAATTACCTCCGGTCAACTTCTACGCTATAGCCTCACGTTACTTATTGAAATTATCACTTCCTGTGGGAAAAATTCTTCCATCCGTTTGCCAGATATATGAGTGGTCCTTGCCTCCTGAATTGTGGCTCTCAGCGAATGAGTTTAGACTTCCTACTCGTGTTTGTGTATTGTCAATGGTGATTGTAGCAATAAGGATTCTGTATAATATACATGGTTTTGGCTTTTGGGAAATGAGTTTGTCAAGTTCCGGTGAATCGTCGTCTGGGAATGGTCAGGTGGGACCCACATGCAATGCCAGTGTGAGAGATGATGCTAAGCAGGGTTTCCCCTACCCTGCTTCGGATGATTCGGTTGTGGATTCTTCGAAAAAGACATCACATGAGAGATTTGACGCAGCTGCTGCGGAGCTTTTGTGTAACCTTGAATCACGATATAATGAGCTCAAAGAGATATATGGTACTTTTTAAGGTTTATCTTCCAGCTATAAAATGCCAAGATAGGTTGAAGTTTTACTCTTGATTTTCCCGCCTAAAGAGGAGTAATGATTGGGCATTGCTGCTTTTGTCTTCGTGCTTTTGGGCCTCCTTTTTAATTTTTTGGTTTCTAAGGATATCATCTTATCAACTTACTTTTCATCATTGACAGAGTATTCCAAGGATTTGCCAACCTATCTACAGTATTGTAACGATGTGGTTTTCGCCGGTTTAAAACCATCATTTGAGGATTTTGAGGAAGAGAAGATAATTGAGGAATTATGGAACTATTATCAGGATCAAAAGGTGATAACTGCAGTTGTGACCTTTCATGATTATATATGCCTGGGAGTGAAACTTCTGCTCGGTTCTTTTAAAACTTTTTGCCCCAAATTTTACCTCAAGTTATTGTCATTGCACAGGTTCCAGAACCTCCACCTGCAGTATATTTTTATGTACATGTTCGCCACTTATCCGTCGTAGTTGAGTAAAATTCGAAAGTTACATGGTTGGCTTCACAAGATATATTTGTCACATAAGCTTGGACTATCCATAGGGCAAGGAGATGGGTTTTAGTTTAAATTGTCATTATTGTGCATAATCATACTTTTTGTCATCATTGCACAATAAATTTCCTTTTGTAATTCATTTCAAATGTAATATCATCCATTCCATACTGATTATTTGGTTTCAGGATTCTGGACCATCAGATTACCAAGAAGTGGGATGTAATAATGGTTCTAACCATAAGCGATCTAGAGATGATGTCATGAGATTGACCGAGAAAACCAAGAAAAGAAGAGATGACAACCCCAACAGCAGTCCATCCACTGACCTTGAAACCTTCCAAGCTGATGATTGTTCACAACAGAGCATGAGTTTAGATGGTTGTGCATTGAGTGGTAATGATCCACCAGTGATTCATCAAAAGTCCTCAGAGACCAAAAAAGATAATGCCATTATGCTAATGAAGTCGAACATGGAGGAGAATAGATTCTGTTATATTCCTCCAAGGGTCAATGTCAAGAGATTAGATTACCTCCACTACGTGAGAAAAAAGGATGATGGTGCCTACACTTATGCAGCCCATGCTGATTATTACATTTTGCTTCGTTCTTGTGCAAAGGTAGCACAAGTTGACATTAGGGTTATGCATGCTGGAGTGTTGAGCTTTGAGAAGAGACTGGGTTGGCTTGAGAAGAGAATTGATCACTGCTTGAATTTGGGACCTCCGAACAATGATACTTGCGAGTTTTGCCGAGAAGATGTGCTAAAAGATTCTATGGATGACTCCATTGACGTTTCAAAGCTGAATTTGTGACCCAAGGTATTTCATCGGATGACTTTTCATTGAAAGGGTTAGTTGTTGCATCAGTAAATTGTTTTCAAAAAGAATGTGTGCAAGTTTTGATAAAGGAGTTGTAGTTTCTTCGGGCATGCAATTGTGGTCGAATGTAATTATCTCCATTTGTTGCATCCGTATCTGGGGCATAATGTATTAGAGGAACTACTTGTCAATCATCACAATGAATTGATGGAGTATAATAAGGTTGGGCCAGCATTTGAATTTTGAATTCGCTCTCATATTGGTATATGCATCTCTTTCCAATACATTTCTGGAAAATTTTGCACATGCATGGGTGTGTATGTGTGACCCGGTTCTTCTTTTTATGATGTGAGTGCTAATACGGGTCTTCTTTTTTTGTGACGATGTAAGTCTGTCTTGATGAGGAAACTTGGGATTCTATAAGACAGAAAACTACAACGAAGTCATTGACAGATGATTTGGCTATGATTTTGATGCTATGACTAAGTAATGTCCAATTGTTTTAAACAATCTGATGCTAGAAAGAATCATTTCCTATCGACTTCCTCGGGAAAAAGAGAGAAATTAGACTATTCAAAAAGTTAACTTGAAGTAGTCTATAATGTATATTTCTGCTCTTTGTTAGCAATATGGCCATTTCAAACACGCTGTTATAGCCATTTCAAATACTCCGTAAGTAGTTTCATGCATATACTATGAATGTGCATAGTTCTAAAATGAATTTAAAGATTGATGGTTTCCAGGCAGTCAGCATGCTTTGAACCTCCTTTCTTTCATTCAGCGACTGGGTGTGCACTTCACCATGGAACATCTTGGTGATCTCCATTTCTTTGTGGAAATATCGAACTACAAAAGTCGAACACATAGTCCACGTGATGTAGCTTTCAACTAAAGTAGACTACAAAGTCGTCCAGTTGAAAACAACCTAAAAACACAAGAACATCTAGAAAGTGTGGTTATGACGGACGTGTCTGGTACAAGTGTTGGACACTGACAAGGCACAGCACTGGTCAGACACACTCTGGTCCTACGCATCCCCCATCATTTGGGAAATATTGTCTTAGATGATGTGTGTGATTTATGTTGTGCATGCAATGATGGAACTGTTTTTTCTTAGATGGGGTGTGGTATGTAGATTTTGATGTGATAGAATTAGTTGAGTGATACATTAGTGGTCCAAATTTTAACAGAACTCACGTGAAAGCACGTTTTTGGAATACGCTTTTACAGGAATTTCTATTTACTGGTTGTATGTTGGAGTGTTATCTTTCACACTTCTTTTTTCATAATCTTGTAGGGACATTTGCTGTTTTTAAACACAAAACAGGAAGTCACTTCGTCAATTTTTTACCATATTACACCAATACTACCAAGTCGTTTTTGGCACTGCTACTATTCTAGTCGTTACATTACAACCTTATTAGGTAATGAGGTAAAAATTTGACTTTGCCAGAAAAATTACCTTTTGACGAGAAACTTGGCAATTTGGTTGAGTGCAATTTTTGGGGCGTTTTGTAAAATTTAGCTTTTGCCACCGGCAGCTGACTATAGTTGTTCAAACCTTGTCGAGGTTTTTTGTGAAATTTAGAGAACCCTGATTTACTATTCCACCACAACTTTCGTTGGTCTGAATGTGCTGAACAAATTGATTGGATGGCCTCACTAGTTTGTGCTTTCAATGGGGCAAGGATTCCTGTTGCCGAGCTCGTAGGTTCACAAAGTAGTCACAGAAATTATTGTTATTGTTTAAAGTACGAAACATTTTGCAACTTGATATTAGATTGTATAGATTAATAGAACAAATCTGAGGTATGTAGCCTGCCGTCTTTTGTGGATACTAGGCACAGACACACTATTATTCTATTGGATAAAGCCTAGCTATGCTATGCTATATGTACCTTATTCTGTCATTTCCTATAGTTCATTTTTTGGTCGTGTTCGAATTTGTTGAGGTGATATTTGTGTGAAACTTTAGATACTCTCACAGATGGAAAGGATGCCCCCTTTCAATCTTTTGCTTCTGTAATACCAAAACTGTACTGAATAGGTTATTCTAACTTCTGTCCAATTGTTTTGCTTGAAACCGCTCCAGTGTTGCCATTTGGGTAAGTTAGTAACTCATGCGTTTATATGAAATGCTCAACCTTTTGGTCTTGTGAACTTCAGTACAGATAAAGTAAGATATCTCTAATGGAGCTAGTTGGATGGCCAAATTCGATATTTAGAGGCTTTCTTGGTATGACCTAACAAGAATACATCAAACTTTAGTAATGAATTGCATTCAGCTAAAACAGCTCCTTATTATCGTTCTTTCGAGGGCTTGCCACCAAGTCAGTGAAGTCACCTCACTTTAGTTTTTAGCAGAGGCTGGGTATTATGTACTAGATTCTTGTTTTAGAAATTAGAGGATGAGCAAATAGATTGAGATACTATCACGATAAATTATTGTACAAGATATCTGTCATAGAATGAGATGGATCTTAAACATAATCCACTGTGGAAGGATTCAGTCGGTTACTTGTGATATTATTTCTTGTGGAAGAAAGTATAAACATACTCTACATTTGTTGCCCAAAGATATGCGAGTTTCCTTCGTAGAAGATCTAGGAGATGCTCTCTGTCTAAGCCTCTCTGTCTAAGCTGTATAAGTCATTTGTTGCTTAGAGTTTTAAAAGATATTCTATGCTAAATATAGAGTTACCTGTTACATTGAGAACCTGTTCCTTCTATCATCCCTTTGAGTCTTTCCTTGTTCCAACTAATGAAAAGAACATGAAACTGTAACATGTGCAACTATTCAAGTTGGAAGATTCAGTGTGAAGTGGACAATTTGTGTTGAGTGCAGATAAAGGAACTCATGTAGGATTTTCTTAATAGTAGGAGCAAAAAGAATTACACATCCTTAAGACACTACGGTAACGAATGTAAACAGAAAATTCTCTTGTCCAAATGAAAATGGAAAAACGTCACATTTTGCATTTGGGAGCGAACATCTTCTTCACTGTATTACCTCTTATGTGGAGACGATGCTGGCTCAACGGATGCTTCAAAGGCAGTACATTTTAACGGCTAGAACTATGCACATTCTCTATAGTTACACCCCATGAAAGAAAAACAAGGAAATCCCACCCAATCAATCCACTCAGAATCCCTTAAGGAAGTGAAGAAGGTATGCCTTCTTACCACGTTCTAGTTTTTTCTTGCATTTTTCATGCCGTTTCTTTCTGTTTATGCCAATGCTGTCCTCTCTTTAGTCTTTGTAGTTGCAGAAGCGTCTTGAGCATATCAAGACCTGTTGTGAATGGGGTCTGATCCTTTTCGAACTCTTCGTGCGCTTGATTGGTTGGGATCAAATGCCTTGCTTACAGGTGGGTGTTTCTTCTCTGTATTCATTTCGTGCATTCCGTTGGTTTTCTTCTCTGTATTTCCTACCTGCATATCAACGGCCTTAAGTGTGCGTTGATAATTCAAAACCGGCCCATCATCTTCTGTTCTCCATCTTAGAACAAGGTCTATGCTTCTCAGGCTAGAACCTTTACTTGGTTGAACTGTGAAGAAGCTGATACAGATAAGAAGGATAAACACCCTCCGAGTGTTACAGACCATTGTCCCTCTAGAAACAATAAGATAGGTATATAGGGTATATGTATGTTTACGAGAGTAAGAAGATAGAAAGAAAAATAGAGATTGTGTTCTCTCTGTTCTTCTTATCATCCAATCCTGTACATTTGAGTTGCAATTTATCCCCCATGGCATTTAAAGCATAAAGCAGAGAGGGGCCCCAAAATACCTTGAGGAATTTCAGATTCATTCCAATGATAAGTTTGCTGTCTAAGCAAATTAAGGCTGCCATAGGAGAATGTGTCCGGGGTGAATAAAGTTGTTGGAACAAAACCCTTGAGAAGCTAAGCATCTTTTTCTATTTGCTTCCCTACATCTCTATCATTTGCCATGCTTTTGTCCACTAAACAAAGACCAGCACAGTCTTTTTGTTTCCAAGTCATCTTGCCACATCAGCTGACCGTGCTTACATGTGCATGGTACAGGAGAGTTCTAATGTACTCATGCTACGATGACCAAATTTGATGCCCAATTTTGATACCATTTGATGCTTTACCAATGTTTTGTAGAATTATTTGCTTTTGTGACATATAAGAGGTTATTCAGTTTGGTATGAAATATTTAACACCATAGCATCATTCATGTTAGGAATGTGAAAAGATTTTTCCAAAGGCATTTGTTTATAAGTTCGAAATTGTTGTGCATTTGTCCATTGCTTAGTGGGTTGTGGTTCGGAAAACTGTTTTTATACGAGTGCGTGATGTAAAGAACGTATAGTGATGTCAAACTTTGTTAACCAACACCTTTGGGGCACTCGTTAACCAAAGACCCATTTTATTATTGATATTGTTGAGTGAAGATTTACATGTTGGGAGGCAAAGGCTATATTACCATTTCTTAGTAGTGAAGGAATGGCAAGTTTTTTAAGTGAAGGTGACAGGGCAGAAAAAGGCCATCAACCAACCAAAACTGTTGGATTGATACAGAGGTAAGCTAGTCATAAAGAAGAATGGAATGGAAAGGAATAGTGGAATAGAACAATCCCCTTAAAAAAACCAAACTCGTGCTTTATATTGTTTGAAGATCTCACTTTGGAATTCCAAGCTCTCTTTTCTATGCAACTAAAATAACATTCTTGGTTTCTTGTGCTAAATGTGTCTCTTTATGCTTTTCTTTCCTCTTTGTTTTTGGTTGCCAAGCTCGAATTCCCCCATTCAATGTTTTAAAGGAAGACCACCTCAAGAATATCTCTCTCTCTCTCTCTCTCTCTCTCTCTCTCTCTCTCTCAGTTTGGAGACCATCTTTCCCTTTTGTCCTTTTTTATATTTAATTTAAGGTGCACAAAGTTACATGCAAGTTGGAACATTCTAAAGCATAGGTTCTTATGCTTTATCGAAAATTCATGATGGGATTTGATTGATTCTTTGAGATGAAGTTAGACCGGTCATAATCCAAGTAAGACAGCATGATTTAGTGTATGTTATCTATTCATGGGTTGATTCTGTGCTTTTTATCCTCCATTTAGAGCCCGACTATGTGCACAGATAAGTTGTGCAGATATTGGGTACCAATTTTTTGTGGGGCCTTCCGGGTTCCACACAAATAATCCAAGCTGATTAGTAATTTTCAAAATAATTTTTTGAGTGACCCTAGAAAAAATAAACTCATTGGATAACTATATGTATTTGATCCAATTGTCTAACTTTTCATTTATATTCAGGATCTTGATTTTTGAAAGGAACAATGTCACTTACACAACAATCCAAACACAACTCCTCACACACATACATGTGGGGCCCACATATAGTAGTGTGTGTGGAGTCCATATGTATGTGAGAGGTTGTGTTTAGATTGTTGTGTGAGTAGCATTTTTGTTTTGAAAGAAAGTCGTAAATTTAGATTGAGTACTTGCAGTTATCCAATTGAGTTTATTTTTTCCAGGGTCACTCAAAAATATTTAAAATTAATAAACAGTTCAAATCAATTGTGTGGAACCCTTGCGTGGGCCCCACAAAATTCGTGCTCAATCTGTGCACAACTTATCTGTGCATGTAGAGTTTCTCCTCCATTTATACAATGAGAAAGAAATATCTGCTTGTACTTCGTAGTTTCATGGCCTACATTTGATGGGTTTCATTATGCATCACGTGAGGAATAGTCACATGAGAAGATCATAATTCAGTTCATGGATAGAATGATTTGTTTCAGTACATGATTATACATTGGATGCAACTATAAGGAGTGATGGGATGCCAAGGAAAAGGGAAAAACTTGATTTGGTTTGGCTGTTTTACAAAAATGATGTAAATAAATCTAATCGCATATTCTTGACAAAACAGAATGACAATTTGATTTTTGGCACATCGACCTAAGCTTCTTTGTTGGATGATGATCATCCTACAGGAGGCAGCAGTGTGGGATTTTCGACCGATATAACAGTACTTGCCTTCCCCCTTGGTGAGTCGAGGTGGGTTTCCGTCTTTCGTTGCGATATAGCATTCTTTCATCCGCCACAAGGTATATATTCCATGGTTATGAAAGATAAGAAATTGAACTTATTTATTCTTATGTGTCTTGGTGAAGCAACCTGAGATTTCAACTATGCTCATTTGAAGGGAAATGTGGGAAGAGTGTGATTTGATTCTATTTAACCATTTTCACTCAACTGGCTTTGCAGCAAGTCCTCTGTACCAAATCTCTATGTAGTCGCGTTTAATGCACTCCTACCCATTGGATTAAGTCTCAGAGATTCTCTATGTTTTGAGAGTTTTCATGATCCAATGACTATGAAATTATGGAACAAGGGTACAAAAAAATTTCGGTATTTGTAATCTCTGGCCATTGGTTTCTTCTTAATCTTGGAAGGCTCCTGAATTGATTTGTTTGTTCGGTTCATATCTCACACATGCTTCATTGCCAAACAATGCTAGTTTCTCATCTTGTGAGTCCAACCAGCAGATGTGTGAGATCCATTTTGGGGTTTCACACTAATGATTGGAGCCATTTAATTTATTTAGAATTTATAACATTGTTATGAGGATTCTTGCAAAAAAAAAAACCAGCTCATTAGGATATTGGTATATAAGCGGTTTGATCAATTCATTCTATTTTTACCCCCTGCGAATTTATGGACAAAAATCGATCAGGCCTTTACCATTATTCAAATGAGCTAAGGTTTTACAAGGACTCTTGAAAATTTATTTTAAATAAATTGAACACCTTCAAGTAAATGGTGTGTACCCATAGATTTTTGTTGTAATTTGATGCCAATGCCAAATAAGGAATAAGCTAAGTGCTTTGATGGGTCCTTTTGCTTTTGATTGGGGTACGGTTACGTACCAGTATTTTATTTAAGGTTAATGTACTTATTAGATACCCTTGCCTCCCATTAAAGTTATAACTTATGGTGAGAATCTCAATAGTACTGTGTTATTATGATCCCTCCGATTCATGAAATTATATATATGTAGAAAAAGAAAAGGTGATTACATAGATACCACAACATTAATTGAGGGTTTGCTTTGTAGATTCTCAAGGCTGGTCTTAAAGCATTGGCCTTTTTTTTTTGGAACTTTAGTTTAAAACCATGGGCTCCATGGCCATGGAGAGGAATCGACCTTGATGGGCCAAATCTGGAAGGTGTTGAAAGAGTTTTAGACCGATATAACGAAGGAAAGGGTAAGTGCTAACGATGGCTTTTTAGGACAACGGATATGTGTGAAAAGTGTGTAAATATTGGTGAAGAAGTGGCTGGATTGATAATTGTAAATGTGTTATTTTTGACTTATGTGAGTATTAGCCGTCGCCTTATGGGTGGTGTGGGTTAGATGGATAGTAGAAAGAAAAAGAAAGCAAAGAAAAGTTAAGTTTGTGAGTTTTATTATGAAATTCCTTTATTTATTTATTTAGTTATTTTCAAATGAGGAGGTCCATATTTTAGTTAAAATAAGGACCTTCCCATTTCTCATATTTTCTGTTCGAATTTCGATGATCCGAGCCTCTCAATGTGTTCAGAACGTGATTTTAAGGGTATCTGCGAGAAATCGGCAAAAAAAATTAATGGGAAGGACTCCATCTAGGCAGTTTTTGTTTGAATCGTTTGATAAAAAACAAACAAAAACTGCTCGGATGAAGCCCTTCCCAGTCATTTTTTTTTGCTAATTTCTCATGGGTACCCTTAAAATCACGTCCTGAACACATTGAACTGCTCGGATCATCAAAATTCTATTGGGAAAAAGAGGTCATTTTATTAAGTTAGGGTGGTCCTTACGAGAAGTGGACTAATTTTTTTTTTTTTTTAAGACTTATCATTGTGAAGTTTTAAGTCATAATTACTCACATCGATCTCCTTTGTTGACACAATCGTTCATGTCATATGCATTTTTTTTTTTTTTGAAGATGTCAATGCATCATTTCATAACGCCATCCGGCAACGATTACATCAAAAGACAGGAGTGAAACCAAAGCTGCTAACAATTGAAATGAGCGCGGCATGGTAAGGCTTTCAAGGGCCACTGGCTCGCAGACACACCTGCCAAAGCAGACCCGACACCTTCGAAACGGGACAATGAATCCTATCAACGATTAGCAGCAGAGCATCCCATGGATACCCAGCTCAAACCATAACGCAATTCAGCACAGATGTAATCAAGAGAACTAACCAACAAACAAAACCAAAAAAAGAACAAAAACAACTAATTTGGGCTCAAAAGTTCCACCCAAAACCACCACCGATTCTTCTCACCGTGTTGGATCGGGATGAACCGAGAACAAACCAGTCGCTTCTTCGGTGTGAGAACCAAGCTCCATCGCCGGCCGCCTGCGGTTTAAGAGCTTTATTGCGTCGGAGGGGGCCAAAACCACCCGAGTTCAACCCTTCGTCAGATCTACTTCAGTGGCCACGCATCAGACGGCAAAGGAAGGAAAGTGATGGAGGTGGTAGTGGTAAGCGAAGGGCCGAAGGCTGGTAGATGGAAAAAGTGGAGAAGATGGACGATGGGTGGAGGGGATGGACGGTGGTGAGGGGCCGCAATCTGGTGGAGGAGTCTAGAGATAGGTCGACGGGAGGTTGAAAAGGGGTGGCCGGCTAGTACGGAACTGGGCGGGGGTGAGGCGCGAGAACGGCAACCCTACCCCCAAAACTTCATTCAGAAAAGAATGGGGGAGAGGGAGGTAATGGAGGAAGAGATTTGAGATGGGAAGGTAGGGATAGAGAGGGGCGGCGGCAGAGGAAAAGAAAACCTAGTTAGATGGAGAAAAAACTCTCTATTCTAGAGAGAGAAAGAGGAGACGCACTGCTCCTAGAGAGAGAGAGAGAGAGAGAGAGAGAGAAAACTCTCTATAAGGCCATAGAGAACCAGCAATTTCAGCATAAGGTTTTAGTTGTCGATTTTCTTGAAGTGCAACAACTTGATTGGATTCCCAACATTTATCTAGTGAATTTTGTCAACAAGTTAAAGTATGCTGAGAAACAATCTTTGCAAATACACTTTTTCTTGAAGTTTTATTTCAAGTTACGGAAGGAGTTGAAATATTTTAAGTATCTGTTTCTTTGGCATGGAAGATGGTAGATTCCCAACGAGAACTCGAGGTCCAGTTCTTTTAAAGAAAATGAGACTGATGTAGGACAAAAAATGAAGAGTTTTTGTATTTTATTTTTATTGTTTTAGAATTAGATTTTGACTAGGAATATTTTCATTTAGGTAAGAATTATCAACTTTCCATATTCAGTTTGATTTTGATTTCTACCTTTATTAGGATTCTTGGTCTACAAGAATTAGGATTTTATTTTAATTAATTAGAAAATATCTTGTTTTTAATGTAACTTGTTTTGGCAAGATTTAAGATTTCTTTTACAGTAGAATTTCAGGGTTAGGGTTTTATAAAAAGGGCCGTAACCTATTCACTTATTAAAACTATTAAAACTTTTATCAATAATATAGTAGAGATTCTCTCTTCTTTCTTGTGCTCAAGATTTGCTCGTTGCGATGAGTTGTTTATCTCGTTTGGATTAGTACGCTAACTAGTCTCTCGTGAATTCCGCTACGTCACTCAGACTTGATGCAGTATCCGGTATCCCGTCTTTGAGGAAGTAGTAATTGGTACTGAATTTAAAAAGCTTACATTGGGAGGAATTTGTTTTCTTACGAAAATAATGCGCAAGGAGTTTCTGCTAAAGGATAGCTTAAGATATACAAAGGTGAGAGCAACAACAATCAGAATGTCCCCAAACACTAGTTAAAAGGAGATGCCATCTTTCAATTATGTTGGGGGATCTGGAAAGCAAGAAATGCTGCATGAGTCTTCAATGGAAAACAACCAAACCCAGAAGAAGAGTGTATTGAGAAAGCTAACATGCATGGTGAATAGAGATTATTTACAGGCGGTTTTCTCCGATTTGATTTGAGTGGATTCCTGGTGCGCTTCAAATTTTTGCGATGGGGCTTTTAATTCCTCCCGCAGCTTGGCTGCCTTTGGCATTATTGCTAGAGACCGTGGTGGATTGGCTATTGAGTGGGGGTGTGATGGTGTATTCTTCTTTGCCTATAGAGGCATGGGCTCGACCTAGTCCTGAAATTTCTGAGGCTTTAGGCGGTGGTTGAAAATGGGGCCTCTCATTTATACTATATTAATTAACTTTTCGATATAGGAAACAAAACAAAGCGTGGCTGAGTAGTTTTAGCTACTACTTTAGACCTTCAGGTTGTGAGTTCGAGGCCTCACAAGTAGCGTTTCAAAACCTTTTTTTTTTTGTAAAGGTTCCAAAATTGATGCTTTAAAATTGAAAGCGAAGGAATCGAATCTGCGTCCATGCTCTGAATGCACACGCACTTGCCACTGGTGCTACATTAAACTTCTTCCAATATAGTCTACATACATAATATTTAACCTATTCTACTATTTGGGGGCCCATCATTGGGCCCAAAACGGGAGGCCTTAGGTGGTTGCCTAGTGGGTCTATGCTTAGGGCCAGCCCTGGCATGGGCTTTGAGAATTGCTTGTGTTAGCTAAGGAGAGGAACCTCTCTGAAGTTTTGTTCGAATCTGAGTGTAAGGAGCTGATTAACTGCATCAACAACTCTCCAGAGCAATGCCCATGGGAAATCGCTGCGGTAGTAGAAGATATCAAGACTTGGGCAGCGTCTAAACAGTGGTCGTTCGTCTGGTGTTGCATTGTGGCCAAAGAGGTCCCCCCCTTAGCCGTATTGTTCATTCTTCTCTTATGTCATTTCAACGTTGTTTTGTCTTTTTGTTTCTTTGCTCTTTTGATCATATAAAAAAAAGGGTGTCCAAATTTTGTATAGAATAATTCCCGGATATATACAGTCTTTTTGTCTCATCTCACATATGCTAGAGAATTGATGAACCCAACTTCCGGGATAACTTCAAGGGTATGTGAGGTATGAAATTCCATTATGATTAATCCACCTATGAGATTCAAACCGTAGAACTTCCTTGTAGAATCTATGTTTTGGGCATATAGGACAATCTAGTTGGTTTATTAGAAAAGATTGGAAGAAATTAGACCCTTGTAATCTTATATGCTACTCTTTTTCAAGTAAAAAGAAAAAGAAATGATTCCCTCTCTCCAATCTTAAACAAACTTGCATTCAATCGGTTGGATTCGCGTTTCACTTCGTTTGTTTTTTTTTTTTTTTTTGATCCGGCGTTTCACTTCGTTTACAAAAGAATTTTACTAGGAATCCTGATTATACGTCTATAATTTATCGAGTATTCGATATCTTGCTCGGGTCCGATTACAAAAGCAATGCAAACGAATTGACATGAATATCTCAGTTCAAAAAAAGAAAAGAAAAATGGTGATGAATATCTCTCTGACTCTCTCTAGGGCAAATGTTTATATAGTGATTTTACAGATCGAAATGGGTTGGGCCAACTAGGGCTGGCCTGCTCAGAAAGGGCCAGGATGGGGAACATCAAGAATTCAAATTAGCTTCTTCATCTCAGTATCCTTATAGGTTCTTTCTGGACCCAAAAAGATGATCGAAATCGTTGACTTTTGGAATCCCATGGGAGTGATTTGGGACCATGAACCATATAAAAAAATCATCTCGATCAAAACTCGGCAGGTATGATTTCATCATGCATTTATCTTATGAAATACTACGTAATTTGTTAGACGCACTAAATCCTAACCCATTTATCTCAAGAAAAAAAAATACATTGACACTTTGGATCCCAGCCCGTTAATCTCAGAAAAAACACATGCTGAAATCATATGTACTCAATTTTGACCAACAGAATTTTTGGCATAGATAACGGTTGACGAGGTCTAAAAAGTGAATAGATCAATTTTGGAGCCTTTTTTAAGGCCCACAAATTTGCGGAACCTCAGGAGCAGTTCCCAAAGGGACTGCAGACAATTCGGTTCTTGTATATTTTATTTCTCACTTGGTTCTTCAAAATCTTTTGTGCAAATTCACAAGGCTAATGCTAAAAACATATATGAAGAGACAAAGCTCCGGACCCAGAGTTTGAAACCGTTCGATACAGGATTTACATTGGACGTCAAACGATAAAGGACACCTCTTTTTTTGGATCTTTGTCCATTTGTATGTGTCGTTAGCTCTTTCGATTTCAAAATTCAAGTAGGTAAATTGGTTGGACCATGGGTTCTCTTGGATTCTAAGGAAAGGGCAAAGTAACCTTATACACCTATCTATATCAATTTGGTACGTACTTTGGCAGCTGGCTAAATTTCTGGGCAAGAAAGCCATCATCAGGGACCATTGCACCCACATTTATCATGTGACTTGTCCACCTTTTTCCTATTGACAAATTTCATGAAGCAAAACTCAAGCCATTGATATAATTGGTTTGTTCATTGAGAATAGATGATTGAACAAATAATTCTCACAATTATTAAGAGCAGGGTTCTAGCTAGGCTCCATGCCAAACGTGTCAGAAGAAGAGCAAAGCAAATGAAGCATGCCCGAAAGTAAACCAACCCCTTTGGACTACTATGAAAAACACCATCGGATTAAAAAATTTCACCCAATTGAGTGCTCTATCTGGAAAAATCGGGATTCTAAGATTGGACAATGAAACCCTTGCTTATGTGTGTTTGAAAATGGAGGTATGAGATTAGAATAGCTTTTTGCAAATTTTTAAGGGAGACCAGGGATATATTATCAATTCGAACTTGTGGTTGGCGTCACCATATATACTATCGGCTTTACGGTCAAATTGTATACAACGGAGTATTATTCCATTAATCAAATCACCTATTTGTCCAATGGGAAAGCCGGCCACTATATCTAAAGCTCCTGTCATTTCGTTCGTTGGTTCGTAACTTCATGGCCCGTCATGTTACCGTCGAGCTATTAGATCGGGGGATCCAAGAGATTTCATATCCTACGCTACTGTTTCTTCCCTTATAATAGAACTATTAATTGACATAGGCTTATAGTGATTGTGCACTTGTTTTCAATTTGATGTAATTCTAACCGCTTATAATGAGAAAAAAACAAATTAACAAAACCTTAGCACAAGTTTGATTGGCCAATGAGTAGCAAAAAAGAAAAAGGAAATGGTTTGATTGGCTAAATGATCAACAAACCTAGCTAGCTGGCTACCTCAATTATAGAGCGAATGTTTGTACGTACGGGAATATGTTCATAATCCCCACAAATGATTGCACTCGAACACCAATAATGTCACACTAAATTTGAAATCCAACCTGACGCAGAACCAAATCGCAAATAGATCTTTTAGAAAGATTTGACAAAGAATATTCAGAGAATAATCATCAATTGAGATCTTTTCATATGTAATTAAAATCCTCATTTATAGAAACTTTTTATATTCTTGAATTTTTGGACCTAGTTCAAATCTCTTATATAAATGTGTTAGTCTTTTAATTTTTTTGACTTTACGCTTATTGGATTTTCCAATCTGGGTTCAGCATGAAGCTCGTGTGAATGCTTCTTTACTGCAGTAATGAATAAAAGTATCGACCGATTGACAAAAAAAAGATGTATAAGCTTTGGCCTTTACGATGAATAAAATCGCTTTCATTTTGCCAAAGAATAAAAACTGATTGTTAAATTTTTCGCTGGAAACTCAATTGCCATTTTAGGCATCCTGTTTTGAAAATGGAGCAGCTATGTAGGAGGCCACGAGGGCTAGGGGTAAAAAAGAAAGAATTCAAATCCTCTTGTATCACAATTATATCAATCGATATAATTATTTGATGAATTTTTTATTATTTTATTTTTTGATGTAGTCGATGCTTTTGGCAAATTTTTAAGAAAGTGAATGATTTTTATTTTTTGATGTAGTCCCCTAGTATTTTTTGTTGTTGCTATCTCTCATTTATAAAATCTTATCATATCATTTGACAAAACAAAAAACATGAACGGAGAAGATCATCTAACCCCTAATAGAAATGCTATGAAAAATGTTCAAATTCAGTGTTCTCTTTCTCTTATCACAAAGGTTCAATACACCCAATAGTAGAGTCCCAAGGGTTAATCTGGTTGGTTGGTAGGTTTGTTTTCCATATAATTCATCAGAGTTAGATTCTGGGGTCTGAATTCCATAGTCACGGTGTAAATGGCCTGACTTGAAGCGGATTGGAAAGAGAATTAATTAAAGTGCGTGCAAGCTAATCCGAACACGGACACTTCTGACTGTCAAACACAAAAATAAAGAAAAAAAACACACCCCAATGTCGTAACACAAACATTTCTTCATTGAATACTTAAAAGGGGTATTTACTGGGCCAAAAATACTACGCGCACAGCCGTTGTATTAGTTGTGCAAGCTTGTTTTCTTTGCGGAGCTAATGCGTGGCGTTATAGGGTTGGATAATCCAAAATTATGCCAAAGTAATGATGGCTTCAAATTCTTTAGTTTGAGAAGACCAATGCCTCTCGATGAGATCCACAACACAATTCACGGACCAATTTGTAAATATGCAACTTTTGCATAATATTATTATTTTTTTCAATTGGTAGGAGAGATCGTTATATCATGTATAAAGTGCAGTAAAAATCTCCCTCAAAATCTAAACAGAACATGATTCGTTCGATTGATAAAGATGTTTGAAAACTACAAGTTGCTTGTGATCGATTTCGAATAAAGCTCGTTTGAGATCGACTCGCCTCATAAACAAACCTAACTTGCAGATGTTTAAAGCTCGTGAGTTTTCAAATCTCTAGTTAAAAATAATCAACTGTTCAGCTTGTTAAATTCTTTTCTTGAGACTGTCGTGTGCTGTTGTGTCAAACAAAGGCAATGCCACTTTCCAAGAGACTAGTTCAAACATAACTATACTCCCTCCATCCTAAAATCATTGTTCGGTCCGCAAAATGAGGACTAAAAAATAATGCATTTCTTTCGAGAAAAAAATCAAATTTTTTCATAAATTTATAGATCTCATCGATATCTAGTGAATTGTTAAAAAAAAATTAAAGTTTTTTCTTGCAAAAATTGTAGTATTATTTTTAGGGCAAATTTTCGTAGTCGTCCCTCTAGTTTTATAGTTGTCTCAATTTCGTCCATCTAGTTTCAATTGTCACCATTTCATCCCTGTAGTTTGTTTTATGTTCCAAATTGGTAAAATCGTTAACACCGTTAATGAAACTAACGGAAAAAATATGATTAAAAAATTAAGTGCTCAAATTTTCAATTCAGTTATACCGATGCGAAAATCTTTTTTTTTTTTTTTATCATTTTATCCTAGATGGTCGTAATGAATTTTTGGCTCTAAGGCCTTTCAACGAGCACTTGAAGACTCCTTATTTAGTTTCAGGGCTCTCTTATGGTGCTCATTGAAAGGCCTTAAAGCCAAAAATCTATTACGACCATTTAAGATAAAATGATCAGAAAAATAAGATCTTCACACCGGTTCAACCGGATTGAAAATTGGAGCACTTAATTTTTTAATCATATTTTTTCCGTTAGTTTCATTAATGGTGTTAATGATTTTACCAATTTGGAATGTAAAACAAACTAGAGGGACGAAATGGTGACAATTGAAACTAGATGGACGAAATTGAAACAATCGTAAAACTAAAGGGACGACTACGAAAATTTGCCCTTATATTTACATCTTCTTTTTTCGAACCGGACAAACATTATGGGACGAGAGAGTATATATTTAGAGCGGAATTTATCAAAGTTATTGCTACGTACAGCATGACTTCGGCAAAACTCAAATTATGGAAAAGGATAAATTTTATACCAACCCAAACTTATTGTTTTAGGAATATAATGTTCCTTATTTTGAATAATTTCATATTCAAATTGGCTAATCAAAACGGCCCCAAAGTAATCAACTGGGTCTAGCTTAGTGGGTAACTCTCATACACTCGTATATAATTGGGATCGAGGTCAAGGGGTCAAGCAAGAATCCATAATTTTAGAGGGGCTCTCTTCCTTTCTTTCTTTGTTTATTATCTTTAATAGGCTTATTTCTCGGATTGATTGAGTTCTTGAGCTTGGTTATCTTGTAAATGATAAACCTATGTGGGAGAATCAAATATGCAGCGGAAAAATACTTACCTTCTGCCTTACTGTTGTTCAGCATTTTTAACTATGCATTGATAAACTTGCTCTAAATTTGCAGGAAACAAAAGGGAAAAGAATAAAATAATCACAACCGAGTGAACAGTACCTCACGGGTTGAGGCGAGGTA
>BPLS01000384.1:407415-443886 GCA_019656275.1 Rhododendron kiyosumense | reverse complement strand
AGTGCGAAAAATATTTTCCCAAACAAAATTCTCATTTGATTAAAGTAATTTTGATTAGGGTTTATTACACCAACCTACCCTGAAGGTTTCTAGAATTACGCTAAGCCGCCTTCTTCATCTAAGAAAATTCAAACACCTTCCCTTTTTAAATTCTTTTTGATATTGTAGAAACAGAACTGACTAAAAATATGATGGTCTCTGAACCATAAATCTGGCAAGATCAACCTCCAAAGAATGATACTTCTCATCCGATGAGATCACGATGACTATCTTGTTAATTTCAACACTTACGATACCATCTTCCTTTTGTTAATGAGCCGGCAATAAAAATTAGACAAGAGAATTCGAACATGGCCAAATTATGTTGTCAAAGTACTACTTTTGTAACTCGTTTATTTTAGACCACCCATTGCTTCTTATTTATGTGTGTCCATATATGGAGTAGGAAAGGATTCCATATTCTTTACTATTGTCCCTCCTATTTTTACCAAAATTAAATATCTATGTCAGCTTTTCTAAAATTTGTCCCTGCATTTGGATTGGTGCTTACCTTGGAATAAGGTAGTTTTCAGCAATGCTATCAGTGCTACTGAATTTGGCCAACTTGTCAAACTTGTCACTTTATCTAAACTGTTTGATTGCGCCAAATGGCATCGAGCTGGTGCAGTAGTATTTGTATTTTAATTTCCGGCTTTCTAACAATATAGCGCGCGTATAAAAAAATGACTTTGACAATGACATTTGGAATGAATGAGTGGACTTGTTCTAAGTGGTCACTACTAGTGTTAATATAAAAGAGTTCATGTATTTATTAGAAACCTGAAAGGAAGGTCAGTATAACTACCCCTGCTAATTGATTTGTTCTCATACTTTTGTTCCCTCCTTCAAAATTTGTTCCAAGTTTCTACTTGTTCCGATCGCTTCTACGCGTAGACTTGAAGTTCAAACGACCGAAAAATCATCTCCAAACCCGTTTTCTCTCACTCTCTCGCTCCTGCATTTGGAGCAAAATAAGGTCAGTTCCTTTTTTCCACAACTCTAACGTTTTTTTTTCCTTTTTCTACTGCATGGTTTCTTCAATTTCGTTCAGGTAATTAATATCGTTTGCTATTTGCACTTGTTTCCATTTAAATAAATGGAAATGATTCAATCAATCTACACTTTTATAAATGTGTTAGTGCCTTCCGAGCCTCCAAACCCTCAATTTTAAATTCCTGAAATTTGATTTTTTTAATCTTTTATAAATTGAGGAGGGAAAGTTTGAGAGAGAGTAAGATACTGGGGGATATTGGGGGTGGGGAGGTGCGTTGGGAGTGTGTTATAATAAAATTCAAAAAAAAGAAATAAGAACAAATTAAAAACAATCAATAGTAATCAATATAGAAATCTTTCTGTACATTGCACGGGCATAACGCTAATATGTGCCTGTTCAATTATTCAGCTTGTGCGTTAACTTGCGTTGCTATTATTATTGCTTCTTCTTGTTGATAGACGCCAAAATAGCACTTGTTTTATCAAAAATACCATTTAGACAACCAAGTTAAAGGAAAAGAGTTGTCTTACGTAACGGGTATTTTTAAATTAAAATATCGAAAATACCATTTCATTGTTGAATTTTCAGCGTGATTTGTTCGGATCTAGATTCGATACTGATTTGTGGTTGTTCGGTTTGCTAACTATATACAGAGAATTTTTCAGTATGTTTTTGTTTTGTGTATATACATACATGGGCCGGATCCGCTAACACCTATTTTGACATCTTTTGTTTTTAGAATCCCAACCATTTTTAACAACTTTCGTAAAAAATCAGCTCATCCTAATATCGGTAAGGCCTCTTGTCAAAATTAGAGATGAATACTGATCAAGGCCTAACCAATATCACAATCAGCTAATTTAAGCTTTTAAAACATGTTTTAAATATATTAAACGGCTCCGATTGAGACGTTAAAAAACAAAAAACAGAATCCGGCCCATACATATATGTGTGTATAGTATTTCCCCATAAACAAAACGAAGTCCTAGTTTTTTAATCAACCCCAGCAGCCGGCCCTGCCTCAGCATCAACAACCCAAAGATCCGATACTGCTAACTTAACAGCTCCCTTCGATATCAAACGGTCACAGCCAAATCTATCGACGTCGATCATGCATGGACCCACGTAGATCTGGCTGTGAGAACGGTGCTGTGACGAGCACGCCGCAACTGAGATAATTAAGGTGCGAACCATAAGATAAAATACTCTTCATGGACTTTGTCAACAGGGAAAAAAACTCGGGTACGTCAAAATCAAACTCTAGCTGTTTTGGCTTATTACATCAACCTCTCCCTGAAGTTTTGTAGAATTATGAATGCTAACCCTCTTTCTTCATCTAATAACATTCGAGGTTTGAATTTCAAACTCCTTCAATTCCTCCTAAAGTTCTTTTCTTTTGTATCATAAAAAACAGGAAAAAACTACTAGAAAATCAAAGGCTCTCAAACATTACCCTGGCAAGGTCAATTCCAAAGAATGATTTATATCCTCTGATGGGAACATGAGAGGCTATACTGTTGCTCTCAACAGCCATCTTAATTTCTTTTGTTAATGGGCCGTCCATAAAATGTTGACCAAAGAATTCGGACATTGCCATTTCATCTTATCAAAGCACTGCTTTTATAGTGCTTTTGCAACTCATTTGTTTTAGACATTCCCTAAATTCTTATTTATGTATATCTATAAAAAGATCATTTCATATCTTTATGTTCCTTCTTCTCTTATCAAATTTAAACTTATATGTCCAATATCTCTCTCTCTCTCTCTCTCTCTCTCTCTCTCTCTCTCTCTCTCTCTCTATATATATATATATATATTGTCTTCTCTTCTTGAATGGTGTCTCAATGAATTAGAGTAGTATTTTTTGTCGAAGCAAAAATTGGAAAAGTTAAAAATTTATACTTAAAATCTCATTACAGCTTACTTTGTAAAAAGTATGTGAACATTTACATTGCTGTGAAGTTAAAAATGCACGTAAGCTGAGGAAGGGGTCATAATAAGATATTTGGTGTGTGAATTTAGAAGAACGGTGTGGATATCCTGCCACACCTTTGGGTACGGTCTGGTACATAACTTTGCAAAAGGAAACTGGTACCATATCGGCCATTTTAGTAGAGCCTGACTATTACCTAATAAAAAAAGAGTAAAATTTTATTTTCAAGGTGATACTAAAAATGATAGACGATTCATTAAAGCTTTAAAATACTCTCTTTAGCCTACTAGAAAATCATACAAGTTGATATGCCTAATGTTGTTTCCTTAGTGAGATGAAATGATGTAGCATTATCCAATCCTTAAATATAGCCAGAAAATGCTAATCATCTAGACTAATTCGATAATTAAATTACGCATCACATATACTTAAGAAATTTACAACAATAAATTCACAACCATACTTAAAGTTTCACCAATACGAATACCTACCGTATTAGTTAATAGAAGAGATACCATACTCTGCACAATATTCCAAACCTGAGGATGGTGCTGCGTAGCCATCTGTTTGGCAATTTAACGGTTCAAATCTCATTTCCACCATTCAAGTCGTTCATTGCCAAGATAAAATTTGGACCATTGAATTGTTGAACAGACGGCTCAAATGTGCACAGAAGAATGCACAGCACGGTGCTGTACAACACCTCCCCGGGTTCGTTTACAAGCTCCCATCATTACTACTCCATTTAAACGACATCGGTCCCAAGCGGTCAGTACTCAGTATCATTTCAGAAACCGTAAAACAATTCATGTATATTTATCAGAAACCCCAGGTAGGCTAGTGTAATTAGCTCAATTAATTAATTAAACTTTTCGCCTTCAAAAAATGCGTTCCAGGTTTTCTACTAGTCTTGTTCCAACCGCCTGTAAGCGTAGTCTTCAAGTTCAAACGACCGAAAAAGTCTTTCTTCCCCAAACACTTCTCTCTCTCTCTCTCTTTCTCTCTTTCCCACGCTTTCTCGCACATTCCGACGAAACTGTCTTCCAGCAAAAAAACAAGGTCAGGTCCGTTCTGTTCCGTTCTCCACAACCGCCTGCTTTGCTGAAATTGACAGCGTTTATTTTCTACTGCATGTTTTGGTACTATCTTTTTGCTGTTTGCACTTGTTTGTGTTTCTGTTAAGTCACTGAAATAGAAGCTACGCATTTATACTTAGTTGCTGATTATCAGTTCGATTTGTTCCGATCTGGCTTAGACACTGTTTTCGTACTCGAATTACTGCATTCGGTGATGTTCTGTGAAGTAAATGCTGCGATGGAGTTGTGGAGTGCGATGGGATGAAATTAAGTGGATAGTTGTGTTTTTTGTAGGAATTTTATGGCTGAATTATTATACTGTAGTTTTATTTTTAGAAATTTGGAGCTTCGTTTGTTTGTTTGTTTTTTTTTCCTGCTTTTTTTTTTTTTTGATAAGTGCGAATCTGATAAAGCTCAACCACAAAAATCACTGTCTAGGGATGGAATCCCATACAACAACCAACAAATATAACTACAAAAACAGCCAATAGCTAACAAAAGAAAACTATACAGGGAAGAAAATCCTATTAGGTAAGCCCCATTGCCTGCATAGGTCTTGATTCTGTAGAGATTGCTTTACGTTTTTTTTTTTCCTGCTTGAAATAATTGTAGTTGAAAGGCCTTTTTTAGGTCAGAAATTCTGTAGGTCGTCCCAGAGTTTCCACTTGATTTTAGCTTCTCGCGAGCAGCTGGTTGCTCGGCTTGTGAAGGCTTGGCTTGACTCATTTAGTAATCGAGCCGAGCTCAAGTTCAAGTTTTAGGCTCGTTTAGTAATTAAGCCGAGCTCAACACTCAAAAGCTTGGCTCAGCACTCAAAAGCCCGACTCGTTCAAAAGAGGCTTGTTAAGTAGATTAGATAGACTTGGCTCGTTAAGGGCTCGCTCATTTGCATACTAGCCGACCTTGAGCTTGAGTTTTAGGCTTGTTTAGTAAACGGGCTGAGCTCGAATACTACAAAGCTTGGCTTGTTTGCACCCCTAATTTTATCCAAAGGGCTTGCTTGCAGGAGGTCGCAAGGTCGAATCTTATATAGGCCAGACGTTGCAAACCTTGGGGCCACTGGAGGTTTGCCCGGTCGTTAACTACAAGGCCCCGGGATTAGTCGAGGTGCACGCAGGCTGGCCCGGGCCCGCGGTCATCAAAAATGGTAAAAGAAGTTTCCACCTGATTTTGAGGGATCCAATGTGGATCTTGTGAACAATAGTGTCTAGCAAATTACTAGGTCTTCTTGTTCATTTTCTTTTTGATTTTTAAATCATGTTAAGGGTATACACTAGTTCCATTTTAACCATCCACTTTGCATGTTGGTTTTTTTAGTTAATTTTGTATTGTGTCAGTTTAATTTAGACATTTAGGTTTTATGTTTAAACATTTGGAAGAACATGAAAAGTGGAATTTCAAAGTGAATTATGTTGTCTACTTCCAGCCTTCTACTGGTCGTATAAGCTATTTTTTTGATAAATGCTTCTTTTGTGATCCATGAGGAAATCTGATGTCTAGGCTGCCCTCGCTTGAACTGATTATTTGCTAGGCTTTTATTTAGCGACTCTTATGACAATGTTCACTGCCTTTTTGCCCCTGTAAACACAGATTCTATTGGACTCGAAGACTGAACTTCTGAGGTAAGAAAAAGATTTCCTGAAAATAAATCGAGGGATTCAAAATTCTCTGGCCCTAAAACATACGCACACTACTATTTCAAATTTCCTGCACTATTAGTTCATTAAAGTACATAGTTGCAGTTTTTTTTTTCCAACGTTAACATATCCATTAATACTCTTGATGGATGCTCAAGTTTGCAAGTATTCAATGAGCTTCTTAGTTTTTTTAGTAATTATCTTTTTATCACCATAGACAAGATGCGAACGATTTAGCTCAAAACAAGCACCCTTGGAGTCACTCGTGTACCTAATCTGAACATCTAAATATTACCACAGCTTGGTGGCTTTGCAAAGGAGTAAACAAAAGAAAATCTGAAAATGCATGGCATAAGAAAGTACAGGGACTTAACTTTAATAGCAGCCAGCAAATATACCCTACAAGCACTTAACAAGAGATCCATCCAACCAACTGCACTATACTTGTCGATCAGTACAATTCCAATGAATATGATAAATTAGTACATCTTAAAAATCAAACCCCTAGGAGTTGGCGCAATGGTAGTTTCTTGGCAATCAGGGCCTTTGGTCTGGGGTTCGCTCCCACTCACATGCTATACTCCTATGTTGGGCAAGTCAAAGGCCCGGCTTTAAATAGTGTCAGACTGCTTTTCCACCATGTCTTCTTAAAACCATTGGTGCTAGGGAGAATTTCAATTAAGTCTTTTATGGTATTCGACATTGCACCCACAAGTCTATTAGAGCGGTCGCAGGGAGTGGCATTGAGTAACCAAATCCATGGGGGCATTCCGAGCCCAACAATCCCTTTCTCACGATGACACTCCCGCGACTCGAACCCATGACTTCTTGGCTTTGTTACCACTTTTCGGACTGCTTTTTCACCATCTCTCCAGATTGGTTTTAGGAGAGATGGTGGAAAAACGGTTAGACAAGTGGTATGATCATATGGAGTGACATTATGTAACAAAATCCATGGGTGCACTCTGGGCCCAACAACAAGGGCCCCTACTAGTAGATGGTGGGATAGGTCCTAGGTTAGTCTGTTCATTGGGCCGGATACCGGGTTATTAAACACAAAGTACAATACAAAAATCATGGCTGAATAACCTACTTATTTTTACATATTGGAAAAAAGGGAAGGAAAAAAAAAGAAAAGAATCAAATATAGTATGGACCTGAAGAATGGAAGAGGATGAAGGAGGCGAATGTGTTCTACATCTAGCTCATTAGTTGCTGTTGCGGTGAGAACTTGCTTGAATTTAAATGTAGGGCATTGCCTTTTTCTAGGGAAACATCGATTGTCCCTAATATAAGTTAGCATAGGAATACTTGAGCCAGTCCTTCCCATGGCTTTTTTTCTCAACTGGTACAAATAAGCATTTAGGAGTGAAATCTTGATGTTTGCTTTTCTTTGTTTAACTAGAAGAGACTAATTGTCGATATCCAACTCTGTTGTTTGCAGTCTATTTGTCATTTCATATGCTAAGTTTCTATTATGACTGAAAATATCTTTTTGTTGTTCACTCTTTACTGGATTGGAACTTTACAGAGGAAACCTTTGAAGGGTGTTTGTTGGACCGGAGGGTTGAGCAAGATATTCCTCATCAGAGGATGCATTTGTGAATCTCATTGTTGCCATTTGATTCAGAGCAATTGAGTTGGATATTGCATCTGGAAAGTCATTCTAGAAAACATAAGTAGTTATTCTTCAATATAGCAGACTTAGCATTGTAGGATCTAGGATGTTCAACATAAAGAGTTCGAATGAGTTTTTCGAATTTAGGATCTTGTTCAGTTCACGCTGAGGAAATTCAGCTGTATGGTAAAACTACACCTTGTGTTCACGACTTTTTAATGGGGGGCTGATTCATTGGAGCTTTCTTGGCCTGGCAGTTGGTGATTTATTGTTTCTTTACGTGTAACCACTGATGCATAAGGGCGTTTCATCAGAAATGAAGAAATGGTACGTAGGTGTTTTAGTTGCATCCCTGTTTATGTTGGTTATTCTTCTGAGGTTCGGGGTCACGAAGTATCCTGTTAGCGAAAATTATCTTACAAGTTCCTTCGCCCCCAATAAAACTAAGCCTCTTGAATGGATCAATTCTGGAGCTCCACTTGTAGTTCAGAATCCAGAGAATGGTTCTCAGGTGGTTTCTGCCAATACCATAATCTCCGCTCTTTTTGCTCAGAGAAACCTCACTAATGAAGGGAAGCAAACTTTGCAAACATGGAACCATCTGAAACACTTAATAGAAAATGCTCATGTATTACCTAATGCAATAAAGGCAACTAAGGAAGCTGGACATGCTTGGAATGACCTTATGGCTTCGGTTGAAGCAGAAAAGCTTGCATATGGAAATGAAAGTTTCCATAGGAAAGGAAAAGAGAAACAATGTCCTCATTATCTGAGTGAAATGAATGCCACAGGGCTTGATAATAGTGGTTTTAAGTTGCAGGCTCCATGTGGTCTGACTCAGGGTTCTTCCATTACGGTTATTGGCATTCCAAGTGGTCTTCTTGGTAATTTTCGGATTGACCTTGCTGGGGAACTACTTCCAGGGGAGTCAGATCCACCCATTATATTGCATTACAATGTTAGGCTTCATGGTGATAAGATAACTGAAAGCCCTGTAATTGTACAAAATACATGGACTGCTGCTCATGACTGGGGTGAAGAGGAGCGTTGCCCTTCTCCTGACCCGAAGAAGATTAAGAAAGGTAGTGCAACCTGTTGTAATTTTTTCCATTCTTCAGTGACAATGAACTTTTGCGGCATTATTGCTTCCTAAATTGAGATGCACTTGACATGTATTTCCTGCATGTTGCGTAGATCCATTTAAAGGGATTCATTCTTTATAGTCAGAGAGAGTCTTTTTTCCCTTTTATGGAAATCACATGAAAATTTTTGTTATTGAAGGTAGCCATTCTGTTATCAAAAAGAAGGTAGCCATTCAGATTGAACTTGGTGGTCTGTTACATAGGTAGACGGTAGAAGATTTCGGGGTGTCTAACCATCTTTTGTACCCATCATGTTGGCAGTGTATTTACAATGGCAGAGTAGTTTTATTTATTTTACGTTTTTTAGTGCTAGCTTAAAAGCTAGTATTTTTACTTTACTTCAGAGCATTTGAGCGGATTTGACAAATGGGTAATAGCTTATTTGTCTATGCAAATGCCATTTGCTGCATGAATTAGTCATATGTTTCTCCTACATCTCATAGTAATCTTTTTCCGTCTTCACAGAATTTGAGCGGATTTGACAAATGGGTAATAGCTTATATGCATATGCAAATGCCATTTGCTGGGTGAATTAGTCATATGTTTCTCTTACATCTCATAGTATTCTTTTTCCGTCTTCACAATCTTATGGACTCTGATGGGTTTTGCCTGGATCAATTTTGCAGTTGCTTCTCTTTGTTATGTCTCATGTGTTTTGTTTTGAATAAGTTATGATAACTCTGTCTTCTAATTTTATGTTACAGTGGATGAGTTGGAACAGTGCAACAAGATGGTGGGAAAAGATGATAACCGGGTCTTGGCAGTTGGTACACACTCCAATGATTCGAGAAAGTTTGTCTCCGATGGATCTAAAACAAAAACATATTTTCCATTCAAGCAGGGTTATCTGTCTGTTGCAACACTTAGAGTGGGAACAGAAGGAATCCAGATGACAGTCGACGGAAAGCATATTACATCTTTTACTGTTCGCGAAGTAATTTCTCCCTCTTTAATCGATTGCCAATTAGGTTCTTTGCAAAGAAGTATATTTGTTTCCCTTTCCTTTTTTTGGTTTATTTATTTGCTTTCTTGGCTGGTTATCTTTTCAGAGTTTGGAGCCATGGCTGGTCAGTGAAGTAAGAATTTCAGGAGACATTAAATTAATATCTGTCGTTGCTAGTGGTTTACCAACATCAGAAGATACAGACCACATAATTGACTTAGATGCACTCATATCACCACCGCTTCCGTATCGAAAGCCATTGGATCTCTTCGTAGGTGTTTTCTCCACAGCAAACAATTTTAAACGTAGGATGGCTGTTCGGAGAACATGGATGCAGTATCCTGCAGTGCGGTCTGGGGCAGTTGTTGTGCGATTTTTTGTTGGTTTGGTGAGCATTACGATTGCCCTTATTTTTAGTGCAGTTGCTGTGCGATTTTTTGTTGGTTTGGTGAGCGTTTATAAATTACTAAACTGTATGTACAGGCAGAGAACACTACCTATAACTCGTTTTTTGTGGTGCTGTGATTGCAATTAGAATTGTTCAGGTTCTTCCCTGGAAATGTCATTCGTCAAACAACCTTTTTTTGACATATTTTTTAATAAGTAACTACCACAGTAGCTTGTTGGAGTCCCACAATTTAAAATCCATCCTGTTATGAAAGACAATGTCCCCTCTCTAGTAGCAAGGAGCTCCTAAAGTGGTGCCACTCCCACATAGGGAGCCCGCTGCTGCGCTTTCCAACCAAGGAGCTTGACAGGAGCCTGCTA
The DNA here is from genome assembly GCA_019656275.1 of Rhododendron kiyosumense. NCBI lineage: Eukaryota > Viridiplantae > Streptophyta > Magnoliopsida > Ericales > Ericaceae > Rhododendron > Rhododendron kiyosumense. The sequence continues at coordinate 433,736 of BPLS01000384.1, read as the reverse complement.
CCATCGAGATGGGAGCTTGCTCCTTACGAAGATGGGAGCTTTTGTATAATCTTTGTATAGAAAAACAGGGATTTACCACTTGGCTTTATTAGTTGGTCTTTGATGAACTCATATATCTAGCCCAAGTCACTCTATGTTCAAAAGAAAACCATAGATTGTAACACTAGCCCATTTCTTACACTTATGATTATTTTGGCCCATATTTTTACTTCCTAAAGTGATTGTATTTTTAAAGTGGATACTCTATGCTACTCCCTCCGTCCCATTTTGTTTGCTCTTTATGGAGTTTCCACTTTTATGGAGTCCTCTTAAAATTGTTGAGATTTCCACTATTCCCCTTCAAAACCAAATGCAACCCCATGCAATTTAAGTCTGACCATACTTTTTATGGGGTAAAATTGGAATGTTTCTTTGTTTGGGTTGCTATTTTTTGGAAATAAAGCAAACATTGGGACGGCTCAAAATGGACAGATGAGCAAACACCATTGGACGGGGGAGTACATTATTTCCCCAATATATTTACACGCTCCCAACCTTGGGAGCTTCTATATTCTCCCACTCCCGCTCCTGCTTTGTGCAACTAAGCCCTCAGCATGTGTAGTAGGCCAGGAGCTAGCTAAGAATGAGATTGGTAAAGCAGACACATTAGGATTAAATGGGAGTCATTTATTCTTGTTAAGGTGTTTTTTACCTAACACACAGCTTTGAGCCATTGGACTAGCTAATGAGCACCTCTTATCAGTTAATTCTTGGGTGGCTGCTTTGATGCTTAGCTGCAGTTGGCAATGGTGCTAACATCTGACGTCAATTCTTGGTCCCTAGCAAATTTTGAGAAATTGGCTGGCTGAATTCACTTGTGAGCTAACAGCTGACCATAGACCTTAGCTTGTCCTATGCACAAGCTCTCATGTGTGGGTCCTCTGTTTTCTTGATTTATCCATTTGACTGAGTCATTGAGACACAAAGAGGGTGCTTATGCGCTCAGGATCTGATCTGCAGGGTTCTTTTTTTTTTTTGGTGAAAAATTGAAGATTCATTTTTCCTTGTTAGTTTCAGTCTGTCCAGTAGAGTGATATTAGAAATCCTAGTAACCCTTTTTCCACATGCATCTGCAATCGGGCAATTTCTGATCTCCAGGGCATGACTTGATCTCAGGTCCTCAATTCTTGTAGCATAGTCCTGCCTATCTTGTGTACTCTTCGGATTTATCGTTCTTATTATTTACTTTTTCTGTTTTGTGAAAATCTGCTGATGAAAAATACTTGTCTGTAACTGAATTTGAGTTGTATTGCAATTTTCAGCATAGAAACCAGATGGTGAATGATGAGCTTTGGAATGAAGCACAGACATATCACGACATACAGCTGATGCCGTTTGTAGACTACTACAGCCTGATCACCTGGAAGACTCTTGCTATCTGCATCTTTGGGGTAAAGTGCTGTATTTCCTATTTTCCTTAACAAGGAGAATTCTCGGTTTGCCTCAATGTTATTGATATCATCTCTTGGACAGACTGAGGTGGTCTCCGCGAAGTTTGTCATGAAAACTGATGATGATTCATTTGTTCGGGTGGATGAAGTGCTGGCTTCTTTAAATAGGATAAATGTGACTCATGGGTTGCTTTATGGTCTCATTAATTCAGATTCCCAACCTCATCGGAATCCTGATAGCAAGTGGTATATTACCAATGAGGTACCTATTTCACAACATTAACATATTTACGATTAGGTACCTATTTCACAACTTTAACATACTTACAATTCATTTTCTGCTGGCGGGATTTTATTTGGAATGAGTAAGCTTGCTTCTTATTTCCTTCCTGAGAAAAATCAAACTCCCAGATACAGGGTAAACCAATTTTATTGACTGACTGTAGTGTATTATGGTCTGAACCATAGTAACAAATGCTACTTATAAAGTAGAAATTAGGGATATCATATATTTATTGTTTGTGAATGATTCTTAGTTATTTGCATTTGTCTCAGTATTTGCAAGACATCCAGTTGAAAATTTTTGTGTCATTTTGTCCGAACTGTAATGTAAAATATCCACATATTTCGTCAACAAACAAATATGGCTTGCGGATGACGGCTAGCCATATGGTAACTGCTAATTCTAAATGCGTGGTTCCCAATGGTAAGAAGGCCGACTGTGTAAACTGTAAGAAAAAAGTAAGAAGACTGATCACCTGCAAAAAAAGATAAAATATGCCTGAACCCTGAACTTGTCTTGCCTCATTATGCCTTGCTGAAAATGCATAATCAATTCATGCTTAGCTGATAGGTACCTTGAGAGTTGAGACATCTTAACTGGTCATCGAAACCGAGCTTATTTGATGAAGTGGAAGCTTGTGAAGATCCCAAAATGAAAATATAAACGAGCCTCAAATACATTTATAGATCAAAATCATTTTCTAAACTGGTTTAGTGTAAGAATACGATGGAATAAAGACATCAAACATTTTGTTGATTCCTCAAAATACCAAAGAATTTGGAAAATTAGTGCGATTACCACTCTTATAGTTATTAATCAAAGCTTAAAACTTGTTGCCTAAAGGGCTACAATCTTCTTTGTAACAAATAAGCTAGACCTAATTGTTGCCAAACAAGAAACCGCTAGAAAAGGAAAATTAAAGTAACCTAAATAGGAAATAGGTGATTTTGGTATATACTTATTCAAAGTCATACAATATTAACAGACATTGTACTTATCCAACATAACTAAAAATTAGCATCTCGCCCGCTCAGAAAAAGTTGTCCTCGAGTTGCAATTGCAGGAAATAACCTGAAATGCTTGCGTTTGTTCACCTTGTACTGGCGATTAATTTTCTGAAACATGAATTTCAAGGAAGAGACTTACAAAATGAATGGACTTTCCTTCAATAAGTTTATCCATCTTGCTCAAAGCTGTAAAGCTATGGTCTCACACTTGCAGACCCATCCAAACTCTTTTGCTCCGTCAAGTGCTTAAACCCAACAACTTATGAAAGGATCTATGTGCAAGGCCATCAACTTGACTTCGAGTTATGAGTCCAACTAGCATAATAGAGCTTAGATTGGCTTCTTTAGTAGATTTTGTGCTGATAGATGAAGGAACTTTTTCACCTTTGGATGGTTCTTCGACAAAAATATTGGCGGTGCATATCAATCCACAATTGAATCCAAAATAATCTTTGATGTAAAAGGCCACTTAACCGTAATACTTCCTCCTCCAAGATGAAATAAAAGAGATTACTACTCTTAATAATTTAATTAATGAATATGTGAAACTCTACCTAAAGCGCTACAATTGTATTTATAATAAACTAGATCTAATTGTTGTCAGTCAAGAAACCTGTAAAAAAAATAAAATCAACCTAAATAGGAAAATGAACTCCTGAACTCATGCCTGCATCATTATGCTTAAAATTTCCTGTTGAAGAGGGATTTGCTCAGTTATTAGTGGGGCTCATCCCTATTCTTTTTTCTTTTTTTTTCTTTATTCACTTTTGGTGTTATAATGGAAGAGCTGTAAATCAAGTAAGAATCTCTTTTTTTTAATCACTCACTCTCGCCCTCTTATCTATGTCGGTTAAGGAATGGGCTGGCGAGAAGTACCCTCCTTTCGCTCATGGCCCCGGCTATGTTGTGTCACATGACATAGCAAAGGCAGTCTGCAAGAAGCATAAAAATGGCCGCTTGAAGGTAAGGAAAATAGTACTCCTCTCACTTTCTCCCTAAAATTTACCTCGTGTTCTTTCTGTTATGAAGGGTGGAACCCTTCTTATCGTGCGTGGATTTTCTTTGGAATATCTAAGTCTACCCATATGCGTGTTTGATGCTACAGATGTTTAAACTGGAGGATGTGGCAATGGGCATGTGGATTGCTGATGTGCAAAAGGGTGGTTTGAAAGTAAGATACGAGAAGGACGAGAGGATCTTTAATGAGGGGTGTAAAGATGGTTATGTTGTTGCTCACTACCAAGGTCCGAGGGAGATGCTCTGTCTGTGGCAGAAACTTATAGAAGGAAAGCGTGCCAAATGCTGTGGCGAATGATTACCGTAGTTATACATCCATTTGGATTTTGGTAGCTACATGGCCGGGAGATAGTGATTGCTGGAATGAAACAGAGATTCAACTGATCAGGGATAGAGAAGGTGCAGTGGGGCGTCAGTTATACAGAGGTGGTAATAACCATTTTGTAAGTAGGAATGGGAATTCGAGGTAGTGAATCTTATAGGTAGGTTAGTTTTTAGAACCTGTGACGATGATCCACAGTTCCACGGCATGGCGGATCTGTAGTATATGTGCAGAGAGAGAGATTTGCATTGTATAGTGTAATCACTAATGGCATGTTACATAGGGCAACACAGCGATGTTGATTACATTTTTTAGCTTCTATTCAATGCATCCCCTTCTACATCGAACTGTACTGTGGTCTTCAACATTCAATATGCAAAGCAAAGATCTACGGTCATTGAGACTATCGGACTCGCAAGCTCCTTGCGAGAAGCGCAACGGACTATCAGACAAGTGATAAACTTGAAGGGTTTCTTGGCCATTTTTTCCGTTCTGATTTTATGAAGTTGGTACTTCAGAGTTCAGAATTGATTTTCTTGGTCTTATTGGATCGAGGTCCATTTGATATGTTTTCTTTCCATCCCATAGACGAAATCCTTTGGGTTATTTTTCCTTTTGAACGTAAAATCCTTTGGTGTGTGGAAAACTATGCATTCTGCCAACTAGGCTGGGTAAAGACACTGTTTCGATACAGAAGATTTGACCTTGGAATTGGGTGCACGGTGACTTGATTATGGGAGGTGGGATAGGAAGATATTTTCTTGCAATCCTGCAGCTAAAATTGCATGGCAATCTTTTTCGGTATAGAAAATTTGACCTCGGAATTGGATGCATGGTGCCTTGATTCGGGGGTGGTTTATGGTAGGACTGATATATGAAATCATGCTTGTAATTGTTCCTATTGTAAATGGTACAAGAATACAAGTAAATACTATGTAAAGTAAATCAAAGTTACCGAAAAAAGAAAAGAAAAGAAAAGTTGAGCATAAGTCTACAATCACATTAAACACAACTAATAGCCCATTTAAGGGGATAAATAAGCAAACAAAAGACCCCCATTTAGGAGAATAAACAATAATAAGGCTTTTGGCAACAAAGGCAGTCAATTGAGCAAACTCAAAAAAAACTAGTATGAATGTAATTTTATGGTCTAATGTGATTAGGTCTGTGGAACAAGATTTTAGCAGCAGTGATTGGGTGTTAATAAGTTTTTAACGTGTAAAATTATTTGGTGTAATTATCTAGCATTTTTTTAAAATTTTAAACATTTACATGGTTGAGGTAACGCGTTGACAAGTTTTTATTTTTTCTCCTTTTAGTTGTTTTTTATTTGCTGGGCCTTTGTGTGTTTTTTTTGTAGGTTCATTAGTATTCTTATGGGTTGAAACTACACTTTATCTTGGTAGAAGTTCGATATCTTTATTTCCTTCTCAATAATTCATATTTTGTTCCACAAGGGCTCATTATCTAGACATTTAAATGCTTTACAATTCTGAACATTATAAAATTTCAAAATCTTGTTACTCATGTAATGGTCTCCTCCCTCGTATATGAAATCTTGGTTCTGTCCCTGACTAAAAGTCTAACTACGAACTTGATGGGGCAACTAAGATGATGGTAGAGCAATCCTCCAAAACTAGAAAAAATAGAGCCTAGCACTAGCATTAGTATGAGCATCACAAAACCAAGAAGTTAGGTGAGGGGATAAAGAGAAAACAAGCCCAAGAAGAGCAAGACTTTTTACTTCTTTAGGGTCAATGGAGAGAGGTTGGTGATCTCTCTAGAATGCCTTTTTATATTTTCTTTAATGAGAATTTCTTCGTGTTCTCACCTCTTTGCAATTGGAACCTCTTATAGATGAGTCATTATTTGACTATTGAAGTTAGCCGGTTAGGCTTCCCACCATTCGCCACCTTCTCCCCCTTTGAGTCTTTGACCACCCCTCCCTCCCTCCCTCCCTCCCTCCCTTGGGGTCTTCCACAACTACCTCTTTCACACTATTACCTTTATGCACCCACGGAGCACAAATCCGATCACACCTTCTCACGTATGCATGGGTCCCACCATTGAGTGGGAGAGGGGTGTAGTCGGATTTTAGTCGGTTGGCGTGTACACATTTTAGTTACCTTATCCACACTTGAAAGAGAACCCACTATGCCTAGCAGGGGGAGAGGCCACAAACTTAGTCGTTTTATAGCATATTTTTGTTAAATATACATTGATACAAAAGATAATCACCTAAAGGTAGAATCTATCTTTAATTAAAGAATCATAAAGTCACGAAGGAGGGTATCCTTCTTAGGTAAAAACACCCAGGCCACCGCTACCTCTCCAAGTCAAAGAATGGGTCACCCCAATTGCAGTCCTACGCACAATAGAAAACTCACATTGATTAAAAAAAAAAACCTCACCCCCGAAGTAGCAAGGCCGCCAAGCCAATCGATCTGATTCGTGCATGGCAAGTTCGGCTAGGAGTGCAAACGAACCGTGCTCCTCGGTCAGCTAGGCTCGATTCGTTTGGTAATCAAGCTGAACTCAAGCTTGAGTAGTAAACAAGCCGAGTTCAACAAAGCTTGGCTTGAAAAAACTTAGCTCATTTGTATAAGCTTGTTTAGTAAATGAACCAAGCTCGGCTTGACTATAAACGAGCCGAGCTCAAGCAATACAATACTTGGCTAGTCTCGTTTGCACCCCGATGTTTTGTGGGCCCTTTGAGATTTATGATCATTCTTTGAGGACGTGTTACATTTTTTTCCTGGATTCATTTTCCGCGCACCTCATTTAACTTATTTGTTTGAGAATAACTTGCTCTTTGAGATTTTTGTTTCTTGGAACAAAGCTCATGTGCCAAAAAGCATCAAACGGGCGTTCTTATAATCTTAAAAAATCATTCAGCTAAAAAAAACTACAATGATACGAAAATGATGCGCGTTTACTACAAAATCAATTTTATGACAAGCATTTTGCAAAATCACTAATGAAAGATTCCAACCAAACAGGCACAACATATGTACATTGTTGATTAAAATTATATCAAAGTATGTCAACAGTTTCACAAGCCTCTAAATAATGCAAATTCAGTCCTCACGCCGCACCATAGTGATTTTATTTCCAGTTTTCGTTAACAGTGTTTATGAAAAACCTGTCTCTAGATGCCTTATCTAACACATCAAGAACCCATGTTGAGCAATTGCAATCTCGAAGGCTTGCATCCTTTCTCCACGAGCAAAACCATTGCAATCATATTGTGAAATCTCATTAATATTGAGCTCAATGCAAGTCTTGACAAGCTCGTTACCAACACGTTCAGCAGCTTCCTGGCACAATCCAAAAATTTATGAAGAAAAGTTAGGCTGGCAAATTAAACACGCATCTAGACCCTTTTGGAGGTATATACAGAGGGAGAAATACTAACGATTTTGCTGCATGAGGGATTCTCGCGAATGGATTTTTGTAAAGTGCTTGCATAGAATAGGCACTTCTTGTTCTGGTCATCCACCAGTACAGCATACAATTGTTTGTCTGAACAGAAGACTGAAAGTCGCGGTTTTGTGGGCGTGCCATTGAACTGGACAAAGGAAAGGGGACATCATTTGTAAGGTTAAAGCAACAAATAAAAGATTCCAGGTAGGGAAGGGTCTCAATGCCGTCTAAAGGAGTGATTCTGAAGGTACATCAAGTGCCTAAACAGAGACACTTCCATAGTATTTTCCAGCGTTCACATTGTAGTTTTAAGGGCTATTGGCATCAGACACAAACATAGCTATAATTGGTGAATGCTTGCTGCAGTAAGAACTTCCATGTAAAAAGCTTTATTTCAAGGGAAATGATTTTGTCACTCCATTTTTTATTAACAACACTCCACTGCAAGTGTATTTTTGCACCAAAAATACACTTGCAGGGGAGTGGCATTAACAGGTGCAAAAATACACTTGCAGGGGAGTGGCGTTAACAAAAAAGGGAGTGGCAAAACCAGCAGCCTATTTCAATGCCATATTTGTAGAAAAAACTGAAGAAGATGAAGAAATTGATCTGAATGACGACTTCCTAGTCCATGGGTCTGCACTTAAGCAATGATGTTCATCAGTAGCATACTCTATGCTTTACTTTAACTACATCAAAAGAAGACAGAATCAACTCCTCCTATTTCTTCCTTTGACACAAGATGAAACATGCTGTGAAACATCATCAAGTAACATTTTTTTCTTTTTGAACACGAAGAGAGGATTGACCTTTTTCCGTATTCTCCTGTTTCGAATTTTTGCACTTTCCGTCCGGGTATTTGCCCTCGCTTCAATCACAAACGGCATCATACAAACTCCTACAGAATATCAAGGACAGATAAAGGTCAAGAAGATGCATAAACCTTTTTAGGTCCAGTTATTGCCACTCTTTCAAGCACTAGCATATTCCCACTCTTTCAAGCAATTTAAGACCGAAGGTTTTTTTTTTCCCCTCTTTATCTTTTCATAACTTGACATCAAGCCCAATAGACCGACTAACTCAGGGGACCTATCCCACCATCTACTAGCGGAAAACCCTATTAAAGCCCCACACAGGATTGATAGCACATAGGTGGAAGTCGAACCCCAGAGTCCCAGACCAAAGCTTCATAAGGTCCCCGGTTACCAGATGACTGTCGCTGCGCCAACCCTGGGGCTGGAGTTATTTAAAAAATAAGTTTTAGTGGCCTATCTTTGCATACCAATCTCTGTATCTGAATGTATAATAAGCATCTTCCTTTGTTTCTCAAAATAGGAATCAATGAGAGAAAAAAAGAAAGAAAAGGAATTAGAGTAAATTTAATTTGCTTACTTCTGCTCTGCATTGGAAGGAAATTAGAAGGATGTAAGCAGGTGCCAAACAAATCAAAAGTCTTGAATTGTTGCCCAGTAAAATTCCCGAGGACCATAGCTCTCTCCTTGCAAAAATCAAGACCCAGGAATTAGAATACTTCAAAACTACCACTCCTGTAAAAATCACCACAAAGTAAGCCAAATACGTGAAGATTTCATAGAGTTATTTAGTCGAACACAAGCTGTGCAGCTTATTAAAAGCTCATATCTACCCCTTATTAACCCCCGGGCCTCAAACCCAGCTAGAAATTCCTCACAGGGCTCTGTTCCTAGCTTCTGATCAAACAACAAAGTAGAATTGAAAAAGGATAAATTACACTTAGGCACCTCAAGGTTTATCATTTACAGATATTGTCCCTTGACGTGCGAAACTTGCTGTGAAGCTGAAGAATGAATTCTTGAATCGCTGCTAATAAAAACTGAAAAATTTACCACCAGTCTAGTGGTGAATGACTCACTCTTTTAAGTGGTTTGGCTGGTTAAGAGGTCGAATATAGCACGATCGAAGCCCTCTCAAACCTTTGCTCTACTGAGATGCTTGACCGTGACCCACCAGCCTTTAGTAGGGCGGTAAAACCTGATGGATAATAGGTTCTATTTGGGGCCTATCGCTGGTCTGGAATTTTTATGATTATGTTCAGGGGAGTTTGTTATAGTTAGTCACTCCTCCACATTTCTATTGAGCAAAAAAAAAACTACCAATTTGTGACATTAATATAAACCACATCCGATCTTAAATCACATAATCACGTCGTCTTCTTTGTTCTGCAAAAATTTAATTGGTTGTGTGATGCGATATGATCTTGATATTGAAACTGTATCGACCCTATTTACCAATCGGAAGGGGTAGAAGTGAAGATGGAACCACAAAGAGACAAGTAACGGCAGCGATCTTCACCATAACAATTTTAAAAGGCTACCTTATTCTACTATGTTTTTGTATTTACCACCAAAAGGCCAGCCACTTATACATTTTTTATGTAAGTAAATTAATATAATCTTCTCAGTATCAATGAATTTCGTGCTATGAATTAAGAATGAGTATTTTAGAAATAGTTCCTTGCTTTCCCTAATAAGATAAGATTTAACTACTTTTTTAATTATTGGCCTTAAAAGAGTAATTTTCGGACATAGGATTGAACAAACGAAAGATACTATATATATAGTATTCAGTACACAAAGAGTCACAGATCAATCGAATGATAGTTTTCCCTTAATGCTAGATCTATGTTACGAGATTAAGCCATTTACGCTCTGTTTGGAACTTATGAAAATGAAGGAATAATTAACAAAAAAGAAAAGAAAAGAAATTCTCTTTCATTGGTCCTAATTGTTTCGTTTTGAAATAAAAAGACAAGATAATTATGAAGCAAGACATGTCTTATGCACAACATATTTTCTCTTAGATTTTTCCTCTTAAATTCTTTTCTTTTCTCTTCCCTTCCCTTCCAACCAAACACAGCCTTAGGATATTCCCATGGGGAGTTGGCCTTTTCCCAAGACTGAACGAATAAAAGGGTGAGTATTTCGTGTCTCACAAAGCGAAAATAATCACTCCAAGCAGAAGTGGACTGGTAGTTAGTAATAGGCATCATGTATTCCAATGTATTTGACTCGGGTTTAAATCTCTAAAATTAACATTGCTCACTTTTGCCTGGGAAAAAATACTTAAAATTAACAGAGAGAGAGAACTACAAAAGTATATCCCTGTTTGATAACAGTAATAGATGGATGAGATTCGTAAGGAGATGAGAAGGGATTGATAATGAGAAGGGATTAGGATTGTACTACGAATACCAAGTCTCACGGGGTATTACTAATACCCCCATGGAGCTCACTATTAATCCCGACGGAGTAATAATCCGGTTATCAAATAAGGATTTGGGAAGCCCTTGGGATTGATAGTCCAATTCCAAGGCATAATCCGGTTATCAAACGGGGCCTATTACCTTTCAACATGGAGAGAGAGAGAACTACAAAAGCATATTATTACCTTTCAACATGGAGAGAGAGAGAGAGAGAGCTACAAAAGTATATTATTACCTTTCAACATGGATATACTTTCGAAAGTGATTCGGGGTCCAAAACACAACGGTACACATGGTTTTTACAAACAATATATACTCCCATGTTATAAAAACCAATGCATTAACTATATAAATATCTCTCTTAAACCCCTCTTCTATCAATTTCCTTACAAATTCCCCCCCTTCTTTTCAGTTCAAGTCTATTGCTTTTGACCCTGAATCCAGCTCATTCACATAATATTAGCTATTCAAATCAAACCTTCCCAATTGGCCCCCACTTTTTTTCCCCATTTTTTGCTCACCACAATTATTCCCATCAGAAATGGTGCTCCCACTCCTCTTCCTCCCACTCCCTTGATTGCTAGGTGCACCTTTTTCTGCCCGGTCCGGGTGCAAATCCATCAGCGAAAGCACCACAGAATTGCTATTTCCACTCTTCTCCTCTGTTAGTACTGAGACCGATGAGCTGGGGCCCCCATTGTCAACCATTGAGACTAATTCAGACAGCTCGGCTTTTGCTATTTCCACCCCGATCGGAGATGATGAATTGCTGTACCCTGAAAGTGTTTCTTGTGCTTTCTTTAGGACTGATTGCAAGTACTTCCCTTGTGCCTCAATTCTCAGCTGCAAATGCCTTTGAACCTAAAAATCACAAAAGCAAAAGCGGAAAACGAAAACGAAAAATAAAAAAACAACTTTTGATTGGATTCTACTGATATTTAACAAGAATTTTAATGAAATGGAAAAAGGGTAGGTGTGTATTTGAACTATTAACCTCAATTTGTTCATGAAGTTTCCTCTGAACCTCCATTTGCATTTGTAGAGTCTGAGCTATCTTCAAGCTTCTGTTAACACACAAACCCTTAAAATTAATTCCTTTTCTCTCGCAGTAAGACAGTGTTTGGTTGCCTGGAATGGAATGATCAAATTCTCGCACGGAATGCTTATTCTGACATTTAGTCTAATACAAAAATTACATCACGTACGCCGGAAATGGACTCATCATTCCACAATTTGGGCGAAACGCTCTTTGAATCATTGGGAGGCCAAGAAATGACCATTCCACTCCATTTTTAAAAACAATTCCGGTGAACCAAACACCACCTAATTTCCATCATATTTCACTCCTGGTTCCTAACCATAACTAACTGCTTGGAGAGAGACTAATATTACTCATTAATAGGGTTCTGGATTTGATCGCCAACTTCCCCACTCAGAAAATCAGCATCTCTTCTCTGATTCCCTTTGTAATCTGCAAAAAAATTGAAAATCTTCTTGAAATCAATACAAATGCATCAATAATCTCAGTTTTGTAGCCTAATTCAATCCCATGACTAACCTTGTTGGTTGATTTCATGATAGGTCTCTGATTGGTTGCTTTTCCCCAACCTATATTTCTGCAGGAGAAAATAACACCAAAATATTTTAAATGTTATTCCCCATCAAAATATTCCAAGTATCATTGCCAAAAAAAAAGAAACAGAGAAGTGCCTGTAAATGGCTCTTTAAATGGTACAAAGTCAGTCCAGGAATTCCCATCATCCTCATCAAGGCTTTTGGTGTTGCCTCTGATCATATACAAAAAATCAAGAAAATTATTAGGATATACAACTATTTATATCTGTGTGTATATCCAGACATCAAGCAAACAATGAAATGATCATAACTGTCTGCTCCCCCAAGCTGAGAGACGGCATCGGCGAACCGCCGGTGGAGCTCTGGGGTCCATTTCAGCCTTGGCTTTGGGTCACTGGATAGAACCAAGTGAGTATCTCGATTTTGCATGTTTTGGTGATGACCCATTTCTGTTTTAGGGGCTTTTGGATCAGTACTAGTGGATAAGTTATGATACATATGGTAATGGTGGTCAGTCTTTGAGTGTTCTTTGTAGCCCCTTTGCTTCAGATATGAGGTAGTTTCAGTAGTTGCAGTTCTCTTTATAATTGGAAGGTAGGTCCTATGCTCCTATGTTATCACACCATATCAGGAAACATAAGTGGGGCTGTGTTGGGGGGGAATATATGCCATGAGCTGTGGGCCTTTTCCTTTCTCTCATTTTTCCACATCAACTTTCTTTTCTTTAAGCTAGTGTTTGGTTTGTTGAGAAATTGATTTTGAAAAGGAAGGAACGACCGTTTCTTCGCGTTGAGTTTTGTGGAGTCTAATTTGGCCTTTAGGTACGTTGTTTCGCTGATCTAATCGGAGTTTGACCTGCTTGATCCGGTCACGGGATTGGGGTAAAACTCATGATAATTAGTATTAAGAACTCTAGGATGTAAATTCGTGTTTTTTTTGCAGCAGTTGGTGTAAGCTGTAGGCTCCTTTTACTCGTTGCATACTACAAACTGTACCTAGTTACACAATTGGAGAACCACATTAAAATTTGATTTTGAAAAGGAAAGGAACGACCGTTTCTTCGCGTTGAGTTTTGTGAAGTTTGATTCGGTCTTGGTATGTTATTTTGCTGATGTCATCAGGGTTTGACCAGCTTGATCAGATCGCAGGGTTGGAGGTAAAACTCACGATAATTAGTAGTAAAAACTCTTAAGATATAAATTCATATGTTTTGCAACAGCCGGTGTAAATAGGCTCATTCACTTGTTACATACTACGAACTGTACCTAATCACACAATTAATGGAGAACCACATACCACAGTAAAATTTTGGTGTGGTCTTGCTTAATTTATTCTTCGTGCGATTGTTCGTGTCGGATAATGATTCCTTTTGTAATGGTGCATTCTGTCATTTTTTAAGGAACCAAACGTCAGAAACAATAATTTCTGAACAACTGATTTTAGTTTAGCCTAATTTCCGTGAACCAAACACTGTCTAAGTTTTCTTCCTAATTGTTTTGTACTTGTTTTTTTTTTTGGTATTTTTCTCTTTCTTCTTTGACTTGAAAGGGGTGGAGAGAATCTCTGATGTATAGCAAAAACAGTGAAAGCAACACAGTTCTAATTTGTGTCTCAAAAGGATAGAAAAGAAGAAAAGTGTCTGGTTTGTTTTATCTTGCTGGTTTCCCACTCCTCTCTCTCTCTCTCTCTCTCTCTCTCTCTCTCTATACATATATACACATATGTATGTATATTTGCTTGATTCCATGCTGAGTTAATTAGGTAGCCCCACCAAAATGAATAATGGTTGCAACTTTTTTCTAAAAACTCTTAAGAAGCTTTGAAGGGAGAAAAAAAAATGATGGGATTGCTTTGATGGGTATTTCTTTTTGAGAGTCTGAAAGGGAAAACCAAAACCACATGAATCCTTTTCTTTAATTTTTTTTTCCTTTTTCTCCTTTTTTTAATTTGCTTTTTTCGAGAAGGGTGTGGTGGGATTGGCAGATTCTTTTTGTTCTTTGTTGGGAAAGAAGAATCAAAGAATCCAGAGCTGGATTTTAGAACAAGAAGAAAGTGGCCCAGCTTATGTTATCAAGAAATTAAAAAATAATAATAAATAAATAGTTGGTGATCCACTGCTCATTGCATATCCTTCCCATCAATCGTTGATAACCAAAACAGAGAGGAAAAAATAATTAGAAAATAACTTTTAAGTTTTATTGTTGTCTTTTCTATTTTTTTTAACATCTATTCATATTTTTTATGTTTTTTTATTCTCTCGTCAAGATAAATGGTTAATCCCTTATATTTTGATTAAAAAATAAAGATTTCGCTATCCAACAAGAATATTTTTTTGATTTGGATCCACCAAGAATATTCACTGTCTTAAAATTTGATTAGTATGTATAGTCTGAATATATTTTTGAATTAGTATACTCTTTGACTGAACATGATCAAGGTGATAGATCAAGAAATGACTCCGGCATCTTTGCTCTGAATGAGAATCAATTTTGTAAGTACCAACCAATACCAATACTTATCGATTTTCAATAAATAATACTCCATCCGTTCCTTTTTAAGTGTCCTGTTTCGTAACTCAAACTTATTAAAAAAACACCATCATTACACATTTCACATCAACTTTTACCTCTACTTTTCCTACTTACCCTCTATGAAGACATCATCATTACATTTTTACTCACTAACTTTTTAAAATAGAATATATTTTTAGGGACAAAATGAAAAATGTACCAATTTTTACCCACTAACTTTACAAAATGGACACTTATTAAGGGACAGCTTAAAATGGAATACTAGACTTTAAAAAAGGGACGGAGGAAGTAGTAATAAATAGTTGGTGATCCATATCCAAACATCAATTGGAGAGTCAATGTATTGACTAAAGCACTGCATATTGGCATATTGCATATCCTTCCCATCAATTGTTGATTAAAAAAAATATGGGAAGAAAATAAAATTAAAGATAACTTTTAAGTCCTATTTTTGTTTTCTAAATATTTTTTAACGTCGATTCATATTTTTATAAATTTTATATTCTCTCATTGACATAAATGGATAATCCCACGTATTTTGATTTAAAAATTAAAAAATTACATTACCCACCAAGAATATTTACCATCTTAAAATTTCATTACTATATAGTTCAAATGTTCTTGAATCAATATCCTCTTTGACCGAACATCAATGTAAGTGATAGACCAAGAAACTACTCTTGCATTTTTATACTGTGAGTGAATGAGAATCAATGTTGTGAGTTCCGGCCAATACATATTGAGTGTTGAGATATTTGCAACTATATTTGATTTCAATATATAATATCTGCATTTTCTGGTTGGTAAAAAAAAATAAAAATTGATCGATACATCACTCTATAATCAAATTTTAACACTTATGCCGCTATTTAAATACTAATGAGAATGACTCAATTATGAACTATATATGCTTAAATTGAGAGGAATCCTTTGGGAGCTCAGACACTATATATACTACAAAGGAATACAAACAAGGGGTGAAATGAAGCTTTTCTCAACGAGTGTATACAAATAGAACATATTCTCTCTCTCTCTCTCTCTCTCTCTCTCTCTCTCTCTCTCTCTCTCTCTCTCTTGATATAGACAAAAAGTTTATTAAGAAACTTAATAGAACATATCATTATGTGTTAAGATTTCGTATATTATAACTATGTTCTTATAACGCTACCCTTCGACGGAAACTTGATGAAAGTGATAGACCAAAAAATGACCAGCCTGGCATCTTTCTTCGTCTTCTATTTTTTTTTTTTTTGGGATCATTCTTCTTTAAGTGAAATCGAATCAATGATGTAAATACCTAACAATACGTATCTGGAATCAGGATATTAGACACAAAATTTTTCAATGCGTCAACTGATTTTTTAATTTTTATTTTGATCAGCTCGGATACGTTGATTGATGCATAACTATATAACAAACATGAATAAGTATGCAGCTACTTAAAATACTACTAGTCAGAAACTACATGCTTAAATTGAGAGGAATCCCTTTGGAGCTCTGACTTCTACAATACAAAGGAATACAAACAAGAGGTGAATTGAAGCTTTCTGTTGAGCACACATTGATGGGTTTTGCTCATTTTCAATCTGGTGAATACAAAATAATCCACATCGTTCGGTATTAGTTCGGTATCTTTCTTTTTCCAGTGAATTGAGAATCAATGGTGCAAATACCTACCAGGCTACCAGTATGTGTCGGGAATTAAGAAATACAACATTTGCCTATATTTTACCGTTACATAACTGTATGACAGATATCTATATGTATAGCGCTGTTTAAAATACGAACGAGAACGACTCTAATTTGTATGGAATTAGACATCAAAATGCAGTAAATAACAGAAACTACATGCTTAAACTGAGAAGTATCCTTCAGGAGCTTTGGTACCATAATACAAAGACACAGAATCAAGGGGTGAAAGCCTTCCTCTTGAGTATACAATGTGCTGAGAAATCCGCCAAACCACGACACACAATGCGCATGAAGAACAATTACAAAAAGAACGCAAACCTAAACGACATAGTAATTTTTACGATGTTCTCTAGTTGTGTAACTGAGTACATTCACGACTCAAACTAGTTTCCACTATGCAGATAGTCAGTGAATTAGCAATTCAAAAGCAAAATCAAACTTTACAAAACCAACACAATGAATTTTAGGAAATGACAAAAAGGTCCTCATAGTTTTATGGCTCTATGCTTTTCTTCTGATATGAAAGTAATCCTCAGGGCAGGGCCTACTCTGCATAAAAGTCCTGCACGAAATATATTCCAAAGAGTCAGCTTTTTAATTCTGTAATCCACAACCACGCTTGAACTGGAGAAAGAAAATTAAAAACTCAACCAAAGATGAGAAAAAAGAAAAAGAAAGAGAGAAAACATAAAGGAAAGGCCACAATGGAGACCAACAAATCGCGAAAAGTCAAATTAAATCACATTGATCTTTCAATTTCTTGGGTTGCGGACAAGAATTCGATCGCTTGGAATCAAAATCCAATGATTGATTTCCCAAAGCCATTGCCAATCTCAAGTGTCATGCATTCAGCTGGTCTGGTGCTTTTGATGGGGAAAAATGGCGATTCAAAAGTGAAATATGATCAGATACTAGGTATTAAACTATTGCAGAGGCTATAAAAGAGCAAACACTAGTAAAAACAAACTAGAGATAGCCATGAGTGTATATCTACTGTTGTACGTGTATGTTTCAAACTACTTACTGGTTTTCAAATGAATCAGTCATCATTTTTTGTATTATGTGTTTCATTTTTTGAGTCCATATCAAAAAAGAATAGAAATTCTGAAAACACGAACAGCGCGGCTTTTAGGGAGGAAACTTGGTGTTCAAAACTTCGAAAACATCTTTTTGGGACGATAAACAGGGATTATTACCACTAGGTACAGAAAATAAAAAATATTTCCCATTAAGGTAAGATATAATACTTAATTACCACTAGGTTAACTTTTTACAAAATACATTTACCATTAATGAAAGTGCCACCCTAGGGTTTTAGGGTACCCTAGGATTTTAGGGTTTAGGATACCCTAGGGTTTAGGGTACCCTAGGGTTTAAGTTTAGGCGCTTTCATAGAGCCCTAGGGTTTAGGTTTAGGCACTTTCATAGGGGTTTTAGAGTGCACTTTCCTATCATAGGGTTTTAGCGATCTAAGCACTTTCATAGGATACCCTATGGGTTAGGCACTTTTATAGGGTACCCTAGGGTTTGGGCACTTTCATAGAGTACTCTAGGGTTTAGGCACTTTCCGGGTTTAGGGTTTTAGATACTTTCATAGGGTTTTGGTATTTCATTAATTGGAGGTGACCTGGTGGGAATACTTTTTATTTTCTGTATATAGTGGTAAAAAGCCCGATAAACAATCCATGTATTCCCGAAGCAATAGGGTACAGGAGGGAGAGGACTAAAGACATACCTAACCTTCACGATACATGGACAAAGTGGCTGCTCGAAAACATCTTTTCGTGTTTCTTGAAAACTTTGGTTCTCCAATAAATGAAATAGAAAACAAAAACAAAACCAATCACATACATCAAAATTATTCTGTGTTTATACACAGTTAAAAGTTTACCATCATGTTGGCACTTAATGTGATTATGGGTACCAGTAATCGAAATGAGAAAACAGAAACAAAACCAAACGGATCATTAACTGATCAGTCATCAGACTTCTGTACATAAAACTTTATCATCATGTAGGTACTGTGCAGTTTTGGCCTACAGTATGAAAACAAACAAAAAACAGAAACAAAACCAAATAGACCATTCCACTTATCACATGTTTGTATTAGACGGTTAAAAGTTTGCCATCATGTTAGTACCGAATGTAATTTTGGCTACAGTGGTACGAAGGAAGATCCAACAAAGGATCTGATCACAGAGTTCATATTTTTCAGGGTACTATTCAATCTGGTGGTGATATTAGAACTTGTCCCTCCTCATTGATTAATTATCACCTCCGAAGCTAGTATATAAGCTTATGAGGCCCTTCACTTATTTCCAATTAGATTTGAGTTGGATACTTAAACATGGATTCTTTCCACGTGCAAGTCAGGGGACGCACGTGTCGAAGAGTGTCAGTGCTTGTCCCTCATTGATATAAGTATTGCCTCCAAAGCTAGTATACGAACCTAGGCTGTCTCTTCATTCATTATCAATTGATTTTTGAGTTGGATGCTTTGACAATAATTTTCACAGTCCCATTCTTTACAGTTGCACTCTTTTTTGTCCTCTTTCATGTGAAGTTACGATATTGTCCTATCATGAGTACACTATCTTACAAATTAAAGGACAATGTTGTCCAAATGTTTAATGAAGGGATATAATTATTTGGGGAGTTACATGTATGTCTAGGTGGCCCAAATGTTTGAAAACCAAGAAAAAGGAGAAGAGTTATTGAAGTACCTTTCTCTTTAACCAGCTGCAGGGGTACTTGAAGGCTCCTTTCAAAACTTTAATAGGTTCCAAAAAACAAGTTAAAGGAGATTCCAGGATGATGCCAAACGACCCCTAAGTCCAGTAGCAGAAGGTCCTGTGAATCAAAAGTCCCATTTAAACAAAGGTATTTGCTTCCTCTACTCATCAATTATTATTCTCTGAGGGGGACCCATCAGAGAGATCTCACATATCCAAAAGCATAAAAGAGAAGTTGAGAAGAATATGGCCTCAGGAATCAGGAAAAGATAAAACGAAAAAGGAACTAGTCATTCATATCCCACCCATTGAAATAATTGAGAAACATTTTTTTTTTTCACCTGCTAATGTGTTGGACAACATAATTGCTTACTGAAAGTGACATGAGCGATACGTCACTAATTTGGTATCTCTAAGTTTGCCTTGTTATTTTGAAGTTTTGTATATCCAAATTATATGAGGGAAATTTTTTTGATGTGAAAAAAGGGCATAAGCTCCCATATATGCGGGGGCTAGGGAAGGGTTGATGTACAAATCAATGGTTAGGATTTATAGAGAGATAAGATTCAAAAACCTTTCTCCCTTATTATATATATATATTGGTGGTGTAAACTTGATCCCATCATTTTCTGCCACCCCAAAAGGGAAATATGCCACGTTTCAATACATATCAGTAAAATTTCGTTTCTATTACTTTTGGTGCCTAAATAATGGAGGATAGATGGCAATCCATGAAAGCAAGACAGGGCTACAACGCTTGAACTCGTAGTGGGATCGTTGGTTGACAGTTATAGATGACCGAAGAGCTTAAGATCGTGCATGAGTGAAAGAGAGCGAAGGCCAATTCCAAGCCAAATTAGAAAAAAGAACATTTAAAAGAAAACATGAAAGGAAGCAAAATGTTCTGGTGTTCAAACCAATACAACAGTGTGTTTGGTTCAGTTAATTTTTGTTCTATACAGAATCAATTTTCAGCTTTATTTTCAAATGTTCTGCTACAATATCCAATTCTTTGGTCTTAAATTTTACAGGACTTCTGACATGGTTTCTTTCATTTCTTACCTAGAGTGAAATTAAAAGCAAGCATAGAGGTCTGGCAAAATAAAAAGCAGCAGTAAAGCTTCCAAACAGGGGCCTAAAAAACACCCATGCCATACATTCAAATGACCAATATTACTGCACATGTTATGCAATGTAAACATGGCCTGCTATACAGATTAAAAGAAATGATACCGCTTTGTTTTATGTTGCTTTTCTATCCACGTTGTTGTTCAAATGAAACAGATCCTGTACAGATTTGAAGCATGAAACTACAAAGAAAGGTTAAAATGTTGATATTCATTGTTAGGCTCATTTCATAACAGTTTACACTTTGCTATTCCCTTCTGTTCCCAAACAAAACCCCAATGAACGTCCTGAACACAGATCACATACCTTTGATAATTTTGTCATCGTCCAATTGTTTAGCAATTCTATTATTGTTGAAATCGTCCTTGATCTAGGCCTCAATATCGATTTTATTTTTGAACAGATAAATCCAAAATGCCCAAATTGCAATATTTGCTATCCGTGCTTGGTTTTACATAGTCATAATGCTCTCTCTTCCATACCTGTAAATTCCTTACCATCAAAACCAGATCCAACTAGTTTATCACTTATTATTCTGATTGTACCTGGGAACTGCATTGGCTAAATTCTACAAAGTGGATTTTTCTTTTTGATCAACACACAAAGCAGATTTTGTTTAACTTAGTATGTGAGGTTTAGGTACATATTCATTTCAATACACACACCATAAACTTCATATAGTTTGTAGTAGTCCCAAAAGCTTAAGCTGTAAGGAAATGGGCCCAACAATGTATGTTAAGCTATCTAATATCCTCCCCCACGTGCAACCCCGTCTTGCACCTGGAGAGGCAAACATCCATGCATATTGTGCGATAGAATGCAAAGGAGAGAAACATAATGCGAACGGGGACCAAATGCTAATAGAGACAAGAGAGACTTGAACCCAAGACCTATTGTAACTTAAGCTCTGATACCATGTTAACTAACCAATAGTCCCAAAAGCTTAGACTGTTAAGAAATGGGACTAACAATATGTATCAAGCTATGTCCCATGTGACTGACCCCAATATGTATACCCGCAAAAGTTTCATTCAGAACCCAACAATCGACAGATCAGAATGACAAAAATAGAAACATATAGACATATTCCCTCAAGTAATTCTGATCAAACACTATGCCAACTGCTTATGAACTCTTGTTGATAGGACTCAACCAAGACCACAATATGGTTGAGCTCCATTAAGGAACTGAACAAGAAGAAATTTTCACATTACGGATTTTGAATGGCAGACAGCAAGACACCTATAAGAACACAAATACTGACATTACAGCAAAATTTGTAGTCTTCCAACTGTTCGGTTCTAGAGCAATAATTACAACCTCAGCATAAACTTCTCTAAAAAAAAAGATGGCATACAACAAAAGAACATTTAAATCTCAATTCTAAGTCTGTCTCACTGCACAGAAGATGATCATAATTGTCTAGATCAATCCCTAATAAACCACATAGGCACATACGAAATCTGAAAGCATTTAGCAGCTACCCCTGATTGTTAGCCTGTAAACATAGGCCAGTAAACAGTTTTTTGGGACTAAATTTCGTAACATCCTATGAAGAGAGTAGGGTACTTAAGAGGAACGGGATTTGCACTTCACATTGAGCCGCTCAATTCTGCGTTTGGTTTTGCTGTCTTTCAGCCTGTAACGAGAGGACTGTGAGGGACTAAAAGTGGAGTACGAATATCATTTGTCTACGGGTATTACTTACTCTATAGCTAGGATTCTAGGAAAACCACCACACTCTGATGTGTTATTGCTCGGTGGTGATTTAGAAGAATGTTAGGAAGTCCATGAATTGTCACCACAGGAACAAACAAGTTTAGAGTTTCAAACAAGCTTAAGTAAATCATGAATGTGTGCATCTACAGGTGAACCAAAAGAGGAACCTGTAAGCCCTTGTTTATTTATTCGAATATTGAAAGGGAGAGCAACAGTTTGGTGTCTACTTTTCCGTCATTGTGTCGATTTTCTCATTTCCAAAATTCCCCATAACAAACTACCTTAATTCGTTTTGAAATACTATTCATAACCCAAAAACCATAAGGATAAAAAAGACAAAGCACACCTTTCAACACGTAACTGCAGGTTCAGTTTACATCCCCACCATGAAAAGAACTACCCTATGATACCATGACAAACATTCTCTGGCCCATGACAAATTCTTCATCTTCCACTTCTGATTTTCTCATTTCGAGAGCATATGCATATGAATTTGCTGTGATGCTTTGCATTTTGCTGTGATGATCTTCTACCAAATTGAAATTGGGTTCAAAGCATAACATAAAAAAATTTCAAATCCATAACTGAAACTAGAATTTTAAACTAAATTGATAAAGTAAAAAAAATAAAAATCTCCAGATGCATGTTCTCAATCTAAGCTGACACGATTGAATTGAAAAAGCTGATCAATACATACTTAAATATAAAGCAACAACAAATATGTCACGGTACTGTACATAAATTGGTATTACAATATATAAACAATTCGATTGCCATGATATTTATTTCATTGTTGTTTATCTGTCACAAAGGTTAATACGACGTTATAATCGATCAAATAAAAAGCCGGAAGCTATTATGCATATTTCATCAAAATTCAACTTGCACATGCAATGCGTGTTCTCGACCTCTAGAAAAGTTATGGATAGGCACATTTCCTTTGAAGTTCAAAGCATCTTGGTGAAGGAATTAACTATTTTGCCACCCAATACGAGAAGCCTCTGCACCATTTTTTAGATGATAATTCCCTCTTTCCAGAAGAGAAGTTCTGTGTTAACATTTGCCTAATGCCCAAATTTTTTCAAACACCTAAAATGAATAGTTTTCCTTTTTGTAAGATTACCAATACCTCTCCTTCCACATACACCACATTATACAAAACATGATAGCCTTCCAAGCCTCAATCATCCTCCTAACCACCTAAACATCAAATCCAGAACTGTTATAGCAAAAAGGAGAGAGCTATGGTACACTCTCCGAAAAAGAGAAAGAGTGTCTCTAGTCTCTACCGTAAAGCTAATGGAAAGCCTTACAATTAAAGGGTAAGAACCTTATCTCTATCGTAATATGGAAAAGGAGATGGACTATTGACTCTTCTGCCTTATCAAAAATATCAGTACCAATTCGGAAGAACCTTCCTCTTCACACAAGATTGTCAAGTGGAAGAATCTTCCCATAAGAAGCTGGCAACACGAAAAACTTGTCCCCGGAAGGAACATAAGGACCCGGAATTTGTTTCCAAGGGAAACCCTTGTTGACTAACAAACCAAACCCCTTGACAAGAGCCACCTCGTCAGGGATGGAACCAGGATTTTGTCCCATGGGGTGCCAAGTTGGAGTCTCATCTCATCCACTGCTACTTGAACCCCCAATTCTATCGAATGGACCTCCTCCTTTTTCGCCTTCTTACACCATCACAAATTCAAATTTGTAACGCAACTTATACTGCAGGAAATGTATAGGACAAATTGCGGATGCGAAATTCAGATAATTTACCAATTCTTCAAAGTTTAGCTAAATTTACGATGCGGGTTTTAACAAGAGTTGCAAACATGGAGAGACAAGAAAACAAAACAAAAGAGATGGTGAGTTTTCTTGGTGACATGCTCAGAGTTCAATATCTAGGGGTAAATCCAAACATCAAAAACCAGCTGGGCACAGCACTAACCCATCAACATCCAAACGCTCAATGCAGAGACTGCAGAACCAGATTTTGGGAGGCTATAACCAAAAGCATGGGTCTGGTGATACTTTGACAGTATCGAATTATGCCCATCCATGCCCGGATAGAACCTGTGTGAATAACCCGAAGAATAGGAACAAAGAACATATCGTTCTTCCGAGTTAATCAGCAAACAATGTTCTGATATAGAAGGAACTCGCCAAGGATTTCAGGTATTAAGTGTCTTTCGGCACCTTTAACCCAAGTAGAAAAAGGCACGAAGTGCAAACAATGAGTATTGAAAATTATGTTTGCTTGTTTGAAGTGTGGTGAAATCAAGCTTTGGCTACTCAGAACCATCTCAAATTCAACAGAGTTCTAAGCAAAATTGAAAACCGAGGTTGAAGAAAAATTTCACAGTTTTCCTCCTCATACTTTAACTTCAATAATATACACGGTGAGATCAAATTGAGGAAAAGAACGAGAACCCAAGCTTCAAGTCCATAGACATAAACGATCAGAAAAAAGGAATGCAAACATCATATCTATTATGTCACGACACAACAACAATCAAGGTAGATGAGAAGTTGTATATATTCATTTTAGCCACCTAGTAGTAGAAACTAGAAAGATAAACGAATGGTGTTTGGTCCCCAGAAGATAAGTGGCAATTGATAATATGTGAGCTTGAACTTTTCATATTTCAGAAATCAGAAACTTATCACATACATTTGGAGTAAGAACCTTTCTAATCTTCAGTTCCAAATTTCTAGCAGTGATCTTAAACCTATTTAGAAATCTCTTGCACCGACGAATTCCCTCCTGGACTCAAACTCAATTAACATGCAAATCCCTGGGATTTTTTTTTTCACCCACCTGACAGTTGGGTGGACATTATCAGCACTTGTGATTAGTTAAAACAACATTATTCCCACGTGTGATTGGCAATGTTTCCTGCTGTCAGGTAAGTGAAAAAAACAGACTCCACACTTGTCACAAGTTCCAATAAAATTATGCACCAATTTGAAGCGAACCCATCACGTTACAACTTATGCGATTATACCTGTTGAAACCTAAGAAGCACGGACAAGTGACTGGCCTCAAATATCGGTAACCCAAATGTGCCAGACACGGACACGACACAACCCCCTCCGGACAAGTACATGCCCCAAGTACGTGTCCAACTTTTTTATTGTGTTTCTTTACTTGGACATGTTGCGGACACTCTAAGTGCAATTCTTAAAACATAGCCTAGAGTCAAAAATTCCATGGATGTTTCGTTCATGAACAATTGTTACTTATATAGTGACTGCTGATTTGTTTCTTCATTATGTGACAAAAGAAATAAGAATTCACGAGCAATAATACAAAATTAGCCTTAAAAGATGTGTCCACAATGTTTCCGGGTCCTAGTCTTTGAAGAAATGAGGTATCCACATGGCTATGGAATGTTGTGTCTGTGTCCGTATCCTTCCTTCTTAGGTTTAAATCCCTAACCCCTTTGGATGGAGGGGTTTCATGAGAAAAAAAAAAAAGGATTATGGTTTCTTGTGAAATCACTGATTTGGATTCAGCATTTTGGTGAGAAATGGAGAGAAAAGAACCCAAAAAAAATGGATTGGCCCTTCCCCTTTCTCACCCAATCTCACCAAAAAAGGTGAGATTCGGTGAGTAATGGCTCAAAGAATGCCGCTCCTAAAAGAGTACAAATGTAAATTTAGCCATTTAAAGGGTTCACTTCATTATAAAAAGAGTGGTCTGACATTAAGGGCAAGCTAAAGTATTTTCTGAGAATTGATAATAGGGTTGCTCACTGGTGCATCTTAATCTATTTTGTTCTCTTTCTTCTTTACTTTCCCCCTTTTGTTTTGAGATGGAATCAGAGCTAGGGTTTTACTCAAACTCAATCAAGGGACACTACAATGGTCTACATACAGTACAGAGAGCTACACAGAAAGACAATTAAACACCCACCCAGATGATGAACCTTGATCACTGATAAAAACCCATTTATTAAACTTTGAACAAGAAACAGGCATACATATCAATCGGGATTATTCGATTAAGTTGAATGTGAACTTTTCGAAAAGACGTTATAGGGATATGCACCTGGAAGTTCAGAAAGAGCCGTTCTCCCAATAGAGGATTCTTCAGCCCCTTTGTTATGCTTTATCACCGAGTCACCCTGGCCAAAAGAAGAACTGAGCCGTTTGCTACTTTATACTAGGACTAGGGGACCCCGCCTTGTCCCTCAAGTTTTCGATATCTTCAATCCTAGT
>BPLS01000384.1:341452-402415 GCA_019656275.1 Rhododendron kiyosumense | reverse complement strand
TGAAGCATTATGTTTTTTAAGCCAAATTTTCCAATTACAGTTGGAAACCAAAGAGGGTAAACAGATTTTTATTAAATGCAGTAAAGTGGGTAAACAGATTTTTATTAGGATCAAAGTAACGTCAAAAAATAAGGAAGATTATTAGGGCGAGAATGAATGGTTTACCTGTTTCAATCGTGGGCTGCGTCCTTGTGGTCGCTGGTCGCTGGGGTTTTCGGAAATGGCGTTGACAACGGCTGGAGGGTGGTCGCTGGGTTGGGTGGTGGTGTGGCAACAGGAGCGAACAGGAGAGAGGAGTGGGAGAGAGAGAGAGGAAGGGTAGAGGGAGGGAGGGAGGGAGGGAGGGAGCGGGAGAGTAACTTTGGAGGAAGACAGGAAACACGGTGGAGAGAGGAAGCACGATGGAGAAAAATACAATGATCGTAATAGGTTTTTCAATCCAACGATTGTAACCTAATTTGCTATCCAACGGCTTGAGAGGTGCTCATGTTTGTACGAGTAAAACAAAAATCTGCTCTGTTTTATAATATAGATTCCCTCCCTCCCCATTTTATTTTATTTTATTTTGTCTTAATTAACCCATTTTTCTATCCCGAAAATATTGTCCTACTTTCAAACCAAAACGGTTATAATTAATAAAAGTTCTATTTTACCGTTCTACTTTTAAATCGACAATGCTAGTGAAAATTTAAGAAGGCACTTGGACAAAAAGTGCATGCAATAATTGAAGGGTAGAATGGAAAATTTTGATGATTAGACATGCAATGATTGTATTCTCTTATATACTAGTAGTTGAAACTCTCAAAAGGAACTAAAAATGAGGATGGAGGAAATACGGTTTATTTTTTGTTCCGCGTATATGTTCAATATACAAACCGAAATAGGTGTTTGCCAAAGTTTTTTCTCAAATTGAGCATTCTCATAATCGTCGTTTCCATGTTGGAGCCTCTCTCCGTGATGGAAGTTTTATTTGTTGCTTAGATATGTACGGAAGCATAAATGTATAGGAATATTTTTGGCTCGTTCAAGGTCGTGAATAAGCTTAAGATTAGTCTCTCCAAATTTTTATTGGGCTTGAGTTCGAGCTCAAGTTCATTAAAAACTTAAAAAAACAAATATGAAGATGGTGAAATTTGGCTCGACTCGGCTCGTTTAGAGTTCTACTATTTTGTTTGATGAACCAAGAAAAATTATAGATAGATAAAGCTAGAAAACGTTTACAAGAAGGAAACGGCAAAGGCTAAGCTCTGTTTGGAACCTAGGGAAAGGAAAGGAAAATAAAAGAGAAGGAAAATGAGAGAAAAATGGGAGGGAAAATTTACTATTCACTACACTTAAAATTCTTATTTTCTTTGCTCTTTCTCTTCAAACCAAACAATGGAGAGGAAAATTTTTTCTTCTCCTTTCCTTTTCATAGGTTCCAAACAGATGCTAAGACTGAGCTGATGAGAGATCAACACAGGAATCAAAGCCAAAGCACACCAACATACAATGTGAAGTATTGGCCAAAACAAGGAAACGAAAATCTGGGAAAGTACAAGCCAGCAGTAACAACGAATATCAAGTAAATGGCGCCTCGGTAGCTTTGGCATGGATTCAGCCCCCAAACTAGAGCATCAGGAGTAATCACTTGAATCAACATCGCCCAGAGAATCTGAAATCTTTCTTGGATAATGGAACATGAAAACACACTTGAATCAACATCAGCAGGAGAATCTGAAGTTTTTCTTGGCCACTGAATCATGAACTGGAAGTGAATCTGAAGCATGGTCCACATGGAAGCAATCCCCGCACAGACCAGATCCTCTTCAAGGTTAGCCATCACCATGAGGTGGTCCTTGGAATGTTTTAGCATATGCTGCAGGGATTCCTAAATCTTCCAGACATAGAGCGCGCAGGGCTTTGAACCCGGAGAGGTGAGTGGGGTGAGGGCAGGCCTTTTTCGGAGTAGGAACATATATATTGATGGACAAGAGACCTGTTTCTTGGTCGCAAGGAATGTACAAGGTAGTAGTAGATAATGTTACCTTGTACCTTCAATTCCTTGATTATGGCCACCAAAAACTACCAAAACCAAGATTGACACCAGCCAAAACAGACACAAACCAGGACAGACTCGGACCAATAAAAAGCAGACTAACAACCACACACGGAACAGACTTGAACCAAAGAAAACAAGAGAGACTCAAACCAAAACAGACCCCAACCAGCATGTGAGAAACGGCGAAAGCGCACCAGTGCCAAGATTCAAGAAAACTAACCCGCAAGCCCAAAGGCAATAAAATGCGATGGAAGAAAATAGAAGAGAACACGCAAGAGTTACGTGGTTTGACAAAAGAAAAACACTTAGGCTAAATCACATAACCCAAACCCCTTGTACACCCACTCTCACCCAGCCCGAAGAACAAATTACAAAAGGATTATACCCACCCTTTTATCTCTCACACAAGCACACAGGATTCGTACACTATTTTCTTTTCCTTGTACCCAAAAAAATACCAAGGGCAAACCCATAAATAGCGAGGTGGAAGCTTCTGATTTCCTTGGAATGTAAAAGATCCCATTTACAATGAACAAGTTCCCATGGTGCAAGACCCAGACCTTAAAAGCATGAGACGCATTATTAGCTCCTTCACCCTTTCATATTCCAAACCACAAAGAACACACACAGAGGCAAAGGAGCAGAACTGAGCCAGATGAAGCCAAATCTCCCAATTACAAGCCAAGACTAGAAAGATATTACTTTGGCCACCTTCAACCTTTTGATTCCTGGTAAACTCCTTTGGATATCCTCCACTGTGATGTCCCAGATCGGCAGAAAAAGAGAAATGGAAATGGTATATAAGTGATTCTGAGTAGTTATATACTGTGTATAACTTGAGGTTAACCTTTTGAAATGATTAGCATATCAGCTGGCACGGATCGTTACATCCACAGAATAATCTTTTAGATCAAAGCAAGACTTTTGTCAAAAAACCATGCGCAACCTTGGTAGTTGGTTTTGATGAACTCCACGAACTCATCTTCTTCGATAATTTTAGCCCTGAATATAATTTGGTTCCTTTCTATCCATATAGTTACCAAAGTACAGCATAGAAGCATATTTCCCAACATCCTTTCTCAAAACTTGTATATTCATTTGGAAACCACCAACACATTAGTTCATATACAGTGGAGGGACACACCCAAACTATCCCCCACCAGGACATGAGTTTTGACCAAATAGCCCAAGAAAACTTGCAATGCAACAACAAATGAACAGGGGTTTCAAGTTCACTGTGGCAAAAGGGTCATTGCCCTAGAAGCCCTTCCCCTTGAATACCAATATTTCTCCTAATTAATTCACTTCCAGTAGCAATTTTACCCTGCAGGACTTACCAGGTAAAATTTTCTACTTTTGTGAGGGCAAATGTTCTTCCATATCATCTTATATTGTGGACCAATGTGGTTAACAGGCTAACAGCATTGGATGACATTTCCCATTTATGATAACAAGATTACCCATTGCTTGGATATACAAAGCATAAAAGGAAACTCGATCGGCTCTTCAAATCTTTATTGGGCTGAGTTCGAGTTCAAATTCATCAAAAAAATTAAAAAACAAACCTAAGGAAGTTGAAATTCAACTCGTTTGCAGCCCTACGATTACTGCATGTTTTGGATGGACAAAGCATAAGAGGAAGAAGTTGTTTCTTAGGTTTTCTTAGGTAACTTTCTTGTTTGACCAGATAATAAGTAAAGGAAGTGTCCCATCTTCTTTTACCAAAATAATTTGTCCTATTTCATCACCAAAACAAATGTATCATGTAGGTCATGTAACAATGTAACAAGCAAGAAGCATCAACAAGGAAGGAAAGTGAAAGGGAGGGGCAAAACTGGTAATTCAAAAAGTTAAATATATGAAAAGTTCCCTTTTTCGCCATGTTTTGCCGAACATGGCGAAAATAAGCTCCGTAAGGAGTTTCTCATTCTTACCATTCCTTAACCTTTCATCATCCAAACATCTCATATTCTTGACCTCTTTCTTCCTTTTCTTTTCTCCTGAATCTCTCAAATCAAAATGGGATGTCCTGGTCTTTCTTTTTTTTTTGAGCCAAAAATAAATAAAAATACTGTGGAATCCTTGCTAGTTATTCATCAAATTGTCCCATCAGAATTCTATGTGAAATCTATTAGCTTCTTATAAGGGCGCCCTTACCGTATTAAAGTGTAGACCTCCCATTTTAAGAACGTGATTTTAAGGGTATTCACGAGAAATTAGAAAAAAAAAAAGACTGGAAGGGTTTCATCCGAGCAGTTTTTATTTGAACCGTTCGATAAAAAAACAAACAAAATCTGCTCGAATGAAGCACTTTCCGGTCTTTCCTTTTTCTTATTTCTCGTGAGTACCCTTAAAATCACGTTCTGCACACATTGAGCGGCTCGGATCATCGCAAATTGGTCGGAAAAGGGACGTCCTTACCTTAATACGGTAAGGGCGCCCTTATAAGAAGATTTGTGATTATCTAGAATCTAAAAAGATAATAACGATTGATAAATGTCATTTATGTAGTTGAATAAGCTAGATTATTATTTTTTAAGTACTTATTCACCGCTTTACAAGACAGATTATTTTCTCACAATACATCACCTTTAATTAAAAATAAATATTTATTTCCTTTAACGAAACGGATTTGTTAGGATCAAATCAAGCTCAGAAATTCAAGCTCACCTAGTTATTATATGGATTTCGCGTCTTTAAATGCTATCTACCCTTCCCAATATTTTGTTAGAGAAAAAACAAAATGAGTCAAAACGTAATGTATAAATAGGGTGCCAAACAAGCCAAGCAAAAAAGAGCTTGGCTCGACTTTTGGTTTATTCAAACTCATTTAAAAAAATTATAAGTCAAGTTCAATCACGTTTTTTTGTTTGTTTATGAATTTAAGCCAAGCTTAAGTATATGAGTGTTTGGCTCGATAGGCTCATGAACAAAGAGGTCATTCCATAAATATTACAAATATAGGAGTAGAATTATAAATGTCCCAAAATATGAGATATGCGTCGGCCTTTTTCATATGGATGTTTTCACCAGTTTTACAGAAATATCTATGTGAGATATGAAAATTTAAGGATTTGAGGATTTTTAATTTAATGAACGTAGCTAGTTACTGAATTTTATGTTTATGAATCATTTTTATTGGCCTAGATTAATGATGCTAGTTCTTCTTTATAACTTTAAATTAGCACCCCTTTCATTTTGAAACTTAACGAGCCTAGCTTGAAAGCTCAAGATTGACTTCCATATTCCATAAGCCATGTCAAGTTTATCATGAACACAAAATTTCAAGCTCAAGCCAAGCTTGAACAATTAATCTCAAAAAGTTTCAAGCTCTAGCCAAGCATGAACATACGTGAAAAGGAGTGAAGCCAAACTTGAGTATGTGCTTGACTTGTTTAGCTCGATTAGCACTCCTCATATAAACAAATAAGGTATGACATATTCTTAATTTTACGGGATATTATGCCTATAATATCAAACGTGTTAAAAATTCTGCTACATATCTATAGATTTTAATACACTTGTGGATGTCAATGTACCTTTTGCACATAATGCACCGACCTTATGGGCGGTGATTAGCATTTTCCTAATTCTAGTGGGTTCTAATCAGATATTTCGAATTTAAAAAGCTATCCTTAAGTATATCAGATTTATATCTTCCCATCCAAATTTGTACGTTTCTTCTATTAGCTAGCTACCCCAAACTCTAAAAGGTATTTTAATTTCCAATCCAACCTAAAGTATTTCAATATCTGTTGTAGGACTCATCTAACCATTCCAACATTCCGGAAAGCATAAAAATATACCGCATACGAGTTATTGCATTTTATTTCGCTTTCAATTTATTCCCTAAAGGGCGTTTCCATTAAAAAATTTAGACTACAAGTTATTGCATTTTGCCATATTATTCACACTAGCTCACAACTTCTTTCTCTTTATTGTTTCCTCTATTTTTTCCTTTCATCCACCCATATACTGAACTCGGAGGGCCTACTGTGCAGTGCAGGGGTAGTGCACATCATCCTTGTCATGCACCATTTAACTTCAAACCGTCCAAAACACAGACGAACTGCTGAGATTATGCAAAATAGGCACCTTGATATTTTCGGACAACAATATATTATCCATAACTTATTACCCAGCAAAAACGCCCTTCAGTGAATAAAATAGAAAGCTTATTCCAATTTTTATATTGCATTTACTCGCTTACGTGATGACCCAACCTCTAATCTCATTTTTTTTCATATATATATATATATATATATATATATATATATTATGAATTTTTGACTTCTTTTATCTTCATTATTATATCCATATCACTTCTCTGATTGAATAGTTAATTTTTTTTATAGGTTCAATGAAGCGTATAAGGTTGACACACACATTAATTTTTAAAGTATCTGCATGTCCAAGGACCTTGGGAAGAATTTATGTTGGGATATTATTCAAAACGACTAGAAGAACTAAAAATTAATGAGATCAAAGTATGGTATAATAATCCAATAATTAAGACACCATTGACATTTTCGTATCTTAGCAATGACATCAGATTTCAATATACTTTGGGGCCATTCTCCCTAAAGTTTCTGTCTACACCAAAATGCAAAAATACCAACCATTACTCCTAAATTAATGAAGCTTAATTTCTTCCTATTTAGGTTTTTTTTTGGAATTTTTTTCATCATTTCTGAATTCTTTTACAGATTTGCTCTAGTTTATGTGAATGAATCATTCATCTCGACTACTGGAGTCTATAAAGTAAGAGTTACGATCAAAAACAAAAAAAAAATAGTAAAGACGAAAAAAATTTGAAACGACTGGTTTTTGTTTGTCTTTAGTGTCATCCTATCTAATTTTTTTTTCAACTTCGGTCTGTATTTTCACACTTTTCTGATTATTCTTGCCGAGATGAATAATTAATTCCAAAAATTATGGCAAAAATCTAAACAAAAAAGTATGAAATGTAAGTAATACCAAAAAAAATCAAAATTTAGGGAGAACGGCTCCTTTTACCCGCAGGACAATGAAATCAATAAAATTGGAAATTCTATTGCATCAAACAAAATGCCTAGTCTTTTATTGTTTCAGTGGTAAGAAATAAATGAGAAATGAAGTATACAGAAATGTGACATTTTGTAATTAGGAGAATGTTTCTACATATTAAAAGCTAAGGTAATGGCAGTAATAGAGGTTCAAAATGTGTAGATTTTATTTTGTTCGCTACATGCAAATTAATTAAGCAGGAGATTTATATTAGTCTATCTATCTATCTATACTATACATTAAGCAAATGGGTGTTCTTCCCATGGAGACTGGAGAGCCTTGAAAGTGCCACATCAACGATTTAAACTTTTCATAATTGTCGATTTTATGAACGCATTTCAAACTAATCCTATTGGCTCTCTCTTTCAAATTAACATGAAAAAATCTAGAATAAGCTAGGGTCTGCCAAGAGAGCTAGGAAAGAATTTACATGATTAATTTTTAAAATGAAAAGGAAAAGATCAACTTGTACTTTCTCTCTTTTCTTTGATCAGCAATATTCAACTGGTACTTCAATTCCTATCCTCAAACTGGGGATACGACCGAATTATCATCCCTATATAATATATATCATCCTGCTGTATTCGCGGGATATGTCTGAATCATTCCTAACATCGTTGTGCAATATTATTGGCTCCGTCTATCAACCTCCACGTCACAAATTACATATATACTTTCGTGTAATTTCACAAAAAACACACGCATCGCTTTGATCAGCCCTGGCTGCTAGTAGAACTTAAAAGCATCCTTCCCTAGCTCCCACTCTAGGAAATAGATAGAAGTCAAGATTTCCATGCGCATAAGTGAGGAGAGAGTGAGCGTGAAAGCGTCTTTTAAAAATATCTCAATTAACTACTAAAATTTGGAAGTGGACGGATTGATATGTCATATTCGTAGCTTACTTTTACCCATATGGCCAAATGCCTATGGCATTGTGCCATATAAAGCTAGAGAAGTTATAGTTCCTCCAAAATAAAAATAATAATAATAATAGAGATATGCTTACATAATAAGACAAAAACCACACAAACTTACATAATGAGAAATAAATTATATCATAGAGGGCTTCTAAAGACAAGCTGCAACATATACTATGAGTTTTAATTAGTTATCCTCTGTCTTTTCGTAGATATTTCTTTGAAATTAACTTAAGAGAGTACACTTGGCCATGAAAAGATTAATTTGCATGTTTTTGGAAAAACTAATTAATGAATAAAAGGGATTCCAAGCAGCACTTAGAAAAGTGTATTTTAAATAGAAAATTGTCTCCCATGCATAAGCTTCTGAATGTGCAAATCAAAATCAAACACTTAGAAAGTTTAATATGAATTTGGGTTTATCAATACCAATAGAAAATGGAGTATATATATAGAAAGTAAGAGTTGAAAACTAAAGTCTAGCTAGTTCCTCAAAGCTTAGCAAAGGTTAAAAAAAAAAAAAAGAAGAAGAAGATATTTGTATCTTTCAAAAGGGGAGTGATTTTTGCACTCCCCTTTTTACTAACCCCACTTCCCTTTTTTACTTTTAGTGTGTGAAGTTACCAAAATAATTTTAAACTTTGCACAAAAACCATTTCATTTGGATAACAATAAAAAGAATATTGAAAAGTGAAAGGGTGTTTTGATAACTTTGCACACTAAAAGCAAAAAGGGGTATGCGGCTTTTATAAAAAAATTTGCCATTTCAAAAAAAAAAGGAAGTATGTGGCTGGTAGAAAGGGGAGTGTGGAAATCACTCCCCCTTTCAATTCCATGGAAAAAGTTAATGGAAAAAAAAAATATATATATATATAAGAAACATGTGCATCACCAAACAAACTTCTTATTCACAATGAATTCATCATAAGGTATATAGTTATACTCCCTCCGTCCCATATTCTTGGTCATGTTTTACCTTTTGTGGCACTCAAACAATTGTTTATATCTCATAATCTATAATATTTTTTACGATTTTAGAAAATTTTGTTTAATGAAATTATTTGAGATCTATCAAATAAGACCCATATTTAACATAAAAATATTATAAATTAAAAGATATAGTCCATTTTTTAGAGGTCCCAAATTGTAAATAGGATCAAGAATATGGGACGTTTAATAAAATTATTTGAGATCTATCAAATAATATCCATATTTGATATAAAAAAATATTATAAATTGAAAGATATTGTCCATTTTTTAGAGGTCCCAAATACTCCTAGTAAGGATCAAGAATATGGGACGGAGGGAGTATATATTTTTCCAATAGAAGTAAGTAGTATTTTTAATTTAATACATTTTATTTAAAATTGCCGTCGGTTGACTTGTAGTAATAAACAAATCATAAAGGTTTAACAGTATACAAGGTATGTTGTTAGTATTTTATTGAAAAAATCTGATAAAAACTACTGTCGTGGTTTTTAATTTCTAATATTTTATTTAAAACTCCCGTGGATTGACTTGTAGTAATAAGCAAATCAAAAAGATTTAACAGAAAATGATACGGTGATGGTCTAGACATATCCTCCCCAATAAATTCTATGGGTACCGACCATGCATGCACGGATGCTACGCAAATTGGTGCGCATGACCCACTTCTGAGTGATTAAACACTTTCAATTATTCAATTGAACTGATTTTTTACGAGGTCATTCGAAAAAAATATCATAAAATTAGTGGATGGTTTGGATTGTTTGTGTAGAATCCAAAAGTTATCGAGAACCATCGATGCATACTTATCGGTACCCATAGACGGGTTGATTGGATACTCTCGGTTT
The DNA here is from genome assembly GCA_019656275.1 of Rhododendron kiyosumense. Classification (NCBI taxonomy): domain Eukaryota; kingdom Viridiplantae; phylum Streptophyta; class Magnoliopsida; order Ericales; family Ericaceae; genus Rhododendron; species Rhododendron kiyosumense. Next base: position 392,576 of record BPLS01000384.1, on the reverse strand, counting down.
GGTGTCATGTGACATGTCATACCTTCTATTTTAAACCTTACAGTTAGATACACTCTATAAATCACCTATAATTTTTTAATAGTAATTAAAAAATAATTAAATAAAAAAATGAAGAGCGTAACTCTGGGTACAGCATTTGGTATACGTATTATACATCAAATGTATACCAGATTAACATGAAACCTATTTTGGAGTCTCACACTAATAATCTAAGCCGTTTAATCTATTTAACATATTATTATTTTTAGGTTCCTTGCAAAAGAATATCTTTGACTCTTGAAATATTAGTATCTTAATACCCACAGGTATATTGTGTGGTGGTAAAAGTCTTTTTGAAACTTGAAAATAAGCCTCGATGATTTTAAATTACAAAAATAGGTTGAGTATAGAGATAGCTCAATCTTAATTACGTCTATCAATTGGTTATAAAATTAAAAATTATATGGTTGAATCCAAACACAATTGATATTGCGCTTAGCTGCTGAGTTTAATTATTTACATTTCGTAGCTTCGCCAATAGGTTTTTAAAATTCTTTATTGGTTCACTCCCCTTCTGATTTCTGCTCCCACACTACTTAAATCATGGCTCCACCCATCAATATCAATTTACTTAAAACGCTTGCTTCACCTGTGTTTTCGGATTACGAATTTGTAAATAAAAAAATTCTAGAAGAAACGAAAAGTCTACTCCGTAAAAGACAAGAAAAAGAAAAATAATTAATTAGCGAAACAGGACCTGAGTGTACAATGAAAATTCTTTATGATAATGTTCCTCAATTACTATGGGTGGGCCTTCGTTAATACTAGCTAAAGTTCCTTTGCAAACGTCCATATAATCCAAAACACTCATACAGCTCGCGGAGGAGGGAGGGAATACATTAATCCGGGCCTATTTTTTATCCGGTGTTTGGTCCCCTCTCTACACCTGAATTGCTTATTTGGCAGATAAGCTAGAACTTTTGCCCGCAGGAGTCTCAGCGAAACCCACCTCACCCATCATTAGTTTATTTGGGCAGACATAATTATCATCAAACCTCTCAAATCCTCTTTTGTATTCTCATTACGGTAATTATGCAAAAGTGACTTTAAGTAAATTCATCCATTGTAACTAGCAAACAAATCATATCTAATTAGTTAATCATTATTCTTAACTAATTCATATTTATACTGTACCCACTACTCCATTAAGTTTGAAGGAAACTGAATAGTAGGTACGGTATAAGGATGAATTAGTTAAAGTAAATTTCGATTAAAAAAAAATGTTTGAAGTAAACTCTCATGGTCTCACCCGTCTGTCTTTTTTCTTTTCTATTCTGCTCACTTCTTTATCTAATCTAATTCCACAAAATGAACTCGGTAATGGACATGTAAATCACTGGTCGAGTACCTCGTTGATGTCTAATCACATGGTCCAAAATACTCAAACCCAATTCATTCATGATAGCATACATATTTCCTTATATACCCGAGACCACCTATGCAAATTTTCAAAGTGGGACGAGATGTTACAAAATCTCCAATTTTATTCCGTCGCGATTTCACGAGATTGAGCACTATAGTCACTGTAACTTTTTGTAAGACTTTTCTCTAGCTAGAGTCACCACGGCTTTATGTGAGTCTTTTACCTAGGTAAAGTGTAGAAAAAGGCGCGGAACTGGGGAAAGGCAATTGCTGAGATGGACAAAATGAACGGACACAAATCAAAACCTCTTCCTTTTCGAAACTATATAAAAAGCAAACACATGAAAAAGATCCATTTTTTAGGCCACCAAGAGAAAACTCGTGGCTGAGAATTGACTCCCCCCTCCTGGCGTGGCATCCCCACACCTCTCCTTCCCAACCCCACCAAAACTCATAATCGCATAAACCCAAACGAAGCCAACCCATATTCATAATCCAAACAAGAATTATATATATACGAAGAGGAGAGAGAGAGAGAGAGAGAGAGAGAGAGAGAGAGAGGAATGACTGAGGTGAGAGACCCTGCGATCAAGCTGTTTGGGAAAACGATTCCTTTGCCACCCAAACAGAGAGTTTCAGTTTCTGCTATACCCAGGAAGGAAAATTGTGACAGAGTTTCGGATGAGGAAGAAGATGGAAAGGTATTTGATTTGAGTTTCCTTTATATGTCTTGAACAAATAAAAGCTACCCATTTCCCCAAAAGTCAAAAACTGAAAAGGGTTGATTTTGAATTAAATTTTTTTTTTAACCGGATGTCCGGACCAGCTTGTACACACCGAAATGGGACTGGTGGTTAACGATCGAATCGATTTTGATGTATCTTGATTTTCATTTCCGTTGCTCCTATCAAATGGATTTTTTGGTTTTTTTTTTTTTTTAATAAACTAAGATATCATCATTTGACAGATTTTATGGATGCTTAAATGTCTCTGTTTTTCAGTTTTTATTTATTTATCAGGAATTGATTTTGCTTTAGATTTTGATTGAAAACTAGAGGGATTTATATTTAAACTCGGGAAAGTTGATTTAAAGCCTTAAGTACCAGTCAATTGGGTCTGTTTTGTCGAGACATCATGTTCCATGAGATTGTAAATATCCTGGATCCTTTCGAACTACCGCATCGAACCTCAATTTCGGTCTACCCCTTACCCCTCTCCTCCTCTGCATAGTGCTACCCTTAACGCAATTTATGTTGTTAAAATAACTTAGAACACCTGTTTTCCTTGATTCCTCTTAGCTCTGCTGCAATTGATTTGGAAATGCTTTCATCCCTAATTATTTCCTTTGATTCCTTCCTCTGTTGTTTTCCATCTTTAAGCCAACTCCACCTTTAAATGGGCTTTTAAAAGGTACCTCATCTTCTACTTCTTTCATGGTATGTGATCATTAACTAGATCCGGGGATGTTGCAAAGCGGCTCCCGCTGTAGTGCACTACCACAGCTGTCCAAAAGTGTTTTCAACGGTTCGAATTAAAAACAAACTCTTCCAGAAAAAAGTAAACTCTAGCAAATCTGAGGATTTTGAAGTACTCGCTGTAATCACTGAATTCAATACTTGTTTCTTACAAAGGAATTAACCAAGTTTTGGTTTATCAGTATAATGCACAGGATCAAATATATACTCCTTAGACAATATCAATTGCGGGTGTAGACACCCATCTAGGCTTTCTGCTAGCATTATTTTTTGACAGCAATTCCCTTGAAATTTTCAGGCACCGTCGGAAAGTAAACTCACAGCGAATCGACAGGAAAACGATCTCTCCCGCCAGACTCTTGGAGAGTTAAAAGATCCAGAAACATCGTGTGACAACCCTAAAACTCCATCGGTAGGAAAAGAGCCCAAGCCCAATCCACCCAAACCTTCAAAAGCTGGAGACCAGAGTGAAACAAGCATTTCACAAGAAAAGACTCTGAAAAAGCCTGACAAAATCCTCCCTTGCCCGCGTTGCAATAGCATGGAAACAAAGTTCTGCTACTACAACAACTACAACGTCAGTCAGCCGCGCTATTTCTGCAAAAAGTGCCAGCGATACTGGACAGCTGGTGGAATCATGAGGAACGTTCCGGTAGGTTCAGGGCGTCGCAAGAACAAAAGCTCTTGTGCTTCGCATTACGGTCACATTATAGTTTCAGACTGTCTTCAAGCTGCTAGAGCGAATGGCACTCTCCTTAGTTTTGGCGCGGATTCGCAACCCTTTTGTGAATCCATTGCATTAAAACCGTTAGAGAACTTTCAACTTGTCAAAATTTCTATTTCCGGTGGAGGGAGGAGAGAAAAGGGGGATGATGACACAAGGTCTTCATCAAATTCAGCAGAAAATGGAGGAAATAGAAATTCTGTTTTCCATCAATCGGTAGCACAAAATTTGCCATGCTTCAGCGGGCCTGGCCCTTGGTTTTTTCCTTGGACTTCACCACTGTGGAGGTCCGGGATTTCTCCACCGGCTTTAGGCCCTTGTGGATTTCCTATGCCAGGTTTCCCCCCACCTCCTTATTGGGGTTGTCCTACTCTACCCGGATCATGGAACGTGCCATGGATTCCCCCTCCAGCTTCTTCAACCTTGGGGAAACATTCGAGGGACACGTCAGAGAAAGAAGAGCCATTGTACGAGAGCGATTCTGAGAGAGGGGTGTGGACTCCAAAGACATTGAGGCTTGATCTGAATGAAGCTGCAAAAAGCTCTCTATGGTCGAACCTAGGGATCAAGAACGAAAAGAATGATTCGACCAACGCAGGAGGGGGTCTGTTTAAGGACTTCCACTCGAAAGGAGAGAAGAAAACACAAGCGGAAGGAACGTATTTGGCTTTGCAAGCCAACCCTGCAGCCCTGTCGCGATCATTCAAATTCCGCGAGAGTGTAAATGAGCGCTGAAAAATTGTCTGTAATTTCTTTTTGCAACTGTACAGAGGAGCCATTGTCTAATTAACCTAATCAGGGCTCCATTTTGTGTGTTTCATGTGCATATGTAACTATGAAGTAGAATAGAGGAAAAGGCAGAGAGATTCTTGATTGTTGATGCTTGAAATGTACCAACATCAAATGTGCTGTGGAATAAGTTTGTCAATCTAAAAATCAGGAATTTCCTGTCCGTTATTACTATGTGAATTAAGTTCCGAATGCGTTTCAGTGTTTGGCACACTTGTATCAAGGTTCTAAATCGCAGTAACGGAATACGCAACGGTATTGGTAATACAACCATATATTTGCTAATACGAACCGTACGTAAGTAAATATAAACCACACGCAAGTAAATAACGGCATCAAATGTCCAAAAAACCCCGTCGATACGTAACGGCTTTTATTTAAAAGCCTGCTCGTAATATAGATCAAGGGGCATTAGTTGCTTGTTTCGAGGTTAATTTAACTCAGATTTTGCCTGACTCTGTCTGCATTACCTAAGGCTCTCTAACTAATTATTTGGCCAAGTCATAGGTGAAAATATACTAATATAAATGTGGCATATTTCAAGATATGAATATGAGGAAGGGATTAGTCTTGTAGACCTTTCCTTTCTGCAGACAAGACTTGAATGTAGCATTCCACAAAAGGCCAAGTGCTTTCCCTTTCAAGTGAAATGGATCCAACAACTAATGCCCAAGGTAGAAACAAATTGAGGATAAAAGTTTCCTCTTTTCCCCACCTTTCTTTTTGCCTTCTTTTCAGAATTCTTTGACGTTTTCTATTGATAAAATATTTCTTCTTTTCTGGCTAAATTACCAAAACCATCCCTAAGGTTTCAAAAAAATTACAAATTACCCACTCACGTTTGGAAAATTACATAGTAGCTCCTGTCTCATTACAAATTCTGCTCTTGTCATGATGTAGCCGGCAGGAAATTTGATAAAGTCTATTAGCCATCAATAAATCGAAATTAAAATGGACAACACTGGCTAGTTTGGAAAGGCTACAGATGTGTGAAAATAGCTTTTCACATGCTAAAAAAAAAAAAGACAGGTTGGTCCACTGTAATTAGGATTTGGTGATGTCATGCAAATTCCATCGAATTTCCTAGTGACTGCAACTTGACAAAGAGTAATAGCTTAATCAATTAGTTTCAACGATTCATTAATTTTGACCTAAGGAACCTAACCTCCTTATAGAGGCTCACCTTCGTTATGAGATAGGGGTATGTTGTAATTTCTCAAACATGAGGGGCAATCTATAATTTCTAGAAACTTCAGGGTGAATTTTGTATAAAAAATTAGAAATTTGTTGGCATAAAAGTCTCTGACAAGACAATGAGATCTCTAATTGTTGTTATCAAAACTCGAGGCCAAAATTTCTCCATAAAGTGAGCTGTGTTATGGGACCCCCAATGTACGTGGTCTTATGGAGGCCTTCCATTACCTCATTTGTTGCTCCTTTCTTTCTTTTGGTTTCATATAATTAGGCTCCGTTTCAGAAATCTTTTTAAAACATAAATATTTATTTTGAAATTTCTCAAAGAAAAATAAAAGGGATTGTACCAAAAAATCCAAATAAGCAGCTTATTTCACATTTTCAAACTCAAAATAACGTAAATGAAAAATAAATTTTCAATTTTTTTGCACCGTATTAAAGATCTCAATGAGATCTATCAAACAAGATTCATATTGATAGAAAAATTATTTGCGTAAACACATGATTTTTTAGTTTGAAGTTGCTTTAACCAAAAAATAAGTACTTACTTCTTATTTTGTGGAACAAGCTTTATTATTGAACAAAAAATAAGAACTTATTTAAGTTCTGGAACAGGGCCTTACTTTGGTCTTTTTTTATTAATTAATGAATTTTATTTATTTTTATTTATATAAGAATGGTGAAAAAGTCAGTCGAGTGTCGGCCAAGGAGACATGTGGTAGGAGTATTTCCCTTCCATGGTTTTTCCTCTTTATTTCCCCCCACCCCCACCTACATACATACTTGTTCATTTTAAAGATGTGAAAATAATTTATATGAGATTAGATGAAACAAAATCCTAACCATGTATTCAATTCCCTGCATTATGTGGTTCTTGAATATCAGTTCATTTTTTTTTTTTTTTTACTCAAGTGGAATAACGAGTTAAAAGGCCACATCTTTACGACTTTTTGCAAACAATTTACTACTCATGGAATTCCAATGTTGAGGGCCCCTTTGAGCTAACCCATTGCTTTTGGGGACCATTTGGCATGCATGGTTTTCTTTTTCCCTATTAAATTTTTACTGTATTGGAGTATAATTTTTATATCACAATATTCGGTTCGACAAGAAGAATCAAAAAAATAAAAAAAATATAGACCAATGTTGAAAAAATTTCATATAACACGACGAAAAAGACCCAGAAAAACATACTTTATGGAAAAGACAGTCTTTTGGATTTTTTTTTTTTGGTCTTGTATAAGTTTTTTTCAACTTCGGTGTTTTAACGTTAATTTTACTTCAACGATATACATACTCTTTCTCTCTCCCTCTCTCCTTCTCTATTTGATTATCGGATCATATACTTTTTATATTATTGAACAATTTCGATCATAGACAATTCACTCTACTTTTGGTGGACGCAAACATCGAGAAGGCTTGGCCGTATGTGATTTGGGTTTTATCTCGGAGTTGTTGATTGTTCATCGGAACCCTATGGATCGAGGCAATTACAACTTTAAGATAGCGGCATCGTGACTCTCTAATCACATGCCAAATTATTTATTACTTTAATTATATTATTATAAGGGTAGTGATTTTGCCACACCCTTTTTTGATAATGCCACACCCTGCAAGTGTATTTTTTGGTGCAAAAATACACTTGCAGGGTGTGGCATTATAAAAAAAGGGTGTGGCAATATCATTCCCCTATTATAATTGTGTTTGTGGTGTTTCGGGTATTAAATTCTAACAAAAACCCTTTTATCTATTTGACTCCGCTCACTAGTGTTTGAATAATAAAATTGTGAAAAGACTTATAGGGAAAGGATAATGTTAGGTAAAGAAAAATGAAGAGGCCAAGAATCTAAGTTTATCATATTTTTGTCACTCGGTAAATTCCATAAATACTTAATCCAAACACAACCTAAATGCCATGGTCAAACTTGAACATTTTTTAAGAAAATCCAGAATGAAGAAACCATGTGATACTAATTTACACCTGAACGAACCAAACTGTGCTCACATGTTCAAGGATATTTTTGAGATCCGTTTATTACATAAACAAACTAAACCAAATTTTTACAATCTACTACTTGGCTCCTTCGTCTTATGATTCGGACTCCAACTACTCGACATCAACTCGTGCTTGACTCGATTAAAGGTTGTTTAAAATCAGCTCGCCTAGTTAACAAGCTAAATTTAAATATATTTTTAAAGCTCGTTAAGTTTTCAAATTAAATTTGAACAATCCTCATTTCGCGCAGTCTGCTTAGTTCGCTTATCAGCTTTCGGCACATCATTAATTCTCAATGGACTTTTGCTTATACCAAACTAATCATTAGTTTTTCCCTTGGCAGATGGGGGGTCCATATCCAAAACAAGATCAATCAGATAATTACGAGCTCATTAGATTAATCTCTTGAAATTGTGAGGCTAAACTCCACAAAGGGTTGACACATCATCAGCTGCAGCATATAATTTTCTCCTTTGTGTATAATTACTAGTATATGTGTTAGTGGAATGCTTGGAAAAGTGGTTCAACCAATTAGCTAGTAGCTTTTTTTTGAAGGTGAAAGTGAAAGGAATGTACCTTTATTTTCCACCCATAAAGGAATTGAAAGGGAAAAGGGAGATGCATGGAAATTTTGAACTTTTTCTAGTGGGAGAAGATTTTAATTAGCTAGTTGATTTAATTACTAAAATGCTACTAGCATGTTCTAAACACAGGTTTTTTTTTTTTTAGGATAATGGCAACCGAAAAGTCTGTTGACATAGACTTTTTAGATACATATTGTACACAGATCTTTTATGGGGCTCACTACCGGTTTCACACAAACGATTCAAACCGTTCATTAAATGTAAATTATTTTTTCAAGGGATTTCGAAAAAAATTGAGCTCAATATGATAACTTTAAATGCTCGATTCAATCATCTAACTTTTCATTATTGTGACATCCGAATGAAAAGTTAAATGATTGAATCGAGCATCTAAAGTAATTGTATTGAGCTAATTTTTTTCAAAATCCCTTGAAAAAATACTTTACATTTAGTGAACAGTTTGGATTATTTGTATGAGATCCATAATAGGCCCCACATAAAATCTGTGCATGATATCTGTGTGTTATTCCTGTGTGGGTAGCAGTACTGAATGGCAACTTGCAAAACAGAGTTTATTTAAAGTAACTGTACCGGATGTGTACTGCCTTTAGGATCACACTTTTTTGGAAAGTAAACTTTTCATAAGGGTGGTGGAAACATAATCTATACTACCATCATTTCAAAAAAATCTATACTACCATAGCTTTAATTTCGCTTTTTAGATAATAAATTCTAGCAAAAGCAGCTAAATTGGAAATCCAAAATGATACGCCTAAAACAGAGTTTTACAATATCCTCTTATAAAGCATCTCTTGCTGTCAAAAACTATTTTCGACGGTCCAGATTTTAAATGAACTTTTACTAGTAATAGTTAACTATTATTGCTGAGATGAACAGCGAGAGATGCATTTTGTAAGATGATGTTGTGTATGTAGCGCGATTGATCAAATTATTTGAAATCCAAAACTTGGTCTCAAAAGCACTTCAAACTCAATCTCTCTAAAACCAGATTTATTGGGTTGAATTTATTTTACTTTTGTTAGCTTAAAAAAATTTAGTTACACAAAGTTAATGGGACTTTAATTTATTTTGTCTTCATACGAGTGGTCCATTATTGACAATAGTAATAAAAAAAGTAAATCATATGTTATAAATTTTATTAATAGTGTATTTTTTATTCTAGAGAGTTCGCTTAAACTCTCTCACATTGTAGTAGAGCTGCCCGACAGTTGAACGTGGTCCCTTTTTTAGTTTTCGAAAATATTTGATGGGAGTTCATTTCTTGTTTTTTTTTTTTTCTCGGCAAAAGAAGAAATTTATTAAAAATGGGGAAAAGGAAATCCAACAAATAGTTGGATAAAACATCTCAAAGGCAAAGCCCACAACACCCAAGGGTCTAAAGGGTCCAAGACAAGCAAAACAATAAAACACAACCCATCACCCAAATAAAACACAGCAAAGCCTACAGCACCCAAATTCGGTCCAAACCATGGACCGGCCCACCCAAACCACCCTTCAAAACCCTAACCGCAACAACCTCCACTGCCGCACAAACCACCAGAAAATTAGCCTCGCTGTTAAGCCGAGTCGACCAATCCTAGATGTAGCAACCGGCGGTGGGTACCAGCCTACGACAATGAAAATCAAAACAATCAAGACAAAGGGGAAACAAACCCTCTCCGATAAGCCGAGCATGAATTTGTTCTTTGGGGGAAAACCTTTGTTAGAATGTATTTGTGAGCATCTCCAGTAGATCTCCAAATTTATCTAACAAAATTGAATCTTTAAAGTGTACACATAAGCATTTGTGGATGTTGGATTTAGATGGGGAAATGTAAAGGGCATGTTTGAAAACATTTAAAGCAAAGTTAAAGGACGTGAAGAAGTCAAATTTAGGCCTAGTTTGGCAAAACGAGCCAAGTGGGTTTTTTTTTTTTTCTTTATTAAATTTTTATTTTTTTACATTTGTTTGTTTCGTATCAAAAATTTTTTGGTTTATCGGTTCATCTTTTTTGGCTTATTTACTGTTTTATTAAAAAATAATTGAGTTTCAATTATAATTTTGAGTATTGATCACCTAGAGATCAAAGAAAAAAATGTATAGATCACCTACCGGCCCAACCACTTGTGGGCCAAAAAATATCCTTTGGATTCTAGAGGCCCACCGATTCCAGCCCATTTCCCACATGATGGACAGAGAAATGAAGACCAGCCCAAACTTAAACTGGATTGGGCTCCGTCTAGGCCTTACTCAAACCTTTATCCAATCTGTGCTTTTCTGAAGGAAAAGTACAAATGTTATTTATCTTTCTTTCTTATTTTATCAGAAATGTTACTGTATTTATCTTTCTCTACAAATTTTCACTATTAGTTTTCAATACTCGCAAATGGAGAGGTAAATAATGGTGAAGAACAAAGGGATCAAAATCGAAGAAAGGAGTTTTTTTATTGAAAGTATTTTGGGCTGAATCTTGAAACGAGACATGTCCTAGAGTAATTAAACAAACGAAACTAGCTAGCAGGTTCGATTAAAAAAAAAAGTAGATTGATTTAATGTTAAAGCCGTTCAACTCAATATCAATTGCAAATGTGAGAAGAAAGAAAAGTTATTTAGACTCGTATAGATACTAGTTTTGGAAGTGGTAATTAATTGATGGGGTACAAATTTTAATGATTCTAGTATTGACTATGTTAAGCATATGTGCAAACGTTAACCCAAATCGGATGCATAGAATCACGGTTGAGTCGTATTTTCATATTAGAATAACCTTATTCTAGTATTTTCATATCACGGTTACTCACTACTTAACCAGCACAAATGATGTAATTTGAACTTTGGTGACACTCCCCAAAAGATCGGGCCTTATGTATACAAGGGCGGATCGTTGTGCTCCTGTAATATATTCTGATGACCTTTGAGATCATATATATATATATTGGGCCTTAATAATTGGGCAAATTTGCTAGTAGCCCGTTGTTTCCGCTCACCATAAGCCTCTACAAGTATCCTAACTACCAGGCTTCCCATGGTTAGGAATGTCTGTAGAGCGGTGCTGAGCGGTCGCTCATCTCAGCAATCGATGGTTAAGATCTTCACTGAGTAATGAGCGGTTTAGATTTGTATACGATTTGTATGCGGTCAAATTCAATCCGAGTTGACCATGTCGAGATGAACTGCCAGATCGGCTGCTCTACATCAGCTCGGCAGGGAGCTACTCAACAACATCTCCGGATCCGTCCAAAACCCCATCAAATTGACTACAATATCAAGTATAAAGTTAAAGGATTCAGATCCTCTCCAGTCTCACGCTTAGGAACTAGAATGGAGCGCCCGTTCCGGCCTTTTGTAAGATCTTTTCGAACCCACGTTGAGATGGGATCTGAATCCTTAGTTGAAGACCCCCATAAATATTTGGGCTGTTGCTTCCTCTGTGAGATCATGAGAGTGAAACATTGACAAGAAATGTCTTCTTTTTTGCTTCTGATCAATTAATGTAGGGTACCAAACACTAGCTGGGCACTGCCGCCTGACTGCCAAACAAAGTACTGCCAAAGACAAGTGATTACTTGGATTATTCAAAAGAGTTGTGGTACCAAGTTTGTTGCATGTGCTTCTGATCAGTACGTAAAACTAACTAAAAGCAATTCCAACACAAGAGTAAGAACAAGGGGTGGTTCCTGGTTCATGGGTAAGTAACCAATTAAGGGATAACCCAACAAGGTGATAGTACTTCAAAGCGGTTGGAGTAGCTAGCATAAAGTTACTCTTCTCCACCGGTTCTTGAGTTATATATACTTGGGATCAAACGGTCTGGAGAGGGCCGGGGCTTTTATTTAACTTGCATTTCGGTGGTAGCTTGGTGATGGAGTCCGCGACGTGGTGACAGATCGATATGTACACTCCCTGGCCAGGTCAACTATAGCTTAAGTCCAAACATTCTAAGTCGGGTGGGTTCCTAAGTTGAAGGGGGGGGGGGGGGGGGTTAGCTATGCTGGTTCAATCCAGCTTGCCCACCATTTTTTCTTCAAAAAAAAGAAAAAATAAATAACCAAGGGTTTTATGCAAAATGAAAGAATTCCCTTTCCCATTTGAAGATTTGTTGGAGTCACGGTCAAGGGAAAGGACTGACAAAAATGAGCAAAGCATTCAGATGGGCACATGGAAATGGAGAAGGACAAAGCATATCCCCATTTCAAAACAGTTGGTAAATGCATGGAAGTTGCTCGATCTCTGTCTTCTTATTGAAGGTTCGTTGAAGTTGTGTGACCAGTTTTCACATGAGCGGGTTCATAGCGGGGCTAGAATTTTAATCGGTGGCGCTCAAAAATATTACTCCCTCCGTCCCAGTTTGTTTGTCCAATTTTCGACATACGTGCATTTTAAAAAATTGTCTATATCTCACAATCTATAATGTTTTACATAATTTCGAAAACATCATATTTTAGATCTAATTGAGATCTATTAAACAAGATCCATATTGCATATAAAAAACATTATAAATTGAAACATATAGACAATTTTGTGAGAGGTCCCAAATAGTGAAAAGAGACAAACAAACCGGGACGGAGGGAGTACTTCCTTTGTGCCAGATTGTGCCGCCCCTGCGAAAAATCGCTCAATTTTAAAACAAAGCAAAAAGTATTTTCCGTACTTACGAAGTACTTTAATTTGTGTACATAAATTCAAGAGAAATGGTTCATGGAAGTACTTTATGTTTTGATCCGGTAATTACCATACTTTTCGTGGGAGGCGAGCAATTTGTGACAGATGTAGTAATATAATTTCTAACGAAAAAATTACATGTGTTCATAGGTTAAGTATCCATCTGCATATTTAATACTCAAAAACAATACGCGTATTCTGTGGACTAATGTTGTTTCTATTCTTGCAATATAGAACTAAACTTTTCTCTCTCTTTTCGAGGGTGGCACGTGCCACTTCCCCCACCCAACCTATTGCCACCGCCCCTGAGGGGATTAGGTGGTTTTGATATTCTCTGTTTTATGCCCCTCTTCTTGTCCGTTGATTTTGTCATATATATGGTGACGTGAGGATGGCATGGGATGGAGAGGGAGAGAGAGAAAGAGAAGTCGGACTCACAACTTAGCTCAATAACAATCATGGGATCATTGCCTTAACGCTCGGTGCATCTAATTTGATTTCTCATTTTCGGGAGATTCCATAAATGTAATTGTTCATGTGTTTGGTCCGTCATTAATTTTTTCGTATGCAACACGATAGAATGTGAGTTCTTGTAATTGTAATAGCTGTTTGTGGTGAATTTTTAGTTTCTGTATGTTCTATAATCGTAGTTAATAATAACACTTTTTTTTTGTTTACTTTCTTGACAAAACAAAAAAACAAACAAACAAACACCACTACTCTAATTTTGTTGCCATAGTGGCATTTAGGCATTTTCTTTTTCGTTAATAAGTATTTTTTTAATTTTATTTTGAAATTAAGTTACTTTCTATTAAGCACCAACAAAAGAAGCAGAGGGAAAACCATGAAGAAAACCAAACAATAAGTTAAGAGTAAAGTAGGCTTTTGATGCTTTTCTATAAGTTCAAATCCTTTAAATCTTCCTAAAGAAATCCAAGAAGTGCTTAGCCATTTGAGCGAAGATCAGATTTCTTGCTTTGAGGCGTGCTAAATCAAAGCTTGTTAACTATTTCAAATAAAATTTCATTTTTGGCAGTCCCTCATAGGTCGAGTGACCTACATCTACGATGTAAGAGTATTTAAACAAACTCTCGGTAATCGGATAGATACTCTTAACATTGTTGCTTTTGTTCTTTGCTCCTGTCTTTCACAAGCATTCGATAAGTACTAAGTAGCAATCTAACTTAGACCAGCCGAGGGTAGGGATAACCGTCCAGATCTTACCAAAGGAAGGAGATCGCTCATCAGCAGCCCACTAAGAGAGGACGGCAGGCCCTCAAAGACTCCCTTTTTTGTCATTCCAAACTGACATCTTAGCTCTCTTCCTCACCTCTGGAGTTACGGTAGGATTGGTCGTGTCGTGAATTCACAATCCACTACCGGCAAAAGTAACCTCGTGCCCGTGTTGAATTTTGGTTGGATCCATCCACAAAATGTAACAAGATATGTCGACGTTTCGGATGATGTGTTTAGGTCTAATCTCGTTCCTTTCCAGTTGCTATCAAGCTCTTTGTATCGAGGTTCGGTTTACATGTACAACTTGTGTACTAGAATCAAACTGCAAATTAATGAGCTGAAAACTTCAGATTCTTAAATGCCGGAAAACGAACCTCCATGTGATACAAATTAATGGTTCTATAGTGATAGTTTTCCTCAATTTTGCCATGGTTGGTCCACTTAACAACCTTGGAGGCTGAGTCGCCACGTCGAAATATTGTTTAGTGGTCTTGGGTCACTGTCGCGTGGTGTCCAACATTCTTCTCTACCACACGTACATGTAAGCAGTGTGGTAAAAAAGTGTGTTAGGGCACCACGTGACAGGACCCCAACGCCATTGAATAATCACTTTCCTAAGTCACAATCGCAGGAACATTTTGCTGAATTTGCTTCTAAACATTCAATAAATTGAACCAAAGATAATATTTACACAATAATTTGACATATTCAAAGTTAAAACCACGTCAGCAGTTTGCCTGATCGATAACAACGGAGTAGTAAAATCATTCTTCCATTACTAGTGAAACTGAATATACAATCTTAGTCTCTTACATATAAAATTCCACAAACAAGGACATACCCATCCAATTAAGGACCTTACAAGCCACATAAAGGGCTCCAAAAAAAAAAGAAGAGAAATTCCTACTCACTACTGCGGGTTGTTAAAATCCACCTCTGCAACTCCTCCCTCACCATAGGAGGAAAAATAAAACAAAAGGGTACCCTACAATCATCATAAATGATGGGGGCCATTCAAAACAAGCCCAACTCATTCTTTCAACCCTAGCTAAGGGCCATTCAAAATAAGCCCAACTCATTCTTTCAACCCTAGAGGAAAATCCCGAAACACGCGAGGACTTTTCCTAACTTCTTAACAGTCACAATACTAATACTAGTGACTATTTAGAGCTTATATATACCTAGCCAATATGGATGCATCTAAGGCCTCGTTCCAGGGACGAAGCCTGGACTTAAATATTCTTACCAGTACGAGAAGTTGCGAGTTCAACTTCTCGTCCGTGCGATATATATAAGAGTGGGGGACTAGTGGAACTGGGCACCACTGAAGGTCTGCCCGAAGGACCAGCTGGGTGGGGCCGCGTTGTAGGAGACGACGCTGCGGCCATCACTGGTGGTGACCTTAAATGAGAGGGACTGTCCGTTGAGGTAGGTGTTGCTCTGCCAATTCTGCCCCCAGTTCCTGGACATGGGCTGCCAACCGGTCCTGGAACCTTTAATAGCCACACCATGGACATCACCAGCGCCACCAACGTTGGTTATGAGGATTAAGTTGAAGTAGGAGTGGCCATTGATTGTGAACCTTATGCCTCCCTTTCTGCTGCAGGGTACCCTACAGAACACGACCCACCAACAAAATTAGTTATAGTGAACTTTTTAAAGATTTTTTGATCAAAGTATTATGCTTTTCATAATTTGATGAAACGGTGAATCGAAAAAGGCGCAAAACTATTAAACATACAAATAAAAGCGAAAATAAACCGTGGTTCTCGAATTTCGCAGAACAGAATGTGATCGCGTTTACCAGAAATACAGGTCTTTGTAATAAGACCAAGACCAGAAATAATTTTTTTGTGGAGGTGTCAATGGAAGACCAAATAATGAAAACAGAGGATCTGGGTTGGGAGGGGAAGGGGGACCACAATTCAAGAAACAGAGACAGAGAGACATTTAACAAGGATTTTTGCCGCCTTGTTGGTCAAATCTATTTAATTGGGAACTAACTACTCCTCAGAATTCAAGCAGAGGAAGGTATTGGCTCGGGCACCCAGAAATGACATAAATATGGACAAGGAGATCCTGTGGGGCAGGCTGCCCTACAAAGCTTTAAGACGGCTGATTCAGTTGTTCATTTTGACGATGGACAGCTCGGATTAAATCCAAGCAAAAGAGGGTGCTTTTGTACAATTTTACTTCAAGATCTAAAGCCTTCAAAAAAAAAAGAAGCAGCAGCAGCAAATAAAATACTCCGTAACATAGAAGAATGATTGAGTTTTTGTAGATTATGTGAAAGTGACTTCTTCACGTTAATTAAGAATTATCCAAATAATGTTTCACTAAACGAGCCAAAAGTCCTGTTCGAACTGGGCTCTCAAAAGTCCTGTTCGAACTGGGCTCTCTTAAGCGAGCCAAGCCAAATAATGCCCTTGACGAGCAAAGCCTCGAGCTATTCGCGAGCGCTACAACAAGAACTAAGCGAGATTTTTAACCGACGACTGTGTCAAACATACTAGAGGATACGACTAACGAAAATGGACAAACAAAATCAGAAAAAAAAAAAAAAAAACACACATCGTTAAAAGGGCCGTGAGTATATATACCTTCTGTATGACACCGGGACAATTCCAGCTTTGTACTGAGCAATGTGCTGGAAAACAGGCTGGGAGAGGTCAAAGTGGTGCTGCGGAGGGTTACACCACCCCCCTGCGTTGTTGGGTAAGGCGTTGTTTGGCGGGCAGAAATTGGTGGCGGTGACCACAATGGAGCCAGGCAAGCACCATCTAGGGTCGTTCACACACATAATCTGGTAGCAAGAACCACAGCTCAACCCACTGTTGAACAGGGCTGTGCTCAAAGCTGCAGTGTTTGTTCCATACCCTTGGCTGTACAGGTTTCCATACCCACATGCCCCACCTGCAAAAATTTCCCCACAATAAATGTTTTAAGGCTTTGTTTGGAACATCGGAAAATATATATGACGAATTGTAATAGGGAAGAATATTTCAGGAAGAAAGTGTCAAAAGAATGTAGAAAAAGATTTTTTTGCTCAACCCAAAATGGGTTTTTTCTTCATTTTAACAGGGTTACAGGGTGTAAAAATCAGCTGAATGGGTTTCACGTTTTTTTTTTTTTAATGAACTGGGAATGGGTTTTTGTGTTTGGACGCTGGATCTTTTGCTTTTCCTACCAAACACAGCTTAATTGGGCTCCTCGAGAAAATTACGCCACTGGTCCTCAAGGTTTACCCAGATTTAAATTTCGCCCATGAAATTTCAAATTCATCATGTTAAAAAATACTCTCTAGGTTTATTTTTTGCTTTCAATTGCGTTTGTGTATAGTCTCTCTATCGTGTGCCCTCTCAATATTTCAAACTGGTAGAAAATGCTATGTTTGAAGCTTGAGGGACCATACTATGATAAGGTTGAAAGTGCAGGGAGCACTTCTGTAACTTTAAAGTATAGGGTAATAGTATTAATCAACATAACATTAAAACAAGGTCATTTTCACACCCCTACCCTTAATATAATTTTGCACTTTTTCACACTATAGCAGACAAATATACGATATTATCCTTATTTCACATGCAAAGGACGGGCAAAAAAAGTGCAACTTTAAAAAATTAGAGTAAAAGAAAGGCAAAAATTACAGGGACCAAATAGTGCAATTTCCTCAAAAGCAAAACAAAGCTACAAACAAACCTACCCATCGTGCCAGAGGCATCACCACCACCATAGAATGTGGCATGAGCATTGATCCACCCTCCTCCTCCGTACCCACTAACAACAGCCACCATTGAAAGAAAACCCACCAGCAAAAACACAGTAGCACCACCCATTTTCCTGCACAAGAGATTCAAGAGGACCGTTTAGCAAAAATGTAGAAATTTGTGCTGTACTATGGAATAGTACTACTAGAAAGCTTCATAAAGGCAAAACTAAAGATGGAGGAGAGGGGAAGAGAGAGAGGGATGGTTACATTGGGATTTTCAGACTTCACACAAATGAGAGAGGTAGAGAGAGAGAGAGAGAGAGAGAGAGAGGGTTTTGGGAGAGGAGAGAGAGGAGGGGTGAGTGAAGGAAATGGGGAGGGGCGGTGGGAACAATAAATAGAAGTTTGGGGGCGGGGACCAATACACTATTTACGAGTACTATTCAATAATAAAGCAAAAGAAAGAAAGAAAGAAAGAAAGAAAATGGGAGGAGCACAGCACGGCGCACGGCAAAGCAACCAAATGCCATAATAGTGGACGCGGGGGGGGGGGGGGGGGGGTGGAGTAGTTGCTAACTGTAAAAACGGGCTGACTCGTTGGGACCAAAAACCGCTGCGCCAATTTATTGTTTCTTTTGTGGTGGTGGGAAAATTGGACAAGACTATTCGATCATTACTCTTTCGTTTCTTTTTGTTTTCGTCTCTTTTCTTTTTAAAAAAATGTATTTCCTTCGTCTTCATTCTTTAGTCTCAATTAGCATTTTTTCCTGTTCCAAAAAGATTATCCCATATGTTAACTGAATGGGTAATTTGATAAGGAATTTTCTCTTTTACCCTTTTATTTTTTAATTATAGTACTAAAAAAGTAAGAAAAGTGTAATAATTGAAAGGTAAAATGAGGAAAATAAATTTTTAAAAGTGTAATGATTGTGTTTTCATAATTAGTTGGAATCCCCGAAAGTGACTAAAGAATGGGACAGAAGATTTAAATAGTAAGTATAAGATTTAAATTTTTTCAAATTTTTTACCCTTTCATTTTGCAAATTTTTTACTATGGGTTAAAAAAATTAGTTCATTTATTTTTATTAGACTAAAAAGATTTAAATAGTAAGTATAAGATTAATCAAGTCGTCTTGTTTTGCTGGGGAAACCAACTATGTACAACATCATAATTCTTACATTATACTCCCTCCGTCCCAATTTACTTGTCCCAGTTCTATTCCAACCGGAAAAAAGAATTAGTTATATCTTTAAATTGGTAATGAATTTTATATCCAATATGGATCTTGTTTGATAGATCTCGATTTGTTCTATAATACAGTGTTTTCAAAATCGCCTAAAATATTATAAATTACAAGATATAATCAATTGAAAAGTGGCACGAACTCCAAAAAGTGACAAGTAAATTGGGACGGAGGTAGTATGTTTGTTAACTTTTTAATTTTGTCCCTTGATGGATTGTTTTTTGAAATCTTGACTTATTTAATGTAAGAGAAAAGGAAGGGGATAATAGGAATATTGCATTTTAAAAAAAACTCTTTAAAAATTGACAAATTTTTTCTGTGACATTCAAAAATAAAGTATTGGACCATGAAAATGGAGGGAGTATATTTTTTGCTTAAAATATGGGTGTTTTTTTATATAGGAACCAACGGTAGGAAATGGAGGGAGTATTTTCTGGGTTAAAGTTTTTTTTTTTTTTCTGGGTTAAAGTTTGAAAAGTGGTTTGCTGGGTTGAAAACCTAGTCACGTACTTTTCGAGAATACCTTTGTTTTCGCATTCAATTTTCGTTCAGCGTTTGCTCTTTTAATTATCGCTTTGGCAAAATTTAATAAGAAATTGATTTTAGCATTTCAAAAATTGATGGATGGGCTCCAAAACGACGTTATTTTGTATATCAACACAGTCAGTTTTGGAGCCCCTCCATCAATTTTTGGAGTACTAAAATCACAATCCAATTTAATACTCCTAGATTGGAATATTTTAAAAAAATGTTTTCATGCTTACGCTCGTGCTCCCATGCACGCAAATCAATTTGAAAGTTGAAGGGGATGCTATCGAGCAACTCTTTGTCAAGCGGGTACAAAGCAGCTGATCCGGCCGTTCATCTAAGTACGAACGGTTCGGATAAAATTTGAACAGATACAAATTTAAACCGTTAATTATTTGGTTAAAATCTAAACCAACGATTAACAATATTAGGTCCCGTTCCAGAAACCTTCTTAAAAAATAAATACTTATTTTGCCACTTATCATTCAAAAATAAGAAGGGTCATTCCACAAAACCCAAACATAAAGTTCCTTTCACATTTTCAAACTCAAAAATAATGTAAATGAAAAAAAAAAATCAATTTTTTTTGCACCGTATTAAAGATCTTAATGAGATCTATCAAATAAGATCCATAGTGATAGGAAAATTATTTGCGTAAACACATAATTTTTGAGCTTGAAGTTGCCTTATAAAAAAAATAAGACTGTTGCTATGATAATGGGCGCCGGCGGAGGGAAATCGTACTGGCGGCCGCGCCGGGCCGTCTCCGGCCACCGGACGGCCGATCCGAGCCGTCCAAAAATTCTAAAACAAAAAATCGAGGGGGCCGGCATGAGAATCAATGGCATCCGATATGTGTAGGGTGCTTGATCCGAGCACCCATTTTCCGTGTATATATGAATCACCTTAGACGGCCCGGCCCGGCCGCCAGTACGATTTCCCTCTCCGGCGCCCATTGGTACCTATATAAATTCTGAAAAATAAGCACCTCCTTATTTTTTGAGGAACAAACCTTCTTATTCAACAAAAAATAAGTTCTTATTTTGTTTCTGGAACCCAGCCTAAATGGCCGGATCGATCATTATGCACCGTTCTACGAGGCGATGCTTGCACTTGTCAGCATCGCCTATTTCTTGGTTTTGTAGCTTTCCAAGAGCGAAATCTCCTAAAATCCAGGTGGGGTCTACTGGTTTTTCGTCTGAGGGATAAAAGTACTTCAACCAACCCCACATGCACATGCAGCAACGACCATTTGCCGCAAATACCTTTCTCGTTCTGTCCCTTTCTCAATCTCTATTTATGGGAGATTCGTAATAGATTCGTTATAGACATTTTATAAGCTTATAAGTCTACTTAATTATTTTAATAAACCGCAAGTCCAGACAATTTAAATTTTAGGATATCTTATGAAAATATCTAAAATTCTAAACTCTATGAAAGTGCCTAAACCTTTAAAATCCTATAATAGAAAAGTGAATCCTAAAACTCTATAAAGTGCCTAAATCCTGGGGTATCATATCTTATAATAAAAAAATGTACTCTAAAATCTTATAAAAATGTCTAAATCTTAAGGTACCCTACCTACTCTAGGGTACTCTAAAATGGAGTTTTTTTTTTTAATCGGCTACTCTAAAATGGAGTTGAGACCTTACAAAATTAATATGTGAATTTGTGGGTTTATGAAGTTCACATAATAGACCTAAGACTAATTTTCTACTCTTTCTTTGGGTTGAAATTCGGTTAAGGCCCAATGCCACTAAGGGTTCTTAAAAAAAAAGTAAATAAATACTTATTTGTAATTTTTAAACTTGAAAATAATATATTTATGAAAATAACATTTTATTTTTTGCAAGGAACAAAAGATCTCATCGAAATCTATCAAATAAGATTCATATTGTAAAAAAATTTATTTTAGTAAGTCAATTATTTTTAAATTTAAAATTACAAATAACTTGCACCAAAATGATTATCTCTGTTCAGCTAAATAAGCTTACTGGCTTATTTTTTTTATCTTTATGTAAATTTTTTTCGTATATGTTAGTTTTTTGTCAATTTTTTGTGAATTATTGCATCGTCATGACGAAAGAAATCTAAAAAGTAAAAAATTATGATCGAAATCCAATTTTTTTTAATAAAAACGAAAAAATTAGCTTATTGGCTTATTTTTGTCTTTATTCAAAAAATTAGGTTTCGATCATAATTTTTTAATTTTTAGATTCCTCTTATCATGACGATGTAATAATCCCCAAAAAATTAATGAAAAACTAATAATTACAAAAAAAATTGAATAAGGACCAAAAAAAAAAAGCCAATTGGCTTATTTAGCCGAAGAGAGCCTAATAGGTTGAGTTGCATGTACGTATCCGTGAAAAAAGAAAAGAAAAAAGAGTTACACATACATAGTAGATTATTCATTACCAAATCAAACCAAACCAAACCAAATCGAGATTAATGTCTCAATCACTTGGGGTCGGCTGCATGAATTATTTTCCTCCATTGAGCTCTTTCAAGGGCCACTTGTTTACACAAACCTATTATACTCATATCTTTGTGCACCACAACATCTAATGTCAATTTAGGTCTATCCCATCCCCGTAACATTGCTATCCAAAGATATCATATCTGCTCTCTTCATGCGCATTGCTGATACCATTAAACTTGCACACCATATACTCAGTTTTACTCCTACTTATCTAAAAACCTTTTGACTTTAATGTTTCCCTCCACATTTCTAGTTTCTTATTAACACCTCTAGCTAGCGGTTTTATCTACGAGGACAATGTCATCTGCAAACATTCTACACCATGGGATATCCTTTTGAAATAATTCACCGGCATGGACTTCCAATACAAAATAGGATGTTAAAAATATTAGTAAAAAGTTGCGGGGTATTCTTCAAAGTATGACCTAATAAGCTTCTACGTTAGTGGTAGCACATTGAGGGAAGGAGGGAAGGCTCTGGGGTAAGGGTCATCATTGGGCCGGGCCCGCCAAGTCACTATCCAAGCTCGTCCATGGGCCGGGCCGACCGGGCTTTTACTTTTTTGCGGGTCAGACTATCTATCATAAATTGAAGCTCAAACCCAGTCCACGGGCTAGCGGGCTAAAAATCGGGCGAGCCAATGAGCAGGCCAAAAGCCAAGCGGGTTAACGAGTGAGCTTAAATTTCCTCGGGTAAGGGAAAAAAGAAAGGATTTTGTGGAATTTTGGGCCAATGGGTGGGCCCGTGGGCGGGCTATTGGGCGGGCTACCGGTGGGCTCACGGGCCGGGCCGAGTAAAAATTCATAGGCCCGAACCCGCCCATTACAAACTACGGACCGGGTAAAAGCCCGATGGGTCGGGCGGGCCGCAGGCCTTCAAGCTAAATAATGACCCTTACTCTGGGGGAGGCCAGGACCTCCCCCAAGTTTTGAAGAATCGTACTACGACCCATTTTAACTTAAGGCAAAGTCCACTTTCACCCTCTGTGGTTATCATTATGTGTAGATGTCCCCCTCATGATTCAAAACTGACCACATAACCTACCTATAGTTTTGAAAATGTGCAAATAGACCCCCTACCGTTATGTTTTTCATCCACATTAACCGAGACGTATCTCACACGCTTCTAGAATGTAATCTAAGTCGTTCATAATGTATTAAATAAAGAATAGAGTATCTCTGTAAAAAATTATTTTGATCAGGTATCAATAACCGAGTGATCTAATTTTTAGTAAATTCAAATTTGAAATTTTAATTTTATAACAAAATCGATTCGACCATGAGCTTTTCATTTTTTGATTGACTTGAATTTGGCATAGATGCAGTACTCGTCAAAATTTACTATATCAACGGTTTGAATTCAATTTTTGGTATAGGGAATGGTGTGATTAGATTTAAAAAATAAGAAGAATCAAGAGGCATGATGAGGGTTTATCGGTCTTTTAATGTTGTATCCATTAATATGGATGAAAAATATGACGGCAGAAGGTCTATCCGCACATTTTCAAAACCACAAGTAGGTTATGTGGTCAGTTTCGAACCATTATCCATACATGGCGATAACCACAAGGTGTGAAAATGGACTTTGCCCTTTAATTTAAGTATGCAATTCTTCACAAAATCTCACAAAATTAATGTAATTGGACCCCTTAATTATAGAACTTATCTTAAAACCGTAATCTAATAGTTGTTATATAGTGTTTTTTTTTTTTTAATCTTTTTCCTTTTGTCAATAGTCGTACATAATAAACTTAAGAGTTTTGTAGCTAGTGATGTTAATTAATGTCTAAACAAATCACAATGAGATTCAAAGGATAAATTTAAAAGTTATGAACATACCAACATATTTCTATCGGATGAACATACCAACATAGACATGAAAAAAAAAACACGAACTATATCACTATGGGGGGGGGGGGGGGGACTGCCAAAATACGGCCCTATGAAAATTAAATTCCTGGCTCCGTTACTGAGTACGCTGATTTCTATTATAATACGATTCGCAGAGTAATATTTCTTCTTTCTCGTTTGTAAATTCATATTATTGCTAGTCTTGGTGGACCAAAATTTACGATAAGTTGAAGATGATGACAATAATTTATTATCATATGAACTTTAAAATTTGTCGGCTGCCTCAACCACAGTCGATATTGGTACGAAAGGCCTTCATAAATTTCACCTATCATTTTTTTTTTTTGATCCGGAAATTTCACCTATCATTGTTGGTGTGTCTAATTAAGAGGATACTAAAGTAGGGTATGGGCAAATGGAGGAACATAACAGATTAGCTGTGGTTTTGGCAGATATTAATCGTGTGTCGGTCTATTTTTATGGAGTCTTCGGTGCAATTTTGTTCGTCGTGGTGGCAATGGAGTTGTTCATTGCTTGGCCCAGAGTGCTGTGAAAGGGAGTCATTCTTGTAATTGAGAATTTATCCCTCTGTCGTGGCTTATGTCCTCCCTTGAGAGGGATGGATGCTCTATAATTGATGTTTTCTACTTTGTTTCTTTTATAATCAAGATCCTACTTCTTCCGTTCTAGTTTATTTGTCCAATTGTTAAAATTCGTATCTTTTAAAAATATACTTATATCTTATATTTTATAATATTTTTTATGATTTTAAAGACTTTGTATAATAAAATTAATTGAAATCTACCAAACAAGATCCATATTGCATATTAAAAATATTACGAATTAAAAATTATAGACAATTTTTTTAGAGGTCAAACACTCTTAAAAAAGTCAAAAAGGGAACAAACAAATCGGAACGGAAGGAGTATCATTTTGACAAAAAAATAAAAAGTAGGGTATGATTAACAAAATATGAATCCAAAGGGTTTGGTCAAGTGGAAGAGAGAAAACGAATAAATGTTTGTCTTCCATCAGGTCGCATGTTCAGATTCTATCAAGGTCAAACATTCCAAACATTAGGGCAACTGGAGGGTTTGTTCGGTCACTAATTTCAAAACTCCGAAATTAGTTGAGGTGCGCGCAAGTTGATCCGAACACCTGATTATGAAAAAAAATATGCCCATTCTGGTGTTATTGATAAATTACTGTTTCTAATTGTATTGGGAAAAAGAAAATCTCAAAATTTTTTTTTTTTTTGATCCGAGAAAATCTCATCTAGGAGCATTAAATTCTAGGCAGCTTTTCTATGCTCGAAGCAGCCCAGAGCTAACAAACCCTACCTCCCTAGTATATCATAACTGATAGAGAAAAACAGGTCATTCCAGCATTGGGGTATTATATGGATACTAGTGCTAATCCGTGCCTACGGCACTACGCATCTCTGTTGGAAGAGGATGACAGTCGTGTAATTTAGGTGAAAATCATGGGCACTTAACCGGGACGTGGGAGGAGGTACTACAGCCTTTGGATCAAATGAATCTAAGCTGTTTCAACAACTTGTCCCCACAACCTTCTGTTTTATAATAGAGATAGTCACAAAATTATAATTTAAGGGCCCTTTAACTTTTAAAATTTTATTCTCCAACCCCTTGGTATGCTTTTTTGTTTTTATAATTTGGATGGACATGAGACCTTTTAAGTTGTTACATTAATTTTCTGGTCCCAAGATCCTTTTGCATATTGGCTCTTGTCACCCCGTAACTCATATATATGGCATCGTTTGTATTAGCGCGTTGAGAAAAACGAGTGAGAACATTTATAACCAGCGTATGCTCGTTTTAGGCACGACTCGAAGAATTCGGTATTCGATATGGTTTTGAGGCCCCGTTTGATAATGGGTTTGGGAGTTGGGATTGGAGTAATAATCCCATGGGATTATTAATATTTTGTTTGGTAACAAAAAAAGGTTCGGACTATTAGTCCGTTGGGATGCCGAATCCGGAGATTTGGGGGTATTAGCAATACCCCGTGGGACTTGGTATTCGTAGTCCGATCTCAACCCATTCTCATTACTAATCCCTTTTCATTACCAATTTCTTCTATCAATCCAATCTCATCATCTAATCCCATCTCAAACAAACATGATATTAATAATCCCATCATATAATCCCATCCCAAACAAACATACTCATTATCAATCCCTTCTCATTAATAATCCCATCTTATTTCCAATCCCAATCCTAATCCCATCTCCTTACGAATCCCATCTATTTATCCCCGTTATCAAACGGGGCCTGAGTGTCCTAAGTAAAGTGAGCAAACTGCCCAACAAAGGCCCGGCGCAACTTGACATTGAGTTTTGCAACAACTGAATCATTCAAACAAATTACACAGCAATTAGAAGGCATTTGTGAATCCTAATCATCAATTGTCCACAATAAACGTACACAATTTTCAGCAATTAACACTATAACTAGGTATTGGATTTTCCATTGTCCAGCCTTACCGAAATGAATTGTTTTCCCTACTATTGACCAGTCTCACAACCAAACTTGATTATCCCAAAAGCTATTTTTTTTTAATAAGCTTCACCCTTTATGACATCCACAATCCACAACAAGCCAATCAAACCAAAACATTGATGGCTTCAATATTCTTAATAATTTCTCCGTACTAAAGGAATCATGATCACAACAAAACCTAATTAATAGTATGATGATCTCAAGTTAACAATCAATACATACGTATCTATGAAAACCTCGTATTATCTATAAAATTTTTGTTTTGTTATTGATTTCTTAAAGAATGAGAGAGAGGGGGTGGTGGACCCTTTAGTTTATAAATGGGCAGAAAGAATATGAAACACAATTATTATTTTTTTAAAGGTGGAAAAGATACTCTTATGAAACATAAGTATATGCATGTGATACAGTCACACGTGAAGGCTTTAAATCAAGCATGGGTCTCAACATGGAGTACTTATTATAGTGTGTGTAGGATTGTGAGTTAATTAATTTATTCTACAAAATGATAAATCCCGTAAACTCGAACAAGTCATAAAATATTTAAAGTTTAACGAGTCGTGCACTTGTACAAGTGATTCTTCAACACACCACGTTACAATATGGATCTTATTTAATAGATCTTAATTAGTTATATAATATGATGTCTTCGAAACAATATAAAACAATAGAGATGGTTATATATATATATATATATATATATATATATTGAGAGAGAGAGAGAGAGAGAGAGAGAGTCAATTTTTTGAAGAGTACATATGTTGAAATTGGACAAATAAATTGGTGGAGGGAGTAACAAATTATTCCCTTGTTGTGATGTAGCTAGCCGCTAGAAAATTCATCGAAATATGTACGACACCATCAGATCATAATTACAATTAACCAAACTGTCTTTTTTCAGCTTGTAAAATGCTATTTACATTCTTTTGCGGCCTTTTACAAGTTTCAAAAGGACAGTATGGTTCACTGTAATTAGGATTTGATAATGTCAGATAGATTTCACCGAATTTTCTAGCTGCTACATCACGACATGTTAGTAATCTGTTACGTGACATGGGGTCTTTTGCAGTTTTTCAAACATGAGGGGACAATCTATAATTTGTAGAAACCTCAGGGTAGTTTTGGTAATTTTTCCTTTATCTCTTTTTCCTAATTACATCGTTACATTCAGGTAAATAGGTAAAATGTGAATTTTGGTGGAGTGGAGAACAGACCAAATCTTTACGTAAATCACCCGATCAAGATTGTCATGCTCAAACAAATGTGAGATATCATGCCATATACGCGTGGAAAAAATTTTCAGTGACGAGCGGGTATCATGTGTGTCTGCTCGCGCATCCGAGCCGTTCATTCCGTATTTGAACAGCTCAAATTTGGAGAGGTAAAAAGGAGAGAGAGATACCGTTCCACATTTGCTTCGGATTTCCAAAGTTCCTTTTCAGGTAAATGAACAGTAAAAAAAGGAAGACCATTCCAATTTCCCTTGATAAAGTACCTTTTTTAAAAAGATCATTGTCGTAATGACCCAAATACTCCTACTATCAATTGAACTTTCCCATATGCCCTCCCTCTTCTCTTCTTCAGACCAGACACACAGACTCGAGACTCTCTCTCTCTTCAATCTTCATCAGGTTCGAGCAAGAAGTAGTACGAATTCATACGGTAACAAAAAAAATGCGTCCACAATCGGTAGCGCCCCAGCACCCACATGACTAAGGTTCCTCTCTCTCCCTCTCTCTCTCTCTCTCTCTCTCTCTCTGTATGTGTGCGGATGTGTGTCTCCATTTAGATTAGGGGTTCGATTGGACCGTAATCGACGTACAGCGAACAGTGTTGCTTCAAACTAGGTTTTGGAGGTAGAATCCTACCAGTTATGGCCAAAATCCGTTAGTGGTGAATTTTATCTTTGTCTGTCTCAGATTTGGGCTTCTGCTTGCTTTGCTTTCGGGGTGCTCTTGTTGCCAAATACACAGCTGCGGGGATGAGATGAGATGAGGACGTGTTTTGTTGTACAGTAGAAGCCCTAGGAGATGAAAATGGGGCAAGGGCAGTATTGTCATTTCACTCTGGGCATGTGGGGAACAGAGACCAAAAACGACGTCGTTTTTGGTCACCTATTTTTAAAAAAAAAGGAAGGTCTGAGATCTGGAACCGGCCTACTTTTTGGGACCAAAAAAACGAAATTTAACAAAAAGTGGAACACACTCAGAAAGTGTTGGGAAGAGAGGAGAGAGAGAGAGAGTTTCAATTCAAGCCGTCCAAAAGTGTATCAGACGGCTTTGATGCGCCAAACGAATACCACGTAAAGTATACCCGCTCGGCACTGAACAATCTCTCATATGCATGACATATATAGGGACCGATTTGACCGAACTCTCTTCCAGTTTGGCTATTTGATTCAGTATTATCGAAAGTAGCCTCGAAGAAAAGTTAATGTTGTGTTTGGTTTGTGTTTTGAAATTTTTTTTGAAAAATAGTAGGGGTAATAAGTGGAGAGAGATAGAGAAAGAAATGTTAGAAGTATAGAGAATTAAGTGGAGAGAGATAGAGAAAGAAATGTTAAAAGTATAGAGAATCTAGAAGGAATCTATGGGGAATTTTTTGAAAAATTCTTTTTGAATTGTAAAGAGAACAAGGCATTGTCATTGTAAACTTCGATCAAATTTTTTTTTAACTATATCTATAGTTCACGTTTGTACGTAGAAGCAAAAATATATAGCCAATGCTATTCTTTAGTCTCCATCGTTCAGTTTATCTTTCACAAATATGAATAGTTGAAAGAGCTATGGATGTTTGATCCAAATATTTTTTTGTTTACTTAGAGCATCCCCAATGGGGATGTATTTTAAATGAGGTTGGATAGTTATTTTAAATGTAAAAAGTTGTTAAAAGTTAGTTAGATGTAAAATAGAACCTCCTCCCATCCAATGGTGAGATGTAAAAAAGGGATGGATAATTAACTAATTTTCTCTCCTCCTTAATTTTCCTCAACTTTCTTAACCCTAATTCAAGTATTACTTCCGTTGATAAATAAGTTTGGTATCCGGTAATCGAAGATTTAAAAAAAAAAAAAATTTCGGAAAAAAAAAATAATTTCGTCCCTTTTTTTTGTTTTACATCCAACTACAATTACACCAGATATTCCCATTAATTCTCAACCACGTCATTTACTTTTACTCCCCACTCTCAACTACATCATTTATTTCAGTATTTACTCTCATCCACTCTCAACTATATTATTTACTCTCATCTACTCTCACCTACATTATTTACTCTCAACTACATAATTGACTGCAGTCATTTATTCTCATCTACTTTCAACTACACCATTTAATTACCGTCTATATATACTATCCTCTCCATTATTCATTCTCACAGTCAAATACTATCCTCTAGTCTCCATTATTCATTCTCACACTCAAATCTATATACAGTTTCCTCTTTCCCTTTCCATCATCATGAGTAGTCTAACCCAAAGAATATTACTGGGAGAATTTGACGGATCTTCCTCCGATGATGATGAGATTGCAATGGCGCAATTGATCATGGCCAGGCAATACCGAAAATTTCAAAGAAGGTGCCAACAAGGAGGTCATGTTGGTTCTACAAGCGGTCGAGCCTGGATCCCCTGTGACAGAGTTGCTGCCAACGAACGACTCAATGCATTTGGCGTACTACAAGCACGCTGGGCAATTGTGAGAGGACCGGCGCGATTCTGGAATGAGGAGGATCTAGGCTACATCATGAAAACATGTGTCATTTTGCACAACATGATAATTGAAGACCAACGTGATCATGATGCTAGTGATGAAATTACTGAACTTCTTTCTTCCAACCCAATTCAAGTATCGAGAGATGTCACACCTGCTTTGGTTGATTTCTTTAAAAATAATCGCAGGATTCCATTTGCATAATCCTATCTTCCATCTCTTTTTCCTGCATTGCTGCCTTCCTCTCCTCAAGCGCCACCCTCCTCTCATCATTTGCCGTAGTCCTTTCCAAAGCCGCGACTCTTCTTGCTTCCATTTCAGCTCTCCTACCTTCCTTGTCAGATGTAGTTCGGTTGAATTTTTCCATCAAGTTTATCCATTCACGTTCCTCATTATCTGTTTTTTTGGTCTTCAATAATTTTGCCTTTGAAGCTTTACATCCAGGAGGCCTCTTTCTTGGAGACTGAACACTACCTCCACTCGTAGGATTGCTATCTTCCAATGTAGTTGCTGTGTTTGGAACTTGAGAGAATTCAGGAGAGTCTAAGTTTTGATTTTGAGAGAAATCAGGAGATAGAGGGACCGAACTCGTATCCATTTGTGAAGATCTTGGGTCGGACCGGGGTTGGGCTAAATCTGCCCACTTCATACTGTATTCTAAGATTGCCCAGCAACAATCCAAATTGGCGAAAGGTTTATTCTCAGTTTCTTTGTAATGTTTTTTCGCTAGATCAATCTATACACATGATAACAGAATTAATTAATTAATTATCAAAATAATAATAACAACAAATTCTTATTGAAACAGAAACTGATAGCAGCAAAATAATAATTTATTCTTTTATGAAAATAAATTCTTATGAAAACAAAATAATAATATTAACAAAAATAATACCTCATTTTGTTCTGTCATTCCACTTTGATGTTGCCTTTGAATTTGCCTCAAATGTCCACGATATTTGTTGCAAGCCTGTTGGATGATTTGCCATCGAGACTTGATAGAAGCATCCGATCGTACATCGCCCCCTGTGAATTCGGTATATTTTTTTGCAATCCGATCCCACAATTTAGATCGTGGTTGGTTGGTACCGATAATCGGGTCTTGACTAATGCACAAGTAAGCATTACAAATTGCTTCATCTTGATCGGAGTTGAACGATTTTCCTCTCGCACTACGACTTCCTTCTGCCATAATTGATACACTATTTTTTTTTCAAGGTGTTTGTAAAGAATGAAGAAAATTTTTGTTGTCTAAAATCTTATTAACACATATTTATAGGCAGGGAAAAAAAAAGGCCGTTGCAATTTTTTTCCCATCTCCAAAACAGCCGTTGGGTAACCAACGGTCGGATTCTAAAAAAAAAAAAAAAAAAATTCAAACCAACGGTCGGATTGGATGAGATCCAACCCAACCCAACTTTACTCTCTCATCTTCTAATCCGCTCTCTCTCTCTCTCTCTCTCTCTCTCTCTCTCTCTCTCTCTCTCTCTTTCTACGAACACTAACCACCGACAGCCCCTCTGAAACCCAAAACCAGAAGACCTCTCTCTCTCTATCTCTCTGCTGCAGCGGACCTCTCTCTCTTTCTCTCTCTCTCTCTCTCTCTCTGGTTCAGAACCCAGCCCCCCTCTCCCTTTCTCTGAACCGAACGGAAATCACAGCCGGAGGGGCACAGCCGGCGAGAGTTTCAGAGGCCAGAGCCGGCGGCATGCATATATGCCGTCCATGGATCGTCAAGAATCGGGGTAGGAGACGATCATCTCCGGCGTGTTCTACCAGATTCCGGCATGTTCTTCCAATTTCCGACGATTTTCCGACGAATCAGGTAACTTCCGGCTATCCAAAATTCTGGTAAAATCAGTTGGTGATGACCTGTCATTTTATAGCTGCAGCCAAAAGGGGATGTAAATATACATCTCTCTTTCCATTTGTGCTATTTTCCATCTCCGAAATTGTTATTTTCCATCCCCATTGGAGCTGTTTTTTTTACATCCGGGTGCTATTATAACTATAGCACCTGGTTTTACATCCCCATTGGGGATGCTCTTAGAGATGTAAGTGGGCATCTTACGATATTAACGGTGTAGGCCACTTCCTGTAGTGCACCCTGTAAGGCACAATCACGATCGTTCACGAGCGTTTTCAACTATCCGAATTTAAAAAAAAAAAAACTAACTTCCAAGGAAGAATTTATTTTAAATCTAGACCATTAAAAAGGCTCGTGGACGGCTTGAATGTGTCCTACAAAGTGCACTACAGGAAGTGTCCTACGGGATTGGGAGAATCGCCGGCAGGCGGTGTACGGAAGCTTTTATTACTACTTTAATGGGCTCCAGTTTCCAATTTACTTGTACATTGTAACTGGTAAAATAATACCCATAACAGGATAACCATGACTTGAGAAGACTCATTTGCCCCTCCTTCCTCCTACACAGAACTCTCTCTCTCTCTCTCTCTCTCTCTCTCTCTCTCTCTCTCTCTCTCTCCAATCACCCCAAACTCCCCTCCCCCATTGCTCTCTGCAAACACGCTTCACCACCATAACCACCCTCCTCCAAATCTCCTCAGAATTGGTTGTTGAAATCAACGTGTTGGTTACGAATTCGGATTTGTTTCTTCGTGGACCCATTTCAATCACGGTGTTCTTGGATTTTTCTTTTCGTCACTCATAAAGGAAACCAATCTCGCGATTGAGATTGGGAAATCATTCAACCATTTCAATCCACAGTGTTCTTGGGATTTTCGAATTTCAAGAGGGGTGAGTGATTTTGGCCTTATACATATGGATTGTGGGTGTAGGAGTATTAGAAATTGGGGTTTGGATGGAAGATTGGTGTGGAAATAGGTGAAATTTTGTATGAGACATGGTAATTTCAAAATTGGGAGAGAGAGAACTTTATTCTTGAATGTAAACCCTTTGAAACTTTGAAATATTTAGAGAAATTGAAGATTCTTTGCGAGATTGGTTGAGATTAAGGGGATTCAGGGGTTATTTTCATGGTTAGGGTTGTGAGAGGTAGGAGGATATGGAGGTTTAGAGAGAGAGGGGGGGGTGAAGTTATGAGAAAATGTGTTCATTCAATTGTGCCTTGAGTGAGCCAACATTCTCCGAGATCAAATGACCAAGTCAATATTGAATCATACTCCATTCGCTATATATTTGGACCTTATTAATAATTTCACCAGACTAAGTCTTTTTTTTTCGCCAACTATGAAGTGTGAAAAGTTGGTTGAGCCAACATTCTCTAAGGTTAAAAGACCACGTTAATATTTGAATCAGACTACATCTAATATATGCTTGGACCCTATTTAGAGGATGTTCCACTTTTACAAAAACTTCCTTTTTTTCAAATGGAGGTAATTTCAAACTCAAATATAATGCAAATGAAAAATATTTTTTCAATTTTTTTTGCACCGTTTAAAATATCTTAATGAAATCTATCAAATAAGATCTATATTGGTAGGAGAATTATTTACGTAAACACATGATTTTTTAGCTTGAAATTACCTTCTTTTTCTAAAAGTTCCTTTTTCGGGAAACTGGAACGCCACCTTATTATTGCAACAGACCCAGTCATGTTTTCCGTCAACTATGAACTGGTTGAGCCAACGTTCAACATTCTCAAATGACCAAGTCAATATTTGAATCATCTCAATTGAATATATATTTGAACCATATGTATTACTATACCAGACCAAGTCATGTTCAAAAGACCAAGTTAATATTTGAATCAGATTCCATTGAATATATGTTTGAACCATATGTATTATTGCACTAGAACAAGACATGTTTTCTCTCAACTATGAACTATGGAAATTAAGTTGGTTGAGCCAACATTCAGCATTCTCAAAAGACCAAGTCAAAATTTAAATCAGACTCCATCCAAAATATGTTTGGACCATATATATTATTGCAACAGATCAAGTCATGATTTAGGTCACTTAACATTCTTTGAGATAAAATTTTATTATTCAACTTGTCTTGTTAAAAAAGAAAAAAATAGACAAAATATACCACACAGAAAACTCCCGTAGAAATATGAGAAAATGTGTTTCAATCTGCCCTTTAATGGTTCAACAACAAAAAAAAATGAGGTCAATGGTCCAACAATCAGTTTAGGCTTAATCTCGTCAATTTATTTGCTAAATAAAGTTAAACATAAATAAAGGAGTGCAAACAAAACATACAATTGAAACCCATCTTCAACTTGGGCACAAAAATGGATTTTATCTGCAGAAGGGCGGAACAAAACAGAGTTTTGTGTGTGTGTGAGAGAGAGAGAGAGAGAGAGAGAGAGAGAGAGAGAGCGGGGGGGAGAGTCGTAGTTGTTGCTGTAGAGAGAGGGGAGACGAAGGAGAATTGGGGGGAAAATGAGAGAGTGCGGGTTTCAAGTTGTATATAAATGAGGATAAAATGGACATTTCAAGTTGGCACACTATGTATTAGTGAATATTGTACCTCTTGCCATGACAGCGTTAATTTTGAAACTGATCCTCATAGATTTGTCATTAAAACCGGTCCACGCTTCTGTCCGGTCATTTTCTATGATTCTATTCTGATCGGACCAAACGGAGGATGGCTAGGTTGACTGACGGGAGCTTATTGGTAAAAGAAAAGAGACAGGCAATAAGTTGAAGCAACTTTAAGACCGTGTTTGTGGTCATCTTTAATTCTGCCGCTGGTTTCTTCGAATGAAAACGACGGAAGAAGAGCTTTAACGGCGCAGGCAGCGCACATGCAATTGTCTGTCCCTCGTACGCAAATTCAAAACCAACTTGGCTTGCTTTCTACGGAGTATATCTTCTTTTTCACTTTCCTGACGATTTCTTTCATTTGGATTGGATTCTCCCAACTAGAGAGTTTTCAAACATTGGAATAGGAAAACGGATGAACATGTTCAGCCGCCGCGCACAATAGGGTTTTGCTTATGTCTCAAGTTCAACAAAGATGATCGAAACAGCTCATTTTGTTCAAAATATTTAGTTTAAAGAGTCTCTACAAAAAATTAGCTCAATCGAATGTCGGTAAAGGTACTTACGAAACATCCAATTTTGCTTCAAATTTAGGCCTAAATTCTGAAGCAAAATTGGATGTTTCGTAAGCACATTTATCGACATCCGATTGAGATATTTTTTATAGGGACCCTAAAGTAAATACTCCATGATTCCATCTTTTGTTGTCCATTTTGACTTTATCATTGAATTCATTTCCTATTTTGCCCTTTTCCCCCCAAGTCATAATCAACTTTAAAAAAGAGGGGGGGAATTCAAACTGAACTGCACAACAAAAACTCCTGCCCCCTTTTTTTTTTTTGTGAAACTCCTGCCTTTTCAGAGCCTTCTAGAAAAATTTTTGCTTTTGATTTTGAGCAAAGAATTTGTTGCCACCAATAATTTCCCACAAATCAGGTGTATTTTAGGAAATTCATTTCCTTTTAAATTGTAATCATGGTGTTCCTTAAATCCCAAAAAATCCAAACATTTTGGAATGGAAGGAGTATTTTGAAAAAAATAAGCAGTTCTGCTAATCTTCCTTGAACTCGAGACGGTGTTGTGCATGATTGTCTGTACCTATAGCAACTCTCATAGGAAAAATGAGAGGGAAACTAACGTTGCACTAACGTAGTCCTTCTTCTTTATCCCTTGATCATGCGTAATTTTCAAGCAGACCCATTTATTATGACCCTTTTGGTGAGAAATTGAGAGTAAATCAAAATTGAAATTACTTGGGTGAAACCCGGTAAGTCCACCCATGAGCCCTCTAAGAACATTCACACCCATGAATGAATGTCATTTTACCATTTGTCATTCTCATTTTTGGATATTTAGTAACGTCATTTTGCCAAAAAAATTACAAAGATACTGCACTCCTCTCTCTCTCTCTCTCTCTCTCTCTCTCTCTCTCTCTCTCTCTCTCAAAAATGGCAATTTTAGATACCAATGAATGGTAAAATAATTGCATTATATCAATGAACACCATTTATGTGTTTCTCTAACCCACTCCTCCATCGTCCTATAGATTTTCATGGACCTTTACTCATTTTTTTTTTTATTGAGCTAATTTCTGTCAAGTAGCTAGAAAAATTGTTCTATAATTAATGAACAATTCAATTAATTTATGTGAAATCCTGAAGGGGACCCACAAACCCATATTGTTAACAATGGGTCTCCTGAAATAAAGAGCAATAATAAAACCACACCCATAAAATGTGTTTACACATAAAGTGTGTGTAGGATTCAGTATTCACATGCTTGTGGGTGTGGGTGCGGAAACAATAAAATTATGGGTACAACATTTGGTGTAAAACAAATGTACACTGCATTATTTGGGACTATCTCGGGCTTCTAAACTAATGATTGGAGCTGCTTAATTCATTTAAAATATTTTTGCTAGGATTCCTATAAAAAAAATTCAACTCATTCGGATATCGGTAAATACTTGATCAATTCTGCCCTCAATTCTGTCAAAAAATTGAGCAAATAACTGATTGAGCTCTTATCAAAATCTGATAGAGCGGATTTATTTACAAAGATCCTTAAAAAATTATTTTAAGGAGTACCCATATATAGTTGGACTTGTGTGTAAGTAAGTGTGGTTCTAGTGAGTAATTATTCAGTGCCTTTGGGGCACCCCGTGGCGGTGCTCTAAACTCTTTTCTTTTGCACATTTGTGTGAGCTCTACACACTTTATGGTGAAGACCAAACAAATGTGTTGTGGATAACAGTCCAATGCACCATGTGGCGATACCTAGAACTTTTGGATAATTTCTCGATTCTACTCCATCTGTTCAGATTTAATAGTCCTTTTTGGAAGTTCGTGTCACTTTTCAATCGAATATATCTTGTACTCCATCCGTCCCATAAAATTAGGCATTTTTAGAAATGCATATCATTTTTAAATTGCATATATCTTTCAATCAATAATGTTTTAGGCTATTTTTTGAACTTTGTTTATTAGAACAAATTAAAATCTATCAAATAAGTTCCATATTGCTTATAAAAAGCATTACGGATTAAAAAATATAATAAATTTTTCATAGAGCTGGAATAGTGAAAGTGCTAAACTTTATTGGACAGAGGGAGTAGTTTATAATGTTTTATGTAATTTTGAAAACATTATCTTATAGAACTAATTGAGATCTATCAAATAAAATTCATATTGGATAGAGTATAAAATTCATTACTAATTTAAAGATATAACTCATTTTTTATCCGGTTAAAATTAAATAAGGGACTATTAAATTTGAACGTAGGGAGTATTAGTAGTAAACATTTTTGCAAAATAAAAGGAGGGATAGGAATATTTGACCAGACAAAAGGAGGAATTGGTCATTTCGCAAACCAATTACTCTAATTTTGGCGGTCAAAATAACGAACTTTAGTCGTTGTGTGAGGTTCAACTGCGAATAATAACTTCCGAGGTGACTGCTAAATTTTCTTCTGGAGGTGTGTTCAATTTTCAGATATAGCATTAATCTGGACCGTTGATTGTTTATTGCACTACTGCAGATGTGACGGCGTACAAGCTTTTACCTCCTTGTCTGCTATCGGCTCTCACAGAACTTTTACTGGTTCCCAGGATTCCCGGTTCCATCAGAAAATCTGGATTTTGATTCTCCAAATCTACCATTAGTCAAATACTAGTACTCCACATTTGATCCCTATTTGATGAGAAATTTTTGCAGTGTCGAGTGGGTATCACGTCACTCGGCTGATGTGATATCCGACTGGGTATATCCAAGTCATCTAAAAGTGTATTGGACGATTTAGATTGAAACACTCTCTTTCCTTTCACTCCCTCACTCTCTCTCTTTCTTCCCTCTCCAAATTCAAGCCGTCCAAAACCGAAATAGACGATTTGGAATGCACCGAGTGGGCACCACGTGGTACCCACTCGGCTCTGAAAAATTTCTCCTATTTGATGGAGTAGACAGTAGTTGAGAAGAAAAATAAGGCTCCGTTCCGGAACGAGTTTGAGAACTTATTTTTTGTTCAATAATAAGGCTTGTTCCACAAAATAAGGAATAAGTACTTATTTTTTGGTTAAGGCAACTTCAAGCTCAAAAATCATGTGTTTATCCAAATAATTTTTTGATCAATATGGATCTTGTTTGATAGATCTTATTGAGATCTTTAATACGGTGCAAAAAAAATTAAAAAATTATTTTTCATTTACGTTATTTTTAAGTTTGAAAATGTGAAATAAGCTGCAATAATAAGGTTTTGTGGAACAACCCTTCTTATTTTCTTTGAGAAGATGCAAAATAAGTACTTATTTTTTAAGAAGCGTTCCGGAACGGAGCCTAAGTGTTAATAAAAAGAAAAAAAAGGGCAAGGTCCACAATCGATAGTTCAGATTCGTTAAAACACTTTTACCGGTCAAAAGTTAATTTTTATCGGTAAGAGTTAACAAACTATGAACCATCAATTACAAAAACGGAAGGTTCATATGCGCATTACAAGTATAGGGTGCATTACATAGTAACGTACTACAGCATTCCAGATCGTGTAGAGTAGGCACAACACATGCAAGAGCAGCGTTTTGGAGTAAGTAATTGCGGTACTTATTTACTACTTTTTTGACTTGTATAGTGTTTAAAAAAAAACCGTTATTACCCTATTTTTGGTGTAATTTTAGCAAAATTATAAACTTAGATCATTAAATTAAATTCTTCTCATTTTTGAGACAAAACAAGTGCCTTGAATGATGTTGCAAGTATGGTAATTACCAAATGTAATTGTCAAATTTGACACCAAGGATCACATTATGAAAATGTGACATTGAATTTGGTATATGATGAACTTGCTCTAAGGGAGAAAATATAAAGGGAATGCAGAGAAAACAAAAACTTTTCATAATTTTTATGCTCATTTTCTTTATGTTCTCTATTTTCAAAACATACCGTAAATATTTCTGTAGTCTCCAAACATACTGTAAATATTTCTGTAGTCAAATGATTGAAATTGGTTAATTCATTGACTGGCAAAGTATGGTAAATGGTGACGTGGACAAGGAGATCATGTAGAGCGACTGATCCGGCTGTCCATTTTGGCAATGCATGCTTTCTAAGTTTTGGCTAAAACTTTGCTGCTAGAGTCCATCCATTAATTACAAGAGAAAAAAGGGGTCTAATTTCTATGTGTAAAGGATCAATGCTTGGAAACAAGCCCCACAGGCTCAATGCTTTGCACGCATTGCGACAACCAAAAGTCTTCAACCACTAACATTCTTACACACATACACTTTGCACAAATGCTCGCAATCGCAGTGGCCCCAATGTGAATGCAAATTTGTGTGGAATGTGTTTTTTACATTCATGTGGTTATAAAATGATTGATTCCGATACTACCGTTCTATGCACAAGTGCATGCTATGGAATGCCACTACTTCTCAGTTGCTCATAGGTTTCAAAAGAGGGTCAATGTGCATTTCTTTTAAATGTCAGGGAGGTAATTTTGCACAACGTCTGAACACAGTGAGGCAAATTGAATTATGGTCGACAAAGAATTCATCAAATAGGTAATCATGTCTTCTAATGATTTTTTTTTTCTTCATGTCAAAAAAAAAAAAGATTTTTTTCTTAATCGCACTATGT
Source organism: Rhododendron kiyosumense (assembly GCA_019656275.1). Classification (NCBI taxonomy): domain Eukaryota; kingdom Viridiplantae; phylum Streptophyta; class Magnoliopsida; order Ericales; family Ericaceae; genus Rhododendron; species Rhododendron kiyosumense. The sequence continues at coordinate 352,872 of BPLS01000384.1, read as the reverse complement.
CCTTCTAATGATGTTAAACCAAAAAGGAGATGTTTCTCGTTGGATTGCGCACTAGAAATATATATTGTCAAAAAGCACTTCTCAAATAATTGAGTACCTATCTTTATTACTACATTGGGAAAGAAAAACAGAAGCAGCAAAAACATTCCGAAGCATGCGGCCACCGGAAAGTTACCTCTAGGGTGAGAATGTAAATAAGTGCTTGTTTTTTATAAAGTCACGTGCGAATTCCATTGATGCCAAATGTTCCAAACCATGGGATCGCTTGTGATTACTTTCAACGTCCAAGAATTAGCCAAAGTATGCGGAAGTTGGCCCGAAGATCCGTTTATGGAAATTGAACATTGCTTTTCCTATTTTTCTTTCCTTTTCCCCCACAGAATCTACATAGATACGAAGAAGATCCAATGAAATGTGATTTTGAATGTTGTCCACTCGCAGCTGAATCTCCTCACAAAATCTAAAATACCTTTGAAAGATTATTTATTCTTTCACAATATATCACATTTAATTCAAAAAGTAAATACAGTGCTTATTTGAAAAATAAGTACTTATTCAATTCAACATAACGTTGCTTGGAATTTTTTGCTTTACATTTGTAATTTTGAGATTCCTATTTTGCATACTACTTCTTCCTTTGTTTTGCGTAATTGCAATCAGTAGTTCTTCTAGGACTAATTCCAATCACAAGGGTATCCAGCCCCATGTACCGAATAATTAAGCTAGGAACCAATTCAGCCCTGCACAGTCAGAGGGCCCAATTAAAGTTGGACCAAAGTTCCGAATGAACAGACCAAACACAAAAATTGATAACACAAGGAAGAGAATCAAATATCGAACCGATATCTTTCTCTGACACCCGAGTTGACATATGACTACTGGCTAGATCATATCAGCTCAATTCCACACATCTTAGGACTACGGCAATTTTTTATTAGTCAAGAAATAGTTCCTCATTTTCATTGATAGCAAACTATATTTCAATTTTTTGGTGAAGAATTTGGACACCAAACACATTTTTGGGCAAGTGTGGGAAATAGTACTATTTGGGTTCCCTTAATCAGAGGAAGATTTAACTAGAAAAGAGAGAAATTAAGGAGCATAGAGGCAGAGTAATCTTTTTGCATAGATTTGGTCTGTCTTTAACAGCCTTTTGGTGGCTAGCCACCGCATCAACCGTCGGATGCTTTTGCACTTTCCAATTTAAAATGCAATCCCTACCCTAAAAGCACTTCCAACTAACTATTAGGTTTTGGTTGGTAGCTTCTAAAAAGATCTTAAGTCTTACGGTTTTAATTATTTTTTTTTAATCGGCAAAAGAAAATTTTATTAAACTCGAAGAGGGTACATCGAGTAAAAAGGAAGGGAGAACCAGAAAGTTCAACCAAAAAGGAAGGGAGAACCAGAAATTTTAATTATTTGATGATCAAAAGGCAATCAGGACAGAATCACACACCTCTTACCGCTCGATACGAGACGCTTCAAATCTTACACCTTTTAGTATCAGAAATCTTACACCTTATTAAGAAATCAAGAGTTCAAATCTGTTATAAGGTTTAGAGCTTCGAATCTTACAACTCGTTAAGAGATCAGGGGGTTCAAATCAGTTATACAAGAATAGGGTTTCTAATCTTACACCTCATTAGGAGATCGGAGTTCAAATCTAACATCTCGTTAGAAGATCAGGGTTTTGAATCTGCATATGATCTCCTTTCTTTCTTACTTTGACAAGACATTACGAATCCAACTATTTGCTCTGTAGTGTTTTATGGTGATTGTGATTCGTTAGAGTTTGTTGCCTTGTGATGAAAGAAAGCGGATAAAAGCTTGGGGGCTTCTAAAACACAGAAGGTTATAACAAGGGTGAAGAACAAGGTGTTAAATTTGAACTGATGATCAGCATCTGATGTGGCTGCACATCTAGATCACCATTTGCAATCCTGTCTAGCATGGGTGGATGAGAATTGAAGCATAGTAGTAGTTGAGGAGGAGGTCCTCTCTTCACCCTGTAGAGGAAAAATAATTCCTACAGGCTTATCCTATTTGAGTAATCTAGTCTGAATAGTACAACTTAAGGGTCGCGCAACGGCGGGAGAGAAACAATATTTGTTCACAGAGTTCGTTCTTCAGTTAGCATAGTATGGAGTATCTTTTAAGATGGATCCATGCTTTTTGTGACATTCATTTTACCAACGATGGTGAGATGACGAATGTACCACCGCCGTCTCTGATGTTAAATAAAAAAGTAGTTTTTACTTAGATTTGATAAAATACAATGGGGAGTATTTTATTTATTTATTTTTTCCATATGAGTTGTTGTTTTTAAGCTTTTTCTTCAAGTTTCTTCAAGCACCATATATATGGATTAAATTTGACATTGCTTACACAAATTCCTCAGAAAAATTTGGAGTGGTACTTGTTATAAATTTTAAACTAGTGCATTGGAAACTATCATTTTCAGATAGTACCCATGTGATAATTGATAATTACTGGTTTCATCCAAAAAATCTTGCTTGCGGACCATTCCGTAAAAAAGGCTTTACGGAGGTCAATCGAGCACGTCCAAAGTGTTTTTGGACGGTCTGGATTGAAAATCAATTATGACCGGTAGTAATTAATTGTGACCAGTCATATATTGATTGCACGAATGGATGGCTGAGATTGCGTCGCTCTGTAAATAATTACTAGTTTCATCCAGAAAATCTTGCTTGCAGACCATTCCATAAAGAAGGCTTTACGGAGGCCAATTGAGCGCGTCCAAAGTGCTTTTGGACGGTCTGGATTGAAAATCAATTATGACCGGTAGTAATTAATTGTGACCAGTCAAAATTGAAAACAAATCTCAGTCATTGATTGAGCAAATGGATGGCTGAGATTGCACCGCTCCATGAACAACCGAAGCCTCCGTGAATAAGTTTCTCTCCTTTTAGTTTGAATCAATCGTTGTTAGCTTTTTATCCTTAACAAATTTAGTTTTTTTTTTTTCTTTTTCCAGAGGTCTTAGAATTTCTTCGATCCCTTTCAAATCGGTGCTAATGAGCCAGGAAAAGTAATTCATCCAAAATAAATGAAGGTGGTCTCAGTCTAAATTTCGTCGGTCCCTGTTTTGATTAGGTCAAAGATTAGGTGACATAAAGCCATGATATATATATATATATATATATATATATATATATATATATATATTTTAGAAATGGCAAAAAACTCGTACAATAAAAGTTAAAAGGTTCGTAAAGTTAATCAGTAGACATCAAGTCTCAAATTTGAGACATTGGCGAACTTAGAATAAGCACCAAAACCACCTGGGCCAACTTGCAAATATCATAAAACTATGACTTAAACTGTAGTATTAATTTCGAATTTGACTAGAAAAAATAAAGAAGTACTGTAATTAATTAGCATCTAAGCAAAAGGGTGTTCTTTTCTCAGCATTCAAGGACACCCCTATTGTGATTGCAATGTTCCACCCTCCACCTCCAACTAAGCACATGCATATTCTCTTTGCCTTTTGTACGTTTCTAGTTGATTTCTTGTCCTACCAAAAGGAAATGGAATGAATTTCCGTTTGACCGAAAAAAAACAAAAGAAAAAGGAAATGGAAATGGAATGGATTTTCTTACAAAAGGGTTTATAGAAGCATCACTAGAGTTATTTGTGCATCTTTATTGAACAATATTAGTGCCTAGCTAAAGCTGGTTCTATTTGTAAACATATATATTAGATCATTTATGCAGTATCTACTATCCGGAGACGCCACACCACTGCCTTTGCCTTTGCGGCTGGGGGGGGGGCAGTGGTGTGGCGGCGTTTTTGGATGCTGTAGTTTTCGTGGCGACTTGAGGCAGCGATGGTGCATTTTGGTGAATGACAACGGTGGCAAGCGGCGGCATCTTGGAATCTCAAATGGCGGTTTTCTCCGGCCGTTTGTGAGGTCCAAATCGGCAGTTCCCCGACGGTCATTTTTGGGGTCCGGCCTCTCGTGGGGTTTGCGGTGGCGTGGGCCGCCGGCTGTTGTTCTTTCTTCTTCAGCTTCTCGTCATGGGCGGCAGTAGTTTGGCTATTCGCTTGCTAGTGGTGGCCGGAGGTCGGCAATTTTTGGGTGGAGGCGGTGGCTGATGTTTGGCAGAGACTTAGGGTTAGGTTTTTGGGTTCATGGGTTGGGCTTGGCCTATACTTTGTATGGGATTTGCTTTATCAGGTGTTTCGGGCTTAGCCCCTAGGTGTTTTTTTGGACTTTGTCCCATCGAGTGTTTTTTGGCTTTCCTCTAACTTTTGGTTGGATTCTCCTCTTCTCTCCCCTACTCGATGTACCCTTTGTCAAGTTTTTCTTAACAAATAGTATATTTTATTGCCGATCACTCAAATTTTTTTACTTAATTTAAAGTGAAAGAATGATTAAGGGCTGGAGATGCTCCAACAGAGGCCGAGATCGATTTTGCTGTGAAAATGAAACAAAAATTCAAATTGAAAAGATCTTTTTAGCATCCTGGCCTGTAGCTAGCTAGCAATTAATATGGCTATATCAAGTGGTCATATATGGTCCCAGCGATATTGTACTAAAGTGACAGTTTCAACTAGCAGTTGCTGAAGAAGATATGGTTCAGCATTAAGCAACAGCACAAGCTATTTTGCATAGTCTACCTACCTTGTGCAGTTTTGCTCAATTCGGCTAACTAAACTTTGTCTCAACAACATTTGCACTTGTCTTGCAATTTACCATGATGCAAAAGCAGAAAAAGGAAGAGTAAGCTATCGCGGGGCCGTTCAAAAGAAAAAAAAGTGAGCTGTTACAAATACATTGCCAAACCTCGAAATTAATGGGAGAGGGTATATATTTGGCGATCTTGGAGCATTAATTGCTCGGTAGTATTCGCAGTGTGTCATGTGTCATTTTATCGCTTAAATTATGAACACAAACTCTACAAGATTCACTAATCACATAACACGTAGAGCACAACGTGGATTGCATTCGATCAATAGTTTTTCCACAAAAGCATAATCTTGGTGTGAGATATTACATGCATAAGCATGACATGGTTATGAGAGAGAGAGAGAGAGCGGGGGGGGGGGAGATAAGGATTAAGACATGCACAAGGAAAAACTTTCCCTTGCCAAGTAAACGGAGCCACAGCTTTACACCACTATTTTTTGCTCAGAAAAAAAAGATTTTACTAATCTTCAAAAAGGATTATAAAGATTAAACGAATCTCAGACACACCGGTAAAAGTCATCCGAGCACCAAAACCAAAAGAAGGCAATATGTTAACTGAAACACCATGCATAATTAAAAAAAACGATAGCTCTATATAAACAAACAACTTACAACCAAAACAACCCACGCCAAAAAAACAAGAGAGATAAGAAAGACAAATACCTACGTACTTTAGAGCATATTTAGTGCAACGCCAAAAAAAACAAGAGAGATAAGAAAGACAAATACCTACGTACTTTAGAGCATATATAGTGGATATATATTCTAACTTCTAACAGGTCACATGTGTACTTTGTTACCTCATATGATAAGAGAAGCACAAAGTACAATAACATTAAAAGGTGAAGTAACACATTAGTTTGTTAGGAGTATTAATTTGAAGGGTGAGAAGTAACACATTAGTATTTGAGGTAACTGCTGAAATGAACAAACGATCGATACAAGAACCTTCGATATTTTCTTGATATTTGGTTTTTGAGGAACCTTCGATATTTTCTTGATATTTGGTGTTTGAGGAGTGAGTGTTTTCGGCCCGTTCTACTAATTAAGGCTCTTATTTTTTTAAGTACTTATTTCTTACTTTACGAGACAGGTCATTATCTCACAATACATCAAATTTAATTCAATTAAAATAAGTACAGTACTTATTTTAGTTAGTAGAACATGTTCCTACAAATATATTTGATTGGCCAGACGACTCTGGCTGATATTGAGGAATATATGATTTCACATTCACTAATATTATCTTTCTATCATAATTTCTCATATTAAAATGAAAAAGCAATCCCACTTCAACAACCTCAACTATCACTTTCCAAGCCTAAAATGTCCCAATTTTATGGATGCTGTCACATCTCACACCAAAGGTGGCTGGGTAATTGGAAGACTTAGCCAAAAATTTCTTATATTTACATTTTTTGAGTTCAAAGACATGCATCTTTTGCAATCAAATATAAAGATAAGTGTGCTACATGATTATTAAAATATCATTTCTGCAAAATTAGTAAAAGTTCACTAATAACTGAATGTTAGTGAAAGTGTCTAAGATCCTAGAGTACCCTATGAAAGTATCTAAAATCTTAAATCCTAGGGTGCCCAATGAAAGTGCCTAAAATCTTAGGGTACCCTATAAAAGTGTCTAAAGCACTATAACCTTATAATAAGAAAATGAATCCTAAAACCCTATAAAGTGCCTAAACCCTAGGGTAGTTTTGTCCGTGAATACAGGCTTCGGCCTTACGGCTCAATAACTCAAAAAGTTAAAGGATTTCCACTGAAAATTATTTTGCTGGGGTCCTTCCTCTAAATGAAAACTATTTTACCATACTTATGGCTAATTTTCCCAAAAAAAAATTAGGTTGCAAGCTAGAAATATAAAGTTTGACTCTCACCTGCATGCGTACTATCAATTTTATAAGGGATTATTTTTGCTAATATTGTATACATCAGTGGGATTAGTGAGGTATTATTAATCAACAGAGGGTTCAGAAATTGTCCATTGCCCTGAATCCCAAACCCGCCCTTCATAGGGCTCAAACTCTCGCCTCCACTGCCGGGGGGGTGGTTGTGGAAGAGATAACCAACTGAACTAGCTTGGTTTCTCTATAAGGGATTATTTTAATAATTAACACGAGAATTTGCCCGACTCTTTTCCCTATTCTTATTGAATACCTAGCTGCTAGTGAACGATGGAATTAACTCGATATTAACCAGGTCCATTAGACTGAATATCGAGTTATCAAAAAGTATAAAGTAAATGGTTGTTGCTTGGGAACAGTCACAGTACATGCATGTGAGGGGGACAACTTGCTTCATCTCTCTTTGAGGACTTCATTTGAATTTTGATGTTTCCATTTTTGTTGTGTCAAAAGAAAAGGGAATAAGCTAATTAGGACCCACCATCACATGGGGAGAACATGGCTAGTACTTGAGAAGAGTAGCAACAAAATTTTCACCACAGTGCATTTATGTTGAGGCCGGTACCACTATTTAATTTGGAAATACGCACCAAATATATTGAAGAAATAAACCATTTTATTAGTTTGGTTCTCATTTCTGTGTTAACCATTTTTGAACAATTAGGGCATGTGATCTGAGTGTGCACATCACATGTCTTGAAGAAAAAAGAAACATCATGTTTTTTTCAGAAATATGGCTTGAAATCTTCCACGCTAGCCGAACGAGGATACGTTCTCCCTTTTTCTTTTCTCTTCTTTTCCCTGGACGATAGAGTTGTACGCCCTAGACTCCCAGTGGCTTGGATGATGTACTCCCCGACGCCACTAATTAAAGCACAACCGCCTAGAACTCCAATCGAACTCATTTTACTCCGATGTCTTCCCATGATTCCATGAACGTGATTTGAAAAAGGAGTGTACGTGCTAGTTTCGTAAAATTTGAGTAGCTTAGAGATTAAAAACTTGGAGAATACTACGCCGCATGCAAAAAGAAATAAAGAGATTAAACTTGGAGGATACTATGCGCCTAACTGAAGCTCGATAGTGATTGTAGCTCACCAGGGTGTCTCTTTCACTGATTTATCTCCTAGGGTTTGTTATCTCCATTGATATTTTTCAAATGGTTGGAAAATGACAAGAGCTTGAACATGGGGGTAAAGGTAGAAAAAACCTAGTCAAAATCCAAATGTGCCCAATTTGATAGGGGTAAAAGGGAAATCTTTTGTGGTTTGAAAAGGACTAGCAAACACCGGGTACAATGTGCAGTTGTCTTGTCTAATGGCAACACTACACATGAATGAATGAATGAGAGGGAAAATAGGGTTGTGGTCCCAATCTTTTCTCTCTCTAAATAAGAGGTCCTAGGCTACAAGAATATATGGTAATTGGTCCTATCTTTGAATTTTCAATGGCTAGGGAAATGGCCCATGGGCTTTAATAGTTAGAAAGTGTATTGGGTACTGTGCCTCCCTTCAGAAGGAACATATACTGACCCAAAAAATGATTATAGCTTGATTATTAGTAGTAGGTTTGTATTGTACTAAAGGCAGTCCCAATGTGAGCCTACTATTGAAATTTCACAGATGTACTGAATGATAGTTCACTACAAAAAAGATGTGGAATTTTTGGACATCAAAACAAAGTATAATGTGTGTATATAGTTTTTAAAACTTCTTAACTGCCAAATTATACACATGTTGTCGTAATAGACAATCATTTAAGAAAGGAGGAAGTATTAGATGTACGGCTTGAAACTGATTTTCTTTGTTAGGTTTCTTAGCAAAATTTGTCACTCCATGTTTCTTTCTCTTGTTGCAACAAATTTAATTAAAGCAGGATTTTAGTCTATGGATTACAGCTTTTTTTTTTTTTTGGACAACTTGCGTGCACCTTCATTAATTCCGGAACCCTAAAGTGAACGACCAAACAAACCCTCCAATGGCCTCAAATTTTGAAATGATTGAATTCAGTGAGATTCAAACATGTGATTTTGTGATGGACAAACGTACCTATCTTTGAATTTTCAATGGCTAGGGAAATGGCCCATGGGCTTTAATAGTTGAAAGTTTATTGGGTACTGTGCCTCCCTTCAGAAGGAACATACACTGGCCCAGAAAATGATTATTGCTTGATTATTAGTCTCTCCGTCCCAATTTATTTGTCATTTTTTGGAGTTCGTATCACTTTTCAATTAATTATATCTTATAATTTATAATATTTTAGATGATTTCAAAAACATTGAATTATAGAACAAATTGAGATCTATCAAACCAGATTCATATTGGATATAAAATACATTACCACTTTAAAGATATAACTAGTTTTTTAATTCAGTTAGAATAGAACAAGAACAAATAAATTGGAACGAAAGGAGTAGTAGGTTTGTATTGTACTAAAGGCAGTCCCAATGTCGACCTACTGTTGAAATTTTACAGGTGTACTGAATGATAGCTCATTATGAACAAGATGTGGAATTTTCGGACACCAAAACAAAGTATGATATGTGTATAGTTTTTGAAATTTCTTAGCGCCAAATTATACACGCGTCGTCATAATAGACAATCATTTAAGAACGGAGGAAGTACTAGATGTACGGCTTGAAAGTGATTTTCCTTGTTAGGTTTGTTAGCAAAATTTGTCGGCTTATTGGCATTTTGGTCCCCAAAGTATTTAATCCGTTCCATTTTGGTCTCCAACGTATCAATTGCACAGATTTAGTCCCCAACATTTTCAATTTGACTTTAGAGGGTCTCTGAGTCTAACGCCGTTTCAATTTCCCGTCAAACTGAGGGGAAAGATGCTGAGCAAAATAAAAAAATGAGGGGAAAGATTTAAAAAAAAAATTTAAGTGTTCCAAATTTCAATCCGTTTGAACCGATGGAAAGATTTTAGTTTTCTGATCATTTTATCCTAAATGGTCGTAATTAAATTTTGATTCTAGGGCTCTCGTTGATTAGGCCTAAGAAAGTCGTAGAATTAAATATCTCTTAGGGCTAATCAACGAGAGTCATAAAGTCAAAATTTAATTATGACCATTTAGGATAAAATGATCAGAAAACTAAAATCTTTCCATCCGTTCAAACGGATTGAAATTTGGAACACTTAATTTTTTTTAAAAATATTTCCCCCCTGTTTTTTTTAAAAAAAATTAAGTATTCCAAATTTCAATCCGTTTGAACGGGTGGAAAGATTTCATTTTCTGATCATTTTATCCTAAATGGTCATAATTAAATTTTGACTTTATGACTCTCGTTGATTAGCCCTAAGAGATATTTGATTCTATGACTTCTTTAGGCCTAATCAACGAGAGCTCTAGAATCAAAATTTAACTATGACCATTTAGGATAAAATGATCAGAAAACTAAAATCTTTCCATCGGTTCAAACGGATTGAAATTTGGAACACTTAATTAGCACATTCATTCCATTTTGAGTATCCTCAAGGATGGAGCTAGGGAGGGGCCAGTATGGGCGATCGCCCCTGCAAGAAGGAAAAAAAAACACTACTATTTTATGTAAAAAAAAAAAAAAAATTCCTACGAAAGTATATAAGCTCGCCTCTGCGTGGTGAAATTTCTAACTCCGTCCCAAGTATCCTCATTGATCGAGCGCACTATCCGCACATGCTAAGGGTCGAGCTGAATTTGTTGCATGCCATCATGAGCTTATCGAGCTGAATAGCAACTCGTACTCAAGCTCGTTTTGAAGCTTCACAAGCCTAAAAAGATAATGATTTAAGCTTGGTTTATTTGGAGAGCAAATAGCTCACGGAGGCTCTTTTAATAAGCCGAACACGATTTCAAACTCAAGTAACTTGATTCGTTTTCGAACTTTCAGCCATGAGAAAGGTCACGAAGTCATGTGGAGTAAACCATAATATCTCAATAATGGGGATCAATAAAAATGATTGAACCATATCCAATTAACCATCTGGACACAGTGAACATCTTCAGTAACTTGGTTTCCCACCAGCCCACCACCATCAGAACTTCAGAAGAGAATCATCAATAATGTTAGCAGGTACACGAAGATATTTCTCACCCTTTTCGTTTAATTTTATTGTCTCTGGTTTTGCTAAACGAAAGGGGCCAAATCAAAAATTGCCATATCTAGGAGTCTACAGTTTTAGCCCTGTGAATAATTGTTGCATCTGTCTGAGATAAAAAGCAAAAGGGCAGAAAGAATGACAATACTACTAAAAAAAACAACGGTCCGAAAGGTTTTAGCTCAGTTGGCATCTCCTAGCTCTCCCCTTGTAGGAGACTAGGGTTGGGAAAATATTTTACAAACTTTACAATCTACAACTACCAGAACTACTTTAAAATCTACATAGTAAAATATTTTACGTCGAAACAAATAGAGCCTTAATATAAGTCATGAAAAACTATATCCTCCAAATGCCTATCTTGCATTATATATAATCAAATTTAAGTCATTGCATTCCCATCCACACAGCCATACTTCAGGGGTGAGTTCTACCCAAGGGTTTGTATCATTGATATCAGAGCCAACCACTATGTCGAGAGTATGGGCTCGGACGCACCTGTGCAAGTATGGGATTGTAAGGGTGCAGCTTTGCAGTTCGACTCCCGGAGGGGGCAACCTATTGATTGGACGAGAGTTCCATGCCAATAGAGTGATAGGCCGCCGACTGTGGAGCATGTTGGTATGTTACGAACCCTATTTGCTTGCAACTCATTGAACATTTTGATTTGCCAACGTGGTTCTCCATTTACTCCATTGGTCGGAGAC